>JAOTOM010004446.1:155000-297992 GCA_034440615.1 Ashinkailepas kermadecensis
AACAAAGTAAATAAGCCATTGCGGGGCAACAGACAGCCACAAAAACAGCCACTCGAAATTGTGTCATATCTTGGTTCCCATAGCGAATACAGTCTATTGACAGCTGAAAGTGATTTGCTCGAAACTAATTTCGGAGCGTAATTTGGGAGCCGATATAATCAAGCAGTGGAAGGGACTGGAGCGAATTTCACATTATAATTTGCACACTTCCTAACCTATAATAAATGCGTGAGTATATTTTAAACGAATACGTCCTATAGCGACGCTGGTTGAGGGGACCCTTTTATTTTTAGAAATTTAACCCCCTCCCCTACTGTACACCCCACTGAATGTCGAGGTAGGTACCGGCAGGCACCATACCACGGGTCGGCCGAGCTGCTTGGTCGGCAAATCGCCGACCGCCGCCGAGGCCAACGGCTATTGTTCCCCCGCCCCCATTTCCGCTCGAGGTGCACAGATATCTGGACGGGTTCTGCCGCCATCTGACGGCGTGACCGCGATGGGTACCGCCGACGCCTTGAGATGATGAAATGCCAGTCGGTGATGTGACCGTCATGGGTGATGTATGTTACCAAGCCTATTCTGGGAACCCAACGGGCAGGTGTGTATGTGTGTGTACATGACTGAGAGATGAAAGGTGTATAGATGACAGTGGCATGACAGTAGTATGACTGGACGTGACAGGTCCTGTCACTGTGGCAACAATGTTAGGTGAATATGTGATGTTAGGTGTGTCAGTGCATCTGTGATGTCAAGTGTGTATGATGTCGAATGTGTTTGTGATGTCAGGTGTAGGACAGGTACGTGAGGACAGATGTATGTATGATTGATGAATGTAATGGCAACATATAATAATTACAACATATGAATATTGGCATATAAAGATGTGTGGTGGCCTACCGAAGAGTCGTCTGTCAAGCAGTGAGGCTGTCTGTCGTTTAAAGACACTAATGTAATAATTTGCCTGTCACGCTGCACTATTGAAACCTGAATAATTATCGCCATTTAAATGCTAATTAAAGACGCAAATATAAGTGCTGGATTTTGTGGTGCCTGTCAGGAGATGTGCAGATCAGAGCACTGGGATTGAGATATACAGCCATTGAAGTTATACCCGGGATTTATCGTCAACGTTGAGGTCCATAGTTATACCACGTAGCCCAAAGAAGTTTTCCCCCGACATAAGTGAGATGCCAGGCATGGAAGGAAACTTCCCTACAGTACTCTGATATTAACCACTATTTTGGCATCAACCCCTCAGATCGCATGCACTCTCCATCACCGTTTCACGCAGCACTTTCAATACTGAAGCTGTCATAGCGCAAGTCGTGTCAACGATATGGCACGCCGGCTTTGCACGATGTTTTTCCCGTGCGATCGCAAAGCTCGGACTGGGTTCGGTGTCGACGTGGGGCATGTGATGGTCGATGGTCGGTGTTTACCTGGGTGACATCATGCCCGGCGTCGAGTCTGTACGGGCCGCCCTTGCCGCCGAGACCGGCAGTGTCCCTGCCGCCGCTGCCGCCAGCCCATGTATTTCCGCCCACGTGCGGGGCGTTGGTCGAGTCCACCTTGCCGTGCTTGGGGGAGTCCACGTCTTTGCCGCTCTCCTTCTCGTAGGTCATTTGAATGGGTCGCGAATCTGCAGGCAGGCCATTTCCATATATACAGAGTGCAGCGCGCCGGCCCTGTCACAAATTTCGAAGGTCGCCGATCGGGACGATAAAAATGACTCACTGGGCGCGTTCCGACGACAGAGAAAGCACACAGGGAAATGGAGTCTGGGCGCATGCACCAGTCAAAAACACTACGCTGCGTGAGATTACATTGCACGACGTGGACGATCCACATTCCACTACGAAGTGCAATGTGTTCAATAGTACGTACGTTTAACATTGTGCGTTATACGTACGTTATTATACGTATATTATACGTTCCTTAAACGTTTAAGAAGAGTATTGCGAAGTAACACTGAATCCGTGCAGAGCGGGGGAATTAAATGCCTCAGGATTTTGCCGAGGTTCACTGAGCCGTTCACGACATCGCTTTGCAATTTAGCGTACGTTTCGACAATGGATGAGCACACATTGTGTCAGAAAATGAAGGTGGTAACCTATTAAGGTTACAGACACGGGGCAGGTACAAGTCAAGTCACCACCTCGTCTCAATGCGGTTTTTGCATACAGTGAAACATCTATTGGTAAAGAACTGCACAATTAAAAAGAAAGAAACTTATTCCTAATATTTGATCCGATGGCTTTACAGGTCAGATCAGATACAGAGTCCTCTGCTAAGCAAAGTTCCTTTCGTGACCTCTGGCCCCACCACCCCACCCTGCAATTCCAGTTTGACGACGACATTCTGACCGGGGGTTTTACGTGCAGTCAATGCACTGACACAGCCGCCCCAGTGCCACTTCCCAGGCTTATCTGGCCAGCTGCCAACTGACCTTCCCAGCTGGAGGCTAAACGAGGACGTGAAGCGGCTCAAATCCAATCTTGCCAGGACAGAGGAGACCAATGCAGACCGGCGTTCTAGCAAACTGAGCTATCGGGTCGTCAAAAATTAGAGACGAGTGTATAAACAAACGATCAACAAGTAAAATGAAGAAAACTGACCTCAGACCAGCTCGCGAGGCCCAAACCGACATTTCAATTGATTTATTGTGTGCAGAATTTTGGCACTAAGTAGTATTTTGGAAACACTGGGATATATGTAATCGCAAATTACATCCTCTTAGTGTTTCAAGAAATTACCACGTCAGGTTAGCGAGATATGGAAACGTCATGAGAGAACACATTTCGAGGACGACCAGGAGGCTGAAATGCGGCCCATTAAAGAAGCAAAATGGCTAAACGATGGCTTACAAGAGTAAAGCTGCACATCAATTTAGCTTCTGATGTGTGTCGTATCACAAAAGTCGATTTTAAATTTTGGATTTTGTGGGAAAATTTGTACAAAGTTTAGGATGGAAATGTGTTGGAAACTTTTTCTAAAAATTATGTTTAAAAAGGGGAAGCACTTTGAACTGGTGAAAGCACTTTGAGCACTTTGAACTGGGAAGCATCCTTGCACTGGTGAAACTCAGTATATTTTACTCAGCACAATCTAGTTCGAAAATAGTCAGCTTCAACAATCCATCGCAAATTTTCTGGTACCTGACCTTGACCTGACTGGTGACCTTGACCTGTGTACGCGTCATAGCGCTAGACTAAGTCGTCTGTTTGCATATCATCGATATTAAAGCACTAAATCGCACAGCCGCACAACTAGGACCGAAAACTACGGCGACGACTGGGTCGCCCACAACCATAGCTACGACCGGGTCTCCCATAACTACGGCGATGATCGGGTCACCCATAACTACGGCGACGACTGGGTAACTCATAACTACGGCGACGGCCGGGTCACCCATAGCTACGGCGATGACCGGGTGACCCAACATCCCATTATATTTCCATTAAGTCGGTTTTCTGTGGAGTTCAAGAACGATGGTCGTAGTTGAATGCTAGTACAGCTGATGTTCGCTATAAGCCATGGACGCTGTAGCCTTAATCTTTTCCAGACGTCACTGATGACAAAATACACCATCACGCTGGGCCATGAAGTATCAATGAAGGCAACGAATGACAACAAAATATACCTTCCACGCCTTTCCCCGCAACTTGGCGGGGACATTCGGGTTATATTATACATGTAACGGAAAACTAAACACTACGGAACAACATTTATCCAAAATATATCCAATGTTCGGCCACATTTCAGCCTATAGGTCGACGTTCTCCCCATACTCAGCTACGAAGCAACAACATATAATTGGCTGACCGCCCGCTTCCTCTCTCCCAGACCTTCACCGGAGTGCTCAGCGCGGTGCTCACCGCTTCTGGTGAACAGCGGATGGCCGGTGCTGGCCATCACATATCTCACCTTCTTACCCGGTCTTCATCTTTGCGACTGCCCGCCCATCACTTCCCACCCGTCCGCTACTCCAATCACCTCCCCTCTCACCTGCTGCTGACCATCAGTCACCTCCCATCCCACCCGCTACTGACCACCAGTCACCTCTCGCCCCACCCGCTACTGACCACCAGTCACCTCTCGCCCCACCCGCTGCCGACCACCAGTCACCTCCCGCCACACCCGCTGCTGACCACCAGTCACCTCCCGTCCCACCCGCTGCTGACCACCAGTCACCTCCCGCCCCACCCTCCCCTGGCTGCCGTCCGACGCCGGCGTCTCACCGTCGCCGACGAGCCGGCCCCAGTGGGCGGCGGAGCGCACCAGCTGGGCGGCGGCCGTCTCCCAGAGCCGCACCACACCGCGCGTGTCCACCGTCACCACGCCGCCGCTGCCGTGGCCGGCCACGAACAGCGGCGTGCTGTTGTTGTTGGATGCTGACGAGTAGTGGTGCAGGTGGCTGGTCGGGCTGCAACACACCACCAGTGAAACGCATCAGCTAACGCACGCACGTACGCACACACGCACACAGACGCATTGATACACAAGCACAGACACACAAACGCATGAGAACAATATTTAGTTGGGAGTCAAAGAATCACGAGTACACTATGGAATCTTCGGAGAAAAGAAGAAGAAAGGTGTTATCCATAGATATTCCAAGATGTTGTTTGCTCTCACCAAACCATTGACATACGACACCACTAAGTTACATTGCAGTACGTATGCAGATTTTACGTTACATTGCAGTACGTATGCAGATTTTTAGCGAACTGCACCGTCCCTCTCACCCTCTCATGAGATACTGAATGTTTTTGTGTTCACTGTTTCTACATTCAAGAGGTTCGAGACAATTACCTACTAATTTTTCCTCCACCCTAGTGTTGAACAATGCTCGATCTTCATTCATGGATTGACCACTGCTCGCAGTTCACGTACTAAGGAGGACTACCCAGACATAAACAATGAATCAAAATATTAGTTTTATGTTGGCAAACAGGAAGACAGCGAAAGCGACCAGTGGCACGGCGTAGTCATGGGTCAGGCTGACATCGACCGGTGCCACGGCGTAGTCATGGGTCAGGCTGACATCGACCGGTGCCACGGCGTAGTCATGGGTCAGGCTGACATCGACCGGTGCCACGGCGTAGTCATGGGTCAGGCTGACATCGACCAGTGCCACGGCTAGATGGTCAGGCTGACATCGACCGGTGCCACGGCGTAGTATCATGGTGCCACGGCGTATTGGGTCAGGCTGACATCGACTGATATAGGTAAATAAAATCAACCGGTGCAGGTATTGTTTTGGCCAGTGGCACGGCGTAATCATGGGTCAAGCTGACATCGACCAGTGCCACGGCGTAATCATGGGTCAGGCTGACATCGACCGGTGCCACGGCGTATTCATGGGTCAGGCTGACATCGACTCCGAGGTTCATCAAATCATTTCACGGGTCAACTGATTTGGCCGCAAATCAGACTAATTGAACGCTGGCATATAACGCCAGGCCGCCGAGCCAGATCAGTATAACTGCGTTAACAACACATTATGTCCGTGGGCCGAAGCCTTTGCTGCGCTGTCGATAAATGGGGTCGGCTGTATGTTCGGCCTTGGTCAGGCTGGGCAACACTCCATGGTCGTAAACACACCTAGGTCCACCAATTTGCTGTCGGAAAACATCCTGTGGTTGGGCAGCGCCCTGTGTTTGAGAAGCTACTTTCAATTTCTAAGGCGGCACGCCATGATCGCCTGTCGCTCCGTTGTTGGCAACACTACGAGGTCAGGTAACAATCGAGTTCGGGCAACACTGCATGGCCGGACAACCAACCACTCCGCGCTGGACAACACTCTCCGGCCTGGCAACGTTACGTCGTTGGCTGGCACCCGATGGCCGGGTAGCCCTCAATACTGGACCATGAGATATCACTCAAGGTGCGAATCACCACTTGGCGAGAGGAGATGCGCAATACATGTGTACTATATGTGTCATGCTATGCGCAATATATGTGTACTATATGTGTCATGCTATGCGCAATAATCACCCGCAGACGGGCATCAGCCGTGACCAGCGGACAGTCGGGTGACCCGTGGCATGTGACCGTGGCCCGTGGCCTGTGACCCATGGTCGGCGACCCGTGGCATGTGACCCGTGGCCTGCGATCCGTGGTCTGTGACCCGTGATCTGTGACCCGTGGTTTGTGGCCCGTAGTCGGTGACCCGTGGTCGGTGACCAGTGGTCGGTGATCCGTGGCCTGTGACTCGTGGTCTGTAATCTGTGATCTGTGATCCGTGGTCTGCGATCTGTGGTCTGTGGCCCGTGGTCGGAGACCCGTAGCCTGTGGCCTGTGGCCCGTGGCCCGTGGCCTGTGGACCGTGAATGATTACTACTCCGTGACCCAGTGCAATTCCATCGTCAAGTGTCCGTACTCGAGTACCGCTCCCATGGCACCTGATCAATTGTAGGCACTTAATCCGTTTCCTGAAGAACCCGTGCTGGACTGCTCAAACCAGATCAAACCGACTCAGCCAACTCTCAATGCCCTTTCGGCAGCCTCTTCGATCGAAACATAATTATGTGATGCACAAGGGACATCGCTCGATAGAGTAAGATATCCATAAGATAGTAAGGGAAACATCCAAGATAGCCAAAATATGAATCCACTGTACGAGCTGTATGCCAGCATTCCCAGCGCGGATCTGCTTAGTGGACGGTGCTGCTTACGGAAGTGTGAGATGTGTTCTGTGCGAAGCATATAATAAGCGCCCGTGTACCACTGAACATGCGTGCCCTTGCCTTTTCTGCCATATTTCATGCTTGATTCCATCTGTTGCAAGCTCTTTTACTTGCTGACCGGACCGTGACTTCGAGAAATGCCACATACGGTTACAATATTGTGATGTACTGTACAGTAATTTTACGTTTGCTGTACAGTTCAGATCTATTTGCGCTCCACTACATGCATGGCATTCCACTAGTACGAATGTCGCTTTCACACGTACTAAAAATATACCTATTACATGCATGGCATTCCACTAGCACGAACGTCGCTTTCATACGTACTAAAAATAAATAAATTTGTAGGCATCATGCCATATTCGTGCTATACCATTTCCACACAATCCTGGCTATGCATCTTGTAGCACATGTCAGTCTAATTTGCCGTCCGTGCCTCATGCAACATAACCATGGCAAGTGCATCAAGCCTTAGCGCTCTGCACATTTCTATAAAAACGTTGCTCGTCAAAATAATTATTTGACGACGCAACGCAACGGGCTTTGAAGTCTTGTTTTCCGTTCATCGCTAATCAAACCTACCTTACCGGCATGAGTCCTCTGTAGCAAAGACTCTATCTTTATCGACCATGCCATAATCCACCTTTATGCATGTTAATGCATCTCCTCTACGATGACAGCGTATCATAAGCCCTTTTGGTGGATAGAGCAAATGAAGTGAAATGAACGAATATATAAATATGTGTCCGCATTGCTCTGCTAGATCATTCTTTTTGGGTATGACATATCAAAATGTGGGACATATATAGGAAAAGGCACCGTTGTTCAACTGGCTTGTCTTCCAGGTTACATTCATTGAAACAAAGTAACTAAGAGCAACCGGGGTTACTTAACACATCAAATTCTGATCCCGCTCTACATGTGCATGTATTTAGCTAAATAAACAGAACGTGCGCGTTTTCGGCATCTGTTTGACAGTCGGGAGGTCGGTGGACCAAACTGAAGCGACATTTATGGAGTGATGCGATGCGAAGTGTCAGCGGTCGCCACCTCACCTCTTCACGGGCCAGCGGTCGCCACCTCACCTCTTCACGGACCAGTGGTGGCCATCTCACCTCTTCACGGGCAGGTACTTGACGGTTTCCGAGGCCAGGTCGATGACCTCCAGGTATGCCGCCACGGAGGGCGACTTGGGCATGTCGCTCCTCGCCTCCAGAGGCATGTCGGCCCGAGTCACTGCACGAATCACCTGCCGATGGGCGTCAATAGCGGTCTTGTGTGCAAGTCTGGCACCGTCTGGGATCTCACATTACACCATCACACGCTGGCACGCACTTTAGTTAAAAGCTGTGCATTTTTTGCAAATCATCGAAAAACAACTCGAGTGCACGTATCTCTAGAGAGAATAAGTGATAAAATCGGGCTGGCCTGTATGCCTATGGCACCCTAAAAACACACACACACACAAACGCAACTGCTTCACCAGATACAACGAATGGTCCGTAGTCCACAATGTAAGCATTGGGGAAGATTTAATTGTAATTCGCAGGGATACGATAGCATCAGGCGAAATGTGTCGCTACTCTTTGACGAGTTGATGAAATTAATTGAGCTTATCAGCAATTGCTATCAGCAAATCCTATTCCCAGGCATAGATAATACGAAACCTACATCGCTATTTCAATCAGCAGTTTCTAAATGTCAGAGTTGGAATTACTATTTATATGTCACAAGCATGAGCATTACCTCGCCCATCTCCAGTATGCATATTGTAAATCAAATGGAATTCACAGCAGGGCACAGCAAATATAAATAGTAGCGCAGCCGAGTTTTTTAAAGAGCAAAATTGGGATGAAAGCCAGGACGTGAAAGGTCTGTGACAATCGATTTGTCATCTCGTCGATGGTAAATTGACCAGTAGCGTGCTATTAAAGCATCTTTCTACCGCAGGGCTACGGAGGGGAGGTAGAATCTCCCTCCCTCCATGTCCTACTGACAATACAAATTCTTCATTCCTTCTTTTTCTGCGGAACACCGTCCGCTCTGACTGTCACATCACATGTTTGACATGGGTCTATAGAAACATATAGGATCTTTCATTACTGCAAGCAGGGACTGCCATCCCTCGATGAGGATGAACGCCAACAACGTTCCACCTCGCCATGTTGGTGAAGGCTAATTCTGAATTTAGCATGGATACGGCAGATCTAGAAATGTATATCCCGATTATCTTGACGTATTTATGTACAGACAATTACGCTTGTCCCACCGTGACAACTGACTCAGCAGTCACATGGTATGCTAGCCTTCTGCTAAAGCAGACATCCCCGACCTACCAGCCAACATGTCTGCGACCTTCCACCAGATCCACTGACATGTCCCTGGGACATCCACATGACATCCATGGACATCCACATGACACCATTGACCTGACCGTCCCCGGACCACCACTGACCTGACCGTCCCCGGACCACCACTGACCTGACCATCCCCGGACCACCACTGACCTGACCGTCCCCGGACCACCACTGACCTGACCGTCCTCGGACCACCACTGACCTGACCGTCCCCGGACCACCACTGACCTGACCGTCCCCGGACCACCACTGACCTGACCGTCCCCGGACAAGGACCACCACTGACCTGACATATATACTCGGACTACCACTGACCTGACCGTCCCCGGACCACCACTGACCTGACCGTCCTCGGACCACCACTGACCTGACCGTCCCCGGACCAGGACCACCACTGACCTGACCGTCCCCGGACCACCACTGACCTGACCATCCCCGGACCACCACTGACCTGACCATCCCCGGACCACCACTGACCTGACCGTCCTCGGACCACCACTGACCTGACCGTCCCCGGACCACCACTGACCTGACCGTCCCCGGACCACCACTGACCTGACCGTCCCCGGACCACCAATGACCTGACCATCTCCGGACCACCACTGACCTGACCGTCCCCGGACCACCACTGACCTGACCGTCCCCGGACCACCACTGACCTGACCGTCCCCGGACCACCACTGACCTGACCTATACCCGGAGCACCACTGACCTGACCGTCCCGGGACCACCAGTGACCTGACCGTCCCCGGACCACCACTGACCTGACCATCCCCGGACCACCACTGACCTGACCATCCCCGGACCACCACTGACCTGACCATCCCCGGACCACCACTGACCTGACCATCCCCGGACCACCACTGACCTGACCATCCCCGGACCACCACTGACCTGACCATCCCCGGACCATCACTGACCTGACCATCCCCGGACCAGGACCACCACTGACCTGACCATCCTCGGACCACCACTGACCTGGCCGTCCCCTGACCAGGACCACCACTGACCTGACCGTCCCCGGACCACCACTGACCTGACCGTCCCCGGACCACCACTGACCTGACCGTCCCCGGACCACCACTGACCTGACCATCTACGGACCACCACTGACCTGACCGTCCCCGGACCACCACTGACCTGACCGTCCCCGGACCACCACTGACCTGACCGTCCCCGGACCACCACTGACCTGACCGTCCCCGGACCACCACTGACCTGACCATCCCCGGACCACCACTGACCTGACCATCCCCGGACCACCACTGACCTGACCATCCCCGGACCACCACTGACCTGACCGTCCTCGGACCACCACTGACCTGACCGTCCCCGGACCACCACTGACCTGACCGTCCCCGGACCACCACTGACCTGACCGTCCCCGGACCACCAATGACCTGACCATCTCCGGACCACCACTGACCTGACCGTCCCCGGACCACCACTGACCTGACCGTCCCCGGACCACCACTGACCTCACCGTCCCCGGACCACCACTGACCTGACCTATACCCGGAGCACCACTGACCTGACCGTCCCGGGACCACCAGTGACCTGACCGTCCCCGGACCACCACTGACCTGACCATCCCCGGACCACCACTGACCTGACCATCCCCGGACCACCACTGACCTGACCATCCCCGGACCACCACTGACCTGACCATCCCCGGACCACCACTGACCTGACCATCCCCGGACCACCACTGACCTGACCATCCCCGGACCATCACTGACCTGACCATCCCCGGACCAGGACCACCACTGACCTGACCATCCTCGGACCACCACTGACCTGGCCGTCCCCTGACCAGGACCACCACTGACCTGGCCGTCCCCTGACCAGGACCACCACTGACCTGACCGTCCCCGGACCACCACTGACCTGACCGTCCCCGGACCACCACTGAACTGACCGTCCCCGGACCACCACTGACCTGACCATCTACGGACCACCACTGACCTGACCGTCCCCGGACCACCACTGACCTGACCGTCCCCGGACCACCACTGACCTGACCGTCCCCGGACCACCACTGACCTGACCATCCCCGGACCACCACTGACCTGACCGTCCCCGGACCACCACTGACCTGACCATCCCCGGACCACCACTGACCTGACCATCCCCGGACCACCACTGACCTGACCATCCCCGGACCACCACTGACCTGACCATCCCCGGACCACCACTGACCTGACCGTCCTCGGACCACCACTGACCTGACCGTCCCCGGACCACCACTGACCTGACCGTCCCCGGACCACCACTGACCTGACCGTCCCCGGACCACCACTGACCTGACCTATACCCGGAGCACCACTGACCTGACCGTCCCGGGACCACCAGTGACCTGACCGTCCCCGGACCACCACTGACCTGACCGTCCCCGGACCACCACTGACCTGACCATCCCCGGACCACCACTGACCTGACCGTCCCCGGACCACCACTGACCTGACCATCCCCGGACCAGGACCACCACTGACCTGACCGTCCCCGGACCACCACTGACCTGACCATCCCCGGACCACCACTGACCTGACCATCCCCGGACCACCACTGACCTGACCATCCCCGGACCACCACTGACCTGACCATCCCCGGACCATCACTGACCTGACCATCCCCGGACCAGGACCACCACTGACCTGACCATCCTCGGACCACCACTGACCTGGCCGTCCCCTGACCAGGACCACCACTGACCTGACCGTCCCCGGACCACCACTGACCTGACCATCTACGGACCACCACTGACCTGACCGTCCCCGGACCACCACTGACCTGACCGTCCCCGGACCACCACTGACCTGACCGTCCCCGGACCACCACTGACCTGACCATCCCCGGACCACCACTGACCTGACCGTCCCCGGACCACCACTGACCTGACCATCCCCGGACCACCACTGACCTGACCATCCCCGGACCACCACTGACCTGACCATCCCCGGACCACCACTGACCTGACCATCTCCGGACCACCACTGACCTGACCATCCCCGGACCAGGACCACCACTGACCTGACCGTCCCCGGACCACCACTGAACTGACCGTCCCCGGACCACCACTGACCTGACCATCTCCGAACCACCACTGACCTGACCATCCCCGGACCAGGACCACCACTGACCTGACCGTCCCCGGACCACCACTGACCTGACCATCCTCCGACTGGATGACAACACTGTGACGGGAGTCCAGTGGCCGGCGCTGTCCGCCGTCGGATCTGGCCGCGCCGCGCGCCCACCGGTACACCTCGTTCTCGCTGGCGTCCAGCTCGGGGAAGCCGACCACGAGCGCCGCGTGTGAGCCGGCGTCGGCCAGCAGACGGGACGGCGCGCTGATGGTCTGGCCGAGGGCGGCCGACAGCACGGCCGGAGGCGTGTCGACGGTAGCCGCCCGCAGCACGGCACCCAGCCGGCCGGCGCCCGACTCAGACAGCGGGCACACGACCGCCTCCGACAGGTCGGCGGACATCTTCAGCACGTGCCGCCTGTCGCGCAGTCAGCCAAAATGTATCAATTTGAGTGGGGCATGACACCCATACAAGGATCATTTTCTACTCCTACCTCATGCTTTCACAAGTGTTTTCCGCTCCCACTTCTTTGTGCTAAAACACTAAGAATAACCACCGATCACCCCCCCCCCCTCCTCCAAACAGCACCAATGAATGAACAAGGAGTACACGTGAATACAAATTGGCTATTACAACACTGGACTAACTAACTGAACACCATAGTACTATGTCGCTGTAGTACTCATGGCTGTGACAGCGAAGTACACGAGCACGGTCGTCACCTGGCGTGGTCGCTGTCCTCCTGCAGCAGCCACTGCCGCGGAGACACCAGAGACAGACTGGCCACACGCAGTGGCAGAGTCAGTGTAGCCGCCGTGCCGTCCCCCGTCAGGTCCAGAACCTGCAGCCGACTGCCACCCGGCTCATACATCACCTGTCGAGTAGTCATACATCACCTGCCGAGTAGTCATACATCACCTGTCGAGGAGTCATACGTCACCTGCCGAGTAGCCATGCATCACCTGTCGAGGAGTCACGAATCACCTGGCCAGCAGTCGTACATCATATGTCAAGCAGTCATACGTCACCTGTCGAGGAGTCATACGTCACCTGCCGAGTAGCCATGCATCACCTGTCGAGGAGTCACGAATCACCTGGTCAGCAGTCGTACATCATATGTCAAGCAGTCATACGTCACATGTCAAGCGGTCATACGCCACCAATCGGCTGTCATCACCTGCTCGGCAGTCACACATCACCTATCGAGTCGTAAACCATCCGTCCAGTAGCCATACATCACCTGTCGTGTGATAATGCATCACCTGTCTAGTCCTAATCACCTATCGGAAAAGAACTAGTGCTTTGACATCCCAAGATATAAATAGTGGGCGCCCCCCCCCCACACACACACGCCTCTTAACACGCGCACTGGAGGGGGGGGGCGAAATCCGCCCACCCCTCCGGTTTTTCGCAAATAACTGCAAATTTTACCGGTCGATATACGCGATTTTCGGTGTACCTGCTTAGAAATGAACGGCGCGTCGTTTAAAGGAAGGAAAATGGAAATCGGTCGCAAATTTTTCAAGTTAGGGGCCGCTAAAGTAAAAAAATATGTTATAGCGCGAGACCACAAAAATCGGCGCTGATGCGCTTCCAGTATACTAACAAAAGGGAAGTGTTCTAGGCAACACTAGCGACTTGTTTGATGCATATTGATATGCTGCATAGTTTCAAGGTCATGTTAGGTCACCAAGGTCAAGTCAGGTCAAGTTCATGACAGGTTAATGGAACCAAACTTGATCAACTGGAATGTTGCCATAAATGCACTACTGGTTGTCATTTGTACTGTTTGTCATTGCGTTTCCATACTTTATTCATGTACTTCACTCCCTTCTTCACGAAGCCGATTGCTCCGAGCTGTACGACGGAGCAGTCGGGCGGGCGGCCAGTTCCGGTAACTGGAACAGGTAACTGACCTGATAAAGTGGTGCTATATAGGTGACCTGAGGTCAAATGTAGGGTCTAGCATCTGCATTGCATCATTAGTAATGTCCAAAACATCATTGATGCCCATTTTTGAGCATATAAACACAATCACAGCGATCCATAACGATGACAAGCCAAGCCACGCAAAACCGGAAAATTTTGCAAATCTGACCTCATTTGACCTTGAAGATATTGACCTAAGGTCACGAAAATTGCACACAATAGAGTTCACTACCGTGCCCATCCACCCTGCGAATTTCGTTCCTCCAGCTTTACTAGGAGCTGAGATCTTAGGGGGGGCGGAATCCGCCCCCCTCCAGTGCGCGTAATTCTCAGAGGCCCTCCAGGGCGCGTGTTAATAAGCCCTATGATGTCCATAGTTTGCAATTAGATGAGCTCGAACAGCATCGTGTAACAAACAACACAAACCGGAAATTGCGCCTGGAAAAGCATACCAAAGGCTCAACCTCGCTCCGATATTCAAAGGCCTGTCAATATGAGGTGTAACAATAGCCGCCGTGACATCAATTACTTCTGCCGCCGCTCTTTTTTGTCCACTCACTGGATGGTGCCGCTTCTCTTATGCCAATTTTCTGGAACATGTTGTTCGAATCGAACTTGCCAATTACACGGCGGACTAGGACAAAAACCTCCAGTCAGCTTTCACGCGCGCCGAAGGGCCACTCACATCACGCGCACCGGAGAGGGGGCAGGGCGGATTCAGCCCATCCTTAAGATCTTTGAAACTGCTGAAGCTAGCACAAACTTTGGAAGGTAGATTGCGGCTGTAGGGAACTCGCTTCAGTATAAAATTCGTGACCATAGGTCCATGTCTGCAGGGTCAAATAAGGTCGAAATCGGTCGCTGCACTACGCCGCCGCTCCACTGCATCGACGAAGGCTTCGTGACCTTGAACGCTCGGCGGCTTAGCGGCCAGCCGGCGGTCGGCCGCCGGCCGGTCGGTCGACTTCACATCCCCGCAGTTTCTATATTTACGAATGGATTTGGGATTTTTGTTGCATAGAATGCGCTGATCAATTTTAAAGAATGTCACAAGATTGCATTACCATATCCCCTCCCGTTCATGAGATATCGTCGAAAAAGGAGGGGTGGTCGGATTCCGCCCACCCCTCCAGTGCGCGTGTTCAGAGTGAGCTATGCAGTAAAAAAAAAAATACACGTGCATGTAATACGACCAACTCTGGAAGATACTATATTCAACAAATGCGCCTGGTGTGTATCCTTGTTTGCATAGCTTGGGGCAATCAAATAACCCGGGTGTAAGAAATTTCACTCAAATGATAACGCAAAAAATGCTAATGAAACGCTGGGATTCATCAACATTAAAATGCAAATGAAGTGACTTCTCATGGCATGGTGGCAAGATTATACCCATACCCAGGGAACGATTAAGGAAACATCTCCTTCAAATTCCTCAGAGTGTGCAATCATGAATCAAGTACCTAAATAATGCCCCATCGCGCCGCCAGCCCATCAAAACACTGCGTCACGGCACGACAAAACATGACGCGGCGGCGCTGCCGCTCGCTCCGAGTAGTTGGCCGGTGCGTGGTGGCACACCGCCGCAGTGTTAAAATAATGGCTTTTCGTTAGGTGTGAGATGCCGAAACGAGTGTAGCAGGACGTCGCAATTTGCCATGGAAGCGATGTCGCTGAGCACGTTCTTCCAACACACTTTTGATACAACAGCGTACTCATACGTGTACCTTTTTCGCTTGTTCCCAGACACCTAATTTAGGGACAACCATTTTAACGATAACGATGCAAAACATCTGTGCTTATCTACTGATATTGTATGACAGACCACATCATAGGTAATCCTCATATCCTCTAGGTAATCCTTATATCCTCTAGGTAATCCTCATATCCTCTAGGTAATCCTCATATCAACCAGATACTGTTAGACATTATATATGAAGACATCATAAAAACTCATCAAGAAGCACGATGTCGATACTTCGCTGGAAGCGATGTCGATTGAGTGTTCAGTAAGTGGTATATTCCAACCTATTTCACGAATAATTTATCACTGCACCGCCACACCGTGCTCCCGGCGCTGACGCAACCTCTGACAGGGATATCGCGAGAACCAGAGGTTGCATGACGATAACAAGAGCACATCGGTGTCGCCGGCCCTATGCCTAGATATAGAGTACTCTGCTGCCTCACCACACGCAAAAAACGGTCAGTACACTATTGCCACCTACACCTAGGCTGCTACTCGACATACATACAAATTTGTGATTTGCAGAAAAACAACTCCAATCTTGCTCCTCCTGTTCATGTTCCAACGCGACAGTCACCTCGGTCGACACAGTGAGTAACCGTGATTCACACACCCTGCCCTGTTCCGTCCCTCTGTCCACATGTCCCACACACCCTGCCCGGTTCCGTCCCTTTGTCCACATGTCCCACACACACCGCCCGGCTCCGTCCCTCTGTCCACATGTCCCACACACCCTGCCAGGTTCCGTCCCTCTGTCCACATGTCCCACACACCTCGCCCGATTCAGTCCCTCTGTCCACATGTCCCACACACCATGCCCGGTTCCGTCTCTATGTCCACATGTCCCACACACCCTGCCAGGTTCTGTCCATATGTCCACATGTCCCACACACCATGCCCGTTTCCGTCTCTCTGTCCACATGTCCCACACACCCTGCGCGGTTCCGTCTCTCTGTCCACATGTCCCACACACCCTGCCCGGTTCCGTCCCTCTGTCCAATGTCCCACACACCCTGCCCGGTTCCGTCCCTCTGTCCACATGTCCCACACACCATGCCCGGTTCTGTCTCTCTGTCCACATGTCCCACACACCCTGCCCGGTTCCGTCTATCTATCCCACACACCCTGCCCGGTTCCGTCCCTCTGTCCACATGTCCCACACATCCTGCCCGGTTCCGTCCCTCTGTCCAATGTCCCACACACCCTGCCCGGTTCCGTCTATCTGTCCATATGTCCAACACACCCTGCCAAGTTCCGTCCCTCTGTCCACATGTCCCACACATGCTGCCCAGTTCCGTCCATCAGTCCACATGTCCCACACACCCTGCCCAGTTCCGTCCCTCTGTCCACATGTCCCACACACCCTGCCCAGTTCCGTCCCTCTGTCCAATGTCCCACACACCCTGCCCGGTTCCGTCTCTCTGTCGACATGTCCCACACACCCTGCCCGGTTCCGTCCCTCTGTCCAATGTCCCACACACCCTGCCCGGTTCCGTCTCTCTGTCCATATGTCCAACACACCCTGCCAGGTTCCGTCCCTCTGTCCACATGTCCCACACATGCTGCCCAGTTCCGTCCCTCTGTCCACATGTCCCACACATGCTGCCCAGTTCCGTTCCTCTGTCCACATGTCACACACACCCTACCAGGTTCCGTCCCTCTGTCCACATGTCCCACATACCCAGCCCGGTTTCGTCCCTCTGTCCACATGTCCCACACACCCTGCGAGGTTCCGTCCCTATGTCCACATGTCCCACACACCCTGCCCAGTTCCGTCCCTCTGTCCAATGTCCCACACACCCTGCCCGGTTCCGTCTCTCTGTCGACATGTCCCACACACCCTGCCCGGTTCCGTCCCTCTGTCCAATGTCCCACACACCCTGCCCGGTTCCGTCTCTCTGTCCATATGTCCAACACACCCTGCCAGGTTCCGTCCCTCTGTCCACATGTCCCACACATGCTGCCCAGTTCCGTCCCTCTGTCCACATGTCCCACACATGCTGCCCAGTTCCGTTCCTCTGTCCACATGTCACACACACCCTACCAGGTTCCGTCCCTCTGTCCACATGTCCCACATACCCAGCCCGGTTTCGTCCCTCTGTCCACATGTCCCACACACCCTGCGAGGTTCCGTCCCTATGTCCACATGTCCCACACACCCTGCCCGGTTCAGTCTCTCTGTCCATATGTCCAACACACCCTGCCAGGTTCCGTCCCTCTGTCCACATGTCCCACACATGCTGCCCAGTTCCGTCCCTCTGTACACATGTCCCACACACCCTGCCCGGTTCCGTCCCTCTGTCCAATGTCCCACACACCTTGCCCGGTTCCGTCTCTCTGTCCATATGTCCAACACACCCTGCCAGGTTCCGTCCCTCTGTCCACATGTCCCACACATGCTGCCCAGTTCCGTTCCTCTGTCCACATGTCACACACACCCTGCCAGGTTCCGTCCCTCTGTCCACATGTCCCACATACCAAGCCCGGTTTCGTCCCTCTGTCCACATGTCCCACACACCCTGCGAGGTTCCGTCCCTCTGTCCACATGTCCCACACACCATGTCCGGTTTCGTCCCTCTGTCCACATGTCCCACACATGCTGCCCAGTTCCGTTCTTCAACCAATGTGTCCCACACACCATAGACAGCTCCGTCCCTCTGCCCATACGTCCCACACATCCAGCCATATTATGTGCCTCTGTCCACATGTCCCACACATGCTGCCCAGTTCCGTTCTTCAACCAATGTGTCCCACACACCATAGACAGCTCCGTCCCTCTGCCCATACGTCCCACACATCCAGCCATATTCTGTGCCTCTGTCCACATGTCCCACACATGCTGCCCAGTTCCGTTCTTCAACCCATGTGTCCCACACACCATAGACAGCTCCGTCCCTCTGCCCATACGTCCCACACATCCAGCCACATTATGTGCCTCTGTCCACATGTCCCACACGTCCTGCCCAGTTCCGTCCTTCTACCCATGTGTCCCACACACCCAGCCATATTCTGTGCCTCTGTCCGCATGTCCCACACACCCGGCCCCGTGAGGTCCATCGGCCTGTGCCACGCATCCAAGTTATCCGGTTAGGCTAACTCTACACTCGATGCCAGTATCGAATACACTTGATGCCAGCAGCCGTGATATCTCACACACCAGCGGTCCACCCAACTGCTGGCAGTGTTTGTCACAATGAGGGCGACACCACCCGAGAGTCGCATTCACCGAGCGTGCGAGCGTGCGATAGTGCGGTAGTCAATAGTGCTCGACACGCTGAATATCGGCGCATTGTTGACACAGAAGAACGCTTTGACGGCTTTACTCACGACCATATTTTCGTGCGAGCGCTCGGAGTTCATACGCCAGAAGTGTTCCGGCTTGCTGTTGAAGGAGCGGCGAATCTTCTCGGTGGCCGTCTCGAAGAGGTTGGACGACGACAGACGCCACATGTCGCCGGAGCCGGAGTCCACCAGCACCAGCCCGTTCATCTGCCGCCGACCGGGTGACGGGTGACCGGGTGACAGGCGAGGAGACGAGGTGTGGCGGTGAGCTACCGATCCTCGGCGGGCCACTGGCACGGCCGTCCACGAGATTTATCGCCCATCCAGGGTCATCATCGTTCAGGGTGGCTATTCGACAGCCCATAACTCCGACCCAGCGCACCACAACAGCAATAGGCTACTGAGCTGTACATGCGCTTCGAGAAGTATGGCCACAAGAGCTGCGGATGCAGCGCAAAGCAAGACAACATGGAGCATAGCCAGATCACATAATACCGGAGATCATTTTACGTGAGCTACATATTTCATGGATTTAAATAAATAACAGACATGCCACATGAATTCTCACATGGTGTTCACATAATACATCGGCAAGTGCCGAACTTTGCACATTAGTCAACAACGCTGTCGCTCTCCGTTATATATGGACCATACAAAGTATGGCTACACCCATCCCTGAATATCGCACCAACCGGCCGAACACAGCGCCAAATCGGACATAGAACACACATCTCCCGTCAGGTACCCCAAATATCGACGCACAGACCACACATTACCCTCAGGTCGCCCGAGTGTTGACGCACAGAGCACACATCTCCCGACAGGTTCCCCAAATGTCGACACATAGAGCATACATCCACCGTCAGGACACCCGAGTGTCGGCGCACAGACTACACATCTCCCGTCAGGTCCCCCAAATGTCGACACATAGAGCATACTGTCGACACTGTTACACTGTTCTGTGTAACAGAACAGTGTCGACCAAATGTCGACACTGTTCTGGGTGCAGAACAGCCACCACGTGGAAGTACCCCAATACATGACTATGACCGTCAGGACACTCGAGTGTCGGGGCACAGATCACACATCTCCCGTCAGGTCCCCCAAATGTCGGCGCACAGACCACAGATCTCCCGTCAGGTTACCCGAGTGTCGGCGCACAGACCACAGATCTTCCATCAGGTCGTCCGAGAGTCGGCGCACAGACCACACATCTCCCGTCAGGTCCCCCAAATGTCGGCGCACAGACCACAGATCTTCCATCAGGTCGTCCGAGAGTCGACGCACAGACTACACATCTCCCGTTAGGTCACTCGTCACCCGAGCGTCGGCGCCACCATCACATGCTGCTCACTAAAGGCAACTAACGAATATACTTACCGTGTACAGGAGAGCACAATCAGCTACATCTACCCGTGTGAGGTTCAATCTGCATTGTGCCTTAAATAGTGGCGTTTACCTTGTCTGTTGCAGTTAATTGGAATTAAATAAGCAAACAATTTACCAGATTGCCCTATTCGCATTCCCGTGAGTGGGAACGTTGAATTCTGCCGCTGAGATTTTTCGAATGGCACTTCCGAACCGTTTGTGCTAAAGCTCCGAACCCCGGTGGCTTTCCGAACTATTGCTTAACAGATAATGCCAAAAGACATGGGCATTGGGTTGCCAGGGGAAACCACAGGGAAGGACTTTGGGGAGCATGCTGCCATATGTTCGGTTTCTGTCACAGTCATGTCACGCCTCGACTACAAGTGGGGACAAGGCCAGAGTGACCACTCACGTCCATGAGTGACCCGGTCAGACATGGGCATGAATATCCCGGTCAAATCGGCACGCTTTTGAAACCGCAATAACGTTTTGTTGCAGCGTTTTGCGTTCGAATTTCATCACTCAGTCAGATGTGCTCCTCCATTTTGATATCATCCTAATACTCTTCGCGAAGTACTTTGATTTCTATTCAAAGAGAAGTTCGTGGCGACAATTTTTTTATCCAGGGAAAATTTCAACAGCGTTTCACGTTGCAACAGCAGTTCATGTACCAACTTGTTCACCCACGCGCCAGACCTGCTCTTGATGAGACGCCCGGGTCGGCGAACCATGAATGAGGACTCGTAACTTGTACCTCTTCAGATTTGGAAGGGGGTCTTGACACGCTTGTCGGTACATTCAGCTCACCTTGCGATACTTCGTAGCCAATGCAATCATTGTATTCAGGCATTGAATTAAAGCCGCTTGTGACATGACATATGTGCAATAAACAGAACCCGTACGAAGCGTATCATCTCATCACATGGTATCCAGTCCCAGACTAATTGGCACCTGCCTGCCTGACTGCTAACTCACGTCCACTTCCCCATGAACACCGTGTCCCTCCCTGCGAACACCGTGTCCCTTCATTAACGAATCTCAAATTACCCACAGTCCGGCCAGCGGCGCCACCTGTTGACGGCGCGGACAACTCACGTGCTCCTCGTGAGCCAGCAGTTTGCCGGCCAGCGGCGCCACCTGCTGACGGCGCGGACAACTCACGTGCTCCTCGTGAGCCAGCAGTTTGCCGGCCAGCGGCCCGGCCAGCGGCGCCACCTGTAGCCGACTGCGGTACCCGTCGGCGGCCAGCTGCTGGTACAGCGGCAGGTAGTGGGCGCTGGTGGTGCCGAGCAGCGGCACCGAGTACACGCCGGCCGGGTTCACCGTGCCCACCAGCAGCGTGTCGCCGCCGGCAGTGTCGCCTGGGGCAGAGCTCAGCGTCGGCTAACTGTGACGTGACAGGTCAGGTTAGGTCAGATGACGTCAGCTGGTCGGCGCAGTTTCGCAATACCGAGTCGGCCCTGCGCACCACGATGTGACCGATACAACAGATGCCTGCTCTAGATGAATGGGTTGTCCTGTGAGGTGGCGACATTGTCGGAAAGCAATGGCACACTGCATGACAAGCCGTACCATTAGTACCGTAAGCATTGGTACAGGAAACACACTAGGCAGTGTTACGTCGTTTCTATAATGCTACGTTCGTAAATACAACAACACGAGGGGAGAGTAATTCAGGAGCAGGATGCTCGTCACCCAACCGAAAGATTGATGGCTCGAGTTCCGCCTGCCGCTGCCCTTCGCCCGGGACTAACTGGCGTGAGAGATCGGCGACGCTACGTGACCAAAGCAGTCGAAGTGTCGTAAAACTACTCAACCGAAACCGAAACAAATAACAGCATCAATCGCAAATGCGGAGACACAACAGTCCCAAATATGTCGCGCTGTTGGATACTATCCACCGCCTCCCAGATCAAAACCAGACGTAATGTCGAAAAACAAATAGAGTTCCAATGTTTCTATAGCATACTGGACATGAACTGATATAAAACGTAACTTAAGGAAGACAGCCAGAACTTTCACCAGTTGAGGAGTATCATCAGTTCTTCAGATGTGTTATTTCCCACCCCGTGTCATAATAACAATCCGGCTTGTATCATGTTTGCCGAAGGTTCATTGCCAATCACATCCTCACACGCAAATCTAGCATATGTGCATCACCTGTCACAGGCCTAAGGACACTTTACCATACGAAAACCCTGAAACGTCCTGTGGGAAGCACAGACAATAACTTGGGAACCGTCCAAGGTGCCAAAGGAAACATTCACAATGAACAAAATATGAATCCACAATGCATATTCACAATACCACCACAATTCATACGCACCAATGTGAAATATCCGCATATATAATCCAGCTAATAGGTGGAGCAGGGATTCGCACCCTGACCTCGCGATTGTGACTATGTGATTAATTAGAAATTGATACCCATGCTATCAAAAATCGACTAGGAAATCGATGAAGAACTGGTTTATGAGAACACGTTGATTGCCGCTGCGATCGGTCGGCTGGTTAGAGCAGCGGTCTGCACTGGCGCCACCTGCCCTGGCCAGACACGGTTGCACTCGCTGTACCGCTCGCATGTAGCCCCCGGCAGAGGGTCACCTGACGACTGACGTGGTAAGCCGGGGACGAGTCAGAGGTGCGGCCGCGTCACCCCAGCACCACCTGAGTGGGACCGACCTCTGCTGACGAGTCAGAGGTGCGGCCGCGTCACCCCAGCACCATCTGAGTGGGACCGACCTCTGCTGACGCGGCCGCGTCACACCTGCAGCACCATCTGAGCGGGACCGACCTCTGTTGACGAGTCACCAGTGCGGCCGCGTCACACCAGCACCATCTAAGTGGGACCGACCTCTGCTGACGCGGCCGCGTCACACCTGCAGCACCATCTGAGCGGGACCGACCTCTGTTGACGAGTCACCAGTGCGGCCGCGTCACACCAGCACCATCTGAGTGGGACCGACCTCTGCTGACGAGGCTGCGTCACCCCAGCACCACCTGAGTGGGACCGACCTCTGCTGACGAGTCAGAGGCGCGGCGGCGTCACCCCAGCACCACCTGAGTGGGACCGACCTCTGCTGACGAGTCAGAGGTGCGGCCGCGTCACCCCAGCACCACCTGAGTGGGACCGACCTCTGCTGACGAGTCAGAGGCGCGGCCGCGTCACCCCAGCACAACCTGAGTGGGACCGACCTCTGCTGACGAGTCAGAGGTGCGGCCGCGTCACCCCAGCACCACCTGAGTGGGACCGACCTCTGCTGACGAGTCAGAGGTGCGGCCGCGTCACCCCAGCACCATCTGAGCGGGACCGACCTCTGCTGACGAGTCAGAGGTGTGGTCGTGTCACACCAGCACCATCTGAGTGGGACCGACCTCTGCTGACGAGTCAGAGGTGTGGTCGTGTCACACCAGCACCATCTGAGTGGGACCGACCTCCGCTGACGAGTCAGAGGTGTGGTCGTGTCACACCAGCACCATCTGAGTGGGACCGACCTCTGCTGACGAGTCAGAGGTGTGGTCGTGTCACACCAGCACCATCTGAGTGGGACCGACCTCCGCTGACGAGGCTGCGTCACCCCAGCACCACCTGAGTGGGACCGACCTCTGCTGACGAGTCAGAGGCGCGGCCGCATCACACCAGCACCACCTGAGTGGGACCGACCTCTGCTGACGCGGCCGCGTCACACCTGCAGCACCATCTGAGTGGGACCGACCTCTGTTGACGAGTCACCAGTGCGGCCGCGTCACACCAGCACCATCTGAGTGGGACCGACCTCTGCTGACGAGGCAGCGTTACACCAGCACCATCTGAGCGGGACCGACCTCTGCTGACGAGGCAGCGTCACCCCAGCACCACCTGAGTGGGACCGACCTCTGCTGACGAGGCAGCATTACACCAGCACCATCTGAGCGGGACCGACCTCTGCTGACGCACACGTCCGACACGATCTCCGTCTCGTCCAGCGGCAGGGACCAGTGCGCACGCAGCTCGCCGAAGCTGGTGCCGCGCGCCTCCACCCTGTCGAGCGGCATCTGGCGGCCGGGGAAGCGCAGCGGGCCGCGCAGCTCGAGCGGCCACCGCTCCACGGGCAGCTGCAGCTGGTGGGCACGGCCGAGCCGGCTGGGGTCGTCCGGCAGCTGGCTCCAGCTGCCGCACCGCTCCGGCGCCGCCAGCGCGTACCTGTCGGTCACGGTCACCGGTCATCGTACGAACACAATCAGGGTCTCGGTCGGTCACAGTTAGTTATTGGGGTTGATGAGGAGTTGGCCATATCGTTGATTATATCGTCGGTCAGTCACAGTCCGGGTGACGGTCACGGTCATTGTCAGGGCAACGATCACGGTTACAGTCGCAGTTGCGGTCACGGTCATGGTCATGGTCATGGTCAGTTATGATCAAGCACGGTCACCACCAGTCATGGTCACGGCAAGGTCACGATAGCGGTCAATCAGTAGTTGTCGGGAGGGTCGGCTGTGCTCATAGTTTCCGGGGCAGCGGAAGCGGGTCGGTAAGCACCGTGATGGGGTTTGAACCGGGCGCGTCGGATGTAGGTGTACGCTATATTGGTCGTCACGTAATGTTTGCTACGTCAGAGGCGGGTGGTTTACCTGGGTTTGGCCCCGCAGCAGGCGATTAATGAAATGGTGGGCTACGTAGTCTGCACTGCCAAATCAGTCGAATGAGCATTGCGTACAGAGGAATACGAATGCTATAGAAAAGCGAAGGGACAGCGCCATGTTGTCTCAGGGCTAATGGTTCAGATTACGAATAAATGAGGGCACTGAAAACCAGCCTCCCACGTTTCAGAGAAAAAACATCAATCCAAATCATTCCAGTACGATGTCGGCGCGTAAGTTTGTGGTTTATGCCAGGATGTAATTTCATGTCAGTTTGTGTGTCACTAAGTACCAACACAAATCACGTGAACAAATGAAAAACACCTAGTTGTGAAACAATGATCGCTCTTTCTGTCATCCTACTCTTACTTCGAAATCTATTCCGCAGCAAACAGAAATAACTGAGAAGTAGCCTATTGATATACTCGCCCTTGACACTATTAGGCTTATCTGCTCTTAAGCATGTACAAACTCATGCAAATGCCTGGTTTCAGAACTAGCCACATCTATCGTACAGCTATTATCAGATACAATGATTCTACCAGGAACGGTTTGGTGAAAATTCAATTCGGAAGTTTTTTGTTTTTGACATCATGAACTTCTTTTTGAACTTTCCAATCAGTTCCGAGCATGTTTATCAAATAACAATAAGCTTGCAGTCATTCTCAAACAACTCCATGCAATCTTTTGAAGAAAAAAGAGTGGATAATTTTCCGGAGAGAATAGTGTACTGGTTGACGAACATCCAGGACAAGGTCAGTTTTCCAATCCTATACCGCGCTCTTATCGCAACAGTTACCTGAACAGTTAGGTTCGGTATAAATATGCAGCAATGTGTCGTTAAATGGAGCCATATGTTGGGCACAATGCACTCGCTCAGGAAAATATCATGCATCTTTTGCACATAAATGTATTTAACGATATTCACAGTACATAGCCACGGCACAAAGATAGCAGTAGGTTGGATTCCGTGATGTGTGTGCACTAATTAGCAAAGTTATCAGGAACAAAATAACATAATACAAGTTAAAACAGATTCGTCGCGGTTGCATGACTGAAGGTCACCACTGAGCTTTGGCTGTCATCCTTTCAGATACACAGCTATATTTATGTTGACTTCGGTTGACGTTCTTATACCCATATACTATTGCTTCGTACTCGTAACACCTGAACAAGCCACGACATGGAACCATATACGAGTACTACCATACGCTTCTAATCGCATCATAAAACATACCATCCATACGAGGTAGTTTCCGGTATTTACACAGACAAAGGCATTCGTAAAACTCCAGATGAGCATGGTTGCAACAATTCGCCAAAACCACAGCCTGGGACTGACGTGTCCACTACATCGTAGGCACAACCTCAGCCGAGTTCGATCCACGAACAGCTAGTATTATCTTCACATGCAAAAACGCCATCGTAATCTGCGGCACATCGACCTGCCCAGCCCACCACACATTGCACCAGGTGGCAGGCGCACAGTGCACACTCACACTGAACCTCCAAACGGCCCGCATCCGACTCGGTGGCGTCAGCGGTCCCGACCGGACCACCGGACCGGACCGGACCATCGGACCGGACCGGACCACCGGACCGGACCGGACCATCGGATCTGACCTGACCGGACCGGACCGGACCATCGGACCGGACCGGACCACCGCACCGGACCGGACCACCGCACCGGACCGGACCACCGGACATCATGACAGCCCACGTGGGCGCCGCCATGACGCACATCACTGGCGGCGTGCCCGTCTCCCAGGGCAGGGGAACTGACGTCCGTCAAGCACTACCGACACGCTGGAGGGCAGTGCCCGCCAGCAGGCCGCCGCAACCAGCAGCAGCCGGAACACCACAGGGCGGGCTTACTCTTTGGCCAGGTGGACGTTCCTGGCGCTGGCGCCGATCGGGATTCCGTGCTTGTGCAGCACCTGCGCCAGCGAGTCACGCGTCTCGGCCGAGTAGGAGTCGAAGTCGAACACGTTCCTCACCACGGCTGCCAGCCCGTCCTCCGGGTACCGCTGAAATGGGGGGAGCCGTCAATCGGGCACCGCTGGAATGGAGGAAGTCGTCAGTCGGGTAACGCTGAAACGGAGGAAGCCGTCAGTCGGGTACCGATAAAACTTGGGAAGCCGTTAGTCGGGTACCGCTGTAATGGGGATGCCGTCAGTCGGGTACCGCTGTAATGGGGAAGCCGTCAGTTGGGTACCGCTGAAACGGAGGAAGCCGTCAGTCGGGTACCGCTGAAACGGAGGAAACCGTCAGTCGGGTACCGCTGAAACGGAGGAAACCGTCGGTTGGGTTGCGCTAAAACAGGGACCATCGTCCGCCTGGTTCGCCGAAACGAGTACTATCGTCAGTCTGTTGGTTTCAATACGGTTGCCATTCAATGTGCTGTGTTTCAGAAGCAGAGAAGCAGTGCCCCGTTTCAGAAGCAGTGCTACTGAAACGTAGACCAGTGTTATCCGGGTATCTCTAACCTGGGGCCACCGACAGCTGGTACAGTGTAGAACAAGCAAATACCTCTCCGGACAGCAACGCAGTTATTTAACACCCCAAGACCGTTTGCGTCACCTCCAAAGCAGCTGCGGTTATTCTCCGTGGCCTGCTGATGAGTGTAGGATATTTACATAGCTTTAACTTTAATTGATGATTTATTGATGTATTATTTTAGTTTATATACGAATTTTTAGAGGTTAAAGTACACGCCAGTTTTGTTATGTGCCCAAGCATAACAATACAGTGTTAAAGTATTGATTTGTCGTTAGGTGTGAGATGTCGAAACGACTGCAGCAAGATGTCGAAGTCGACATGGACGTAATGTTATATACAATCTTGCTAAGTTCTGCAAACCCAGTTTTAAGACATTTATGTACGCATGATCTTCCGTTGTGCTTGTTTTGAAAGGTACCTAATTTGGAGATACCGATCTCAACAAAAATGTTACAAACATGCATGCTATAACCCGTTAATTATATAGCATAGCACATCATAAGTAATCCATTTACCTGGAATTCCGCTACGGAATGTTCGTTACACGATCCCGGATCGGTTATGGTGAGCAAAAGTATATTTGTAAACGGGATACAGTTAGAAAACGAGGCATGGAGACTTCACAAACACGCACCAAGAAGCACGATGTCTATACTTCGTCGGGAAGAATGTTGATTCATTGTTCAGTAAGTGGTATATTCCACCCTATTTCGCGAATAATTTATCACTGTAGCAATATGATCACATGATCACTGTTAATAGTATATTCCCGTGAGGGCAATGGTTATTAGCATTGTTACGAGCCGCCATGTGGTGACCACTCAGCCCGCCCTCCCGTGCACGGCGAGCAACGCGGCGAGCTGTTCCTGCCGCCATTAGCGGCATCGAACTACTATCTATACTCTGTGCCGGTAGATGCCGCCCTAGGCGCGCCAGGCGCTCAGTCAGCTGCTGAATTACGTTTTGATATCTGACAACGTCCCTACCCGCAGTCGCCGAGCGCCTTCCGGCAGGGACACCCGGCCAAAGCAGGAACGGTAGTCTAACCCACCACCACCCCATCAACCACGCCTCGGTTCGTGACGCGCACTTCCAGTCTCCTCCTTCCGTCCGAGACGGGCGGCGTCTTTCAGCCGTACATCGATGAAAACGGAACGGCTGAAACAAACGGGGGTCGAGACCGTCGCAAGCCAAACAGTAGGTCGCAACTGCAAAGCAAAAACGCCAGCGAACGAGTAAGTAAATGCTAATGAGTATTTTGCAGCTTTACATCAACTATTAAATGGTAAATTACACGAAAATGGTGGGCAAGACAATGAATAGTGAACATAAACAGCTATAACATAGGTAAAGCCGGCCATAATCTCGCCGGCCCTCCTGCTGAAGAAACGTTTAGTCCTCCCGTTCGATGATCAGAGCGGCCGACAAATTACGGCTCACCTGGAGATGTTTGACAATATTGACCGCCTCGCGTGTGGAGTACGGGTAGGCGATGAGACCTTGGTCGGACATGAGGCGCAGTTCACTGAACGATGCCACCACTTTGTCCAGCAGGTCGTCTGAAAGGTAGACGGATATCATAGGAGCAGCATACACCCATAGCATTAACACACAATTCGTCCACAGCATGAGCACACACAGGCTCGCGAGGCATGTAATTCGGGTCACGACTACAGCCAACCAGGTTGGTGGACATGGCAACGTTTTTAGACATGGCAGACCCAGCAGATGTGAACATCGATGTAATCAGAAGAACGCCAAAATATGCTATTCGAGAATACGAGAGGTGCCGGGATAATACAGACGTGATGTACATTACAGTCGAATATATACAGTACTCCGCGTCAACGTCATCAGTAGATATAGTGGAGCATAGGCTGCAATACCAGACTGCTGGGACCGTACAGATTAAACCAGTGGTTCTCAACCCTTCTGGGACCACGCCTCCCTTGGCAGCACACGGTCGAGCTCGCGCCTCCCTCCCTCGTCCCTCCACCGGGAGACCGAACTCTGAGGTTTTGAGGGGGTACAACGTCCGTCTATCCCTATGGCGGGATCCAGTGGCCCAGATGAAGCTATCCAGATCCAGATGCAATTCATTATATGACTATCACATTATTCCTTATTATGTGTTCCAGATCCGGTTAGTCCAGTGGCGGAATGGTACCACTGGACTACTGTGTTCAGTGATGACACTACTGCAGACTACTCTTCGTGAAGAACTACTAGTATAAACTGTACTTACCGGGCACATCGGGAACGTACCGTCTGAGCTGTACTTACCCGGAACATCGGAACCGTACCGTCTGAGCTGTACTTACCGGGCACATCGGGGCCGTACCGTCTGAGCTGTACTTACCGGGCACATCGGGACCGTACCGTCTGAGCTGTACTTACCGGGCACATCGGGACCGTACTGTCTGAGCAGCATCCGTTCAGAATGCTCACTGGGGTTATCAATGGCGTGGCAGCTAAACAGATCACCTGAAAATCAGAGCCCACCATCAACGCAATCCACTCACAAGTCAATTGGCTTTCAGGGGCGATTCAACTATACGTGGTCTTACGGCACCCTCCGCCCAGCTACCAGTGATCCAAAGTACGTAACTATACATTGTCATGCAGCAGTGACATGCAGGTTGTATGATTGCTACTGTTTTGCGGTTCATGGAGTACTAGCCCAAAGCGACATAACGGGCGTTGCAAGGCACCGCAGCGCGAGAATGAAAGCGCACGGCTGTTTCATTGCACTAACTCATTTACAGGTCAGAACTGCAATGTCAGGTCCCCTATGATATCGACAGGGCACCCACCGAGAGCCGCGAAGAAGTCGTTGCCGAGAAAAGGGAATCCGGGCCGGTTGGCCAGCACCACCATCTGAAAGTCCGGGTGCATGGGGATGACGTCGGTGTGGGTGGCGTCGCCGCCGCGTCGTATCTTCCTGCCGTCCGACAGAGTCATCTCGCCCTCCTCCGACAGGGTCTGCGTACACAGACGTACTCACTGTAACGACAGTCATCTCGCCCTCCTCCGAAAGGATCTGCGCACACAGCCGTACTCACTGTAACGACAGAGTCATCTCGCCCTCCTCCGACAGGGTCTGCGCACACAGGCGTACTCAATGTAACGACAGTCATATCGCCCTCCTCTGACAGGGTCTGCGCACACATGCGTGCTTACTGTAGCGACAGAGTCATCTCGCCCTCCTCCGACAGTGTCTGCGCACACAGCCGTACTCACTGTAACGACAGAGTCATCTCGCCCTCCTCCGACAGGGTCTGCGCACACAGCCGTACTCACTGTAACGACAGAGTCATCTCGCCCTCCTCCGACAGGGTTGCGCGCACAGCCGTACTCACTGTAACGACAGAGTCATCTCGCCCTCCTCCGACAGGGTCTGCGCACACAGGCGTACTCACTGTAGCGATAGAGTCATCTCGCCCTCCTCCGACAGTGTCTGCGCACACAGCCGTACTCACTGTAACGACAGAGTCATCTCGCCCTCCTCCGACAGGGTCTGCGCACACAGCCGTACTCACTGTAACGACAGAGTCATCTCGCCCTCCTCCGACAGGGTCTGCGCACACAGCCGTACTCACTGTAACGACAGGGGGTCATCTCGCCCTCCTCCGACAGGGTCTGCGTACACAGCCGTACTCACTGTGAGTTATTTGGGTTTTAGGGCACATCGACCATGGTAGGTCATTTAGCGCCCACAGCCGTACTCACTGTAACGACAGTCATCTCGCCCTCCTCCGACAGGGTCTGCGCACACAGCCGTACTCAATGTGTCGGTGGCTGACGCCAGCCTAACCCGCAGCCGTGCTCACTGTAGTGGCGACTGACGCCAACTCAACCACAATTCTCGTTCGCTGTAAATCGGCAGCTGGCATCAGCTGAAGTAAGCGTATCGTCAGCTCCTGTGAGCGCATTCGGTGTGCAATATCAATGTTCTGCAATTTCAAAATGTATGCAGAAACCAACACAGGATGGAAACTTTTTCACCTGAGAACACAGAGAACGCCTGATGTACGACACTTCAAAACCATTGTCACTCACTTTGGCTTTCCGAACTGATTTCCATCAAAATCCAGAGCCCTCAATTGCAGTAATAGTTAGCTCCTCCACACCTGATTCCTGGGTTAATGTCATCAGAAACTTGCCAGGAACCGCCATTTCCACATTGAACCTTCATCTTGCATGGCACCGTGAGTCGCCCGATATATTCACGGGAACAATGAGCTTCAGAGCGTTGTGTGCCGAGTCAAGTCATCAAGTTGCAAGGCTTAACAACAGCCACAGAAGCCCATTTGAGTTAAGTCTATTAGGAGAAGATACTATAAGAAGAGAAAAAAGTGACTGGAGGCCTCAAATCAATGTTATGTTCTGAATTATAAATAAACTGTCTGTGTGCATCGATGCGCTTTTTTCGAAATTCGTCAAACACGAAGTTACCCTTCTTCACGCCTTTTACGACCGACCTATCCTGACTATATAATTTTGTCCGGCAAAAGGCGTGCAATTGGTCGAGTGATGGCTATTGGAAATGCCGTGGAGACACCCCAACGCATTTTTACGTTATCGCGAATATTAGACAGGGGGCAAAAGAGATGAAGCCCCCACCCCGGCCAATGACGGGTTAAAATAATATAACCCACGCCGAAGTAGCAGATGTATCTAACTACAACATTCACGAAAGCAAACAAATCGAAGTATGAATACAGCGACATGAACCAACAACGTTGAGAGAGGACAGATTGGGGCACGCCTGGCGTCACCCAACTGGTACACCTGCGCGCTAACGGCTGATGCGACTCAGCTGCCCACCTTGAGTATACAGGTGACGTGTGTGGGCGCCTTGTCAGCCTCGTCTATGACCAGTACGTGACCGCTACGAACGGCTCGAACTAACGCGCTGTCTTCGTACTCGATCCGGCCGTCCCGCACCGTAGGCTGCACTGTCAACGTCTGCACCGTGGTGTCCCTGGGGACGATGTAGGGTCAGCGTCAGTACTGTGGTGTCCCTGGGGACGATGTAGGGTCAGCGTCAGTACTGTGGTGTCCCTGGGGACGATGTAGGGTCAGCGTCAGTACTGTGGTGTCCCTGGGGACGATGTAGGGTCAGCGTCAGTACTGTGGTGTCCCTGGGGACGATGTAGGGTCAGCGTCAGTACTGTGGTGTCCCTGGGGACGATGTAGGGTCAGCGTCAGTACTGTGGTGTCCCTGGGGACGATGTAGGGTCAGCGTCAGTACTGTGGTGTCCCTGGAGACGATGTAGGGTCAGCGTCCGTACCGTGGTGTCCCTGGGGACGATGTAGGGTCAGCGTCCGTACTGTGGTGTCCCTGGGGACGATGTAGGGTCAGCGTCAGTACTGTGGTGTCCCTGGAGACGATGTAGGGTCAGCGTCAGTACTGTGGTGTCCCTGGGGACGATGTAGGGTCAGCGTCAGTACTGTGGTGTCCCTGGGGACGATGTAGGGTCAGCGTCAGTACTGTGGTGTCCCTGGAGACGATGTAGGGTCAGCGTCCGTACCGTGGTGTCCCTGGGGACGATGTAGGGTCAGCGTCCGTACTGTGGTGTCCCTGGAGACGATGTAGGGTCAGCGTCAGTACTGTGGTGTCCCTGGGGACGATGTAGGGTCAGCGTCAGTACTGTGGTGTCCCTGGAGACGATGTAGGGTCAGCGTCCGTACCGTGGTGTCCCTGGGGACGATGTAGGGTCAGCGTCCGTACTGTGGTGTCCCTGGAGACGATGTAGGGTCAGCGTCAGTACTGTGGTGTCCCTGGAGACGATGTAGGGTCAGCGTCAGTACTGTGGTGTCCCTGGGGACGATGTAGGGTCAGCGTCAGTACTGTGGTGTCCCTGGGGACGATGTAGGGTCAGCGTCAGTACTGTGGTGTCCCTGGAGACGATGTAGGGTCAGCGTCAGTACTGTGGTGTCCCTGGGGACGATGTAGGGTCAGCGTCAGTACTGTGGTGTCCCTGGGGACGATGTAGGGTCAGCGTCAGTACTGTGGTGTCCCTGGAGACGATGTAGGGTCAGCGTCAGTACTGTGGTGTTCCTGGGGACGATGTAGGGTCAGCGTCAGTACTGTGGTGACCCTGGGACGATACACTGTCAGCGTCAGTACTGTGGTGTCCCTGGGGACGATGTAGGGTCAGCGTCAGTACTGTGGTGTCCCTGGGGACGATGTAGGGTCAGCGTCAGTACTGTGGTGTTCCTGGAGACGATACACTGTCAGCGTTAGTACTGTGGTGTCCCTGGGGACGATGTAGGGTCAGCGTCAGTACTGTGGTGTCCCTGGAGACGATGTAGGGTCAGCGTCAGTACTGTGGTGTTCCTGGGGACGATGTAGGGTCAGCGTCAGTACTGTGGTGTCCCTGGAGACGATGTAGGGTCAGCGTCAGTACTGTGGTGTTCCTGGGGACGATGTAGGGTCAGCGTCAGTACTGTTGTGTCCCTGGAGACGATGTAGGGTCAGCGTCAGTACTGTGGTGTTCCTGGAGACGATACACTGTCAGCGTTAGTACTGTGGTGTCCCTGGGGACGATGTAGGGTCAGCGTCAGTACTGTGGTGTCCCTGGGGACGATACACTGTCAGCGTTAGTACTGTGGTGTCCCTGGGGACGATGTAGGGTCAGCGTCAGTACTGTGGTGTTCCTGGAGACGATACACTGTCAGCGTTAGTACTGTGGTGTCCCTGGGGACGATGTAGGGTCAGCGTCAGTACTGTGGTGTCCCTGGGGACGATGTAGGGTCAGCGTCAGTACTGTGGTGTCCTTGGAGACGATGTAGGGTCAGCGTCAGTGCTGTGGTGTCCCTGGAGACGATACACTGTCAGCGTCAGTACTGTGGTGTCCCTAGGGACGATGTAGGGTCAGCGTCAGTACTGTGGTGTCCTTGGAGACGATGTAGGGTCAGCGTCAGTGCTGTGGTGTCCCTGGAGACGATACACTGTCAGCGTCAGTACTGTGGTGTCCCTGGGGACGATGTAGGGTCAGCGTCAGTGCTGTGGTGTCCCTGGAGACGATACACTGTCAGCGTCAGTACTGTGGTGTCCCTAGGGACGATGTAGGGTCAGCGTCAGTACTGTGGTGTCCTTGGAGACGATGTAGGGTCAGCGTCAGTGCTGTGGTGTCCCTGGAGACGATACACTGTCAGCGTCAGTACTGTGGTGTCCCTAGGGACGATGTAGGATCAGCGTCAGTGCTGTGGTGTCCCTGGAGACGATACACTGTCAGCGTCAGTACTGTGGTGTCCCTAGGGACGATGCAGGGTCAGCGTCAGTACTGTGGTGTCCCTGGGGACGATGTAGAGTCAGCGTCAGTACTGTGGTGTCCCTGGGAACGACACATAATCAGTTTGTATTGCGGTTCCATAGGGACGATACACAGTCAGTGTATGTAATGTGGTGTCCATGGGGACGATGTATGATCAGAGTTTGTATTGCGGTGGCCTTGGTAACGACATATGATCAGTTTGTACTGCGGTGTCCATAGGGACCACGTATAGTCAGAGTCTGGACTGTGGTGTCCCTGAGGACGATGTATCATCAGAGTTTGTACTGCGGTGTCCACACGGACGATACACGGTTAGCGTCTGTTCTATGGTGTCTCTGAGGACGAAATACAATCAGCATCTGCACTGCAAAACCAGTGAGGAAGGTATACAGTCATCGTCTACAATGTACGGTTCATGCGGATGACATACGAGCAGTCAGCACCGTAGAGTCTCCGGGTTGGAGTTTGTAATGTAGTGCGGCTGGGAACGACACGCATCTCGAAATTGGCCAAACCTTTCCGATGTCACTTGTGCTCTTCATATCTGGTCTAACCCCGCTTTCCCCAATGGTTGTAGATTGTGAAAATGCACCAAGGCGGTGTGACGCAGGACCACAGTTGTATGGCTTGTGAAATTTATAGAATCATTATATAGCTAGGACTAGTATAGAGATGCAGTGTTGCCAGTCTATACGTCACCATCATAGCATCGTTTCTATTGCGACTCACAAGATGGCGTGAGCTTCGGCAGCTCTGGACAGCAGTTCCTCTTCTCTTGTATGCGCTTATTCTAACTTATTCCAAAGATGGCGAGGACCAGGGAATTGCATGAATCTGCCCAGTGCCAAAGGGGCGGGCTGGAAGCATGACATAGAACGGACCCATCCACCAGGATATATACCAACGCAAGCAGACAGAGCCGGAATAGATTCGAAGTTACCAACCTGTGCAGCTGTATGTATTCCCTTGGTCGGTTGAAAAGAAACAAAAACCGATCAATTAGCTTGTTCTTCCCGACACCCTGATTTCCTACCAACAACAAATTCTCGCCCAGTATGAAGTCTTCTAAAATAGCCTCCAACACAGCGGTGTGCTGCAACAGAGGACATTCAGCGTCATGATTGGCAGCATAATAGGTCCACAAAAAGTAGCAAAATCGACAGTCAATATAATAACGAACAGGGCAATCATCTTCCAAAGAACACATTAAATGTATGTTTTATATAGATTATCACAACTTTTACAATTTTGTATTTTGTATTCAACCATTTCCGTCGTTTTGCCGCGTTTCGGTGGACTTCTAACCGCAGTGCCCTACAGCAGTGACATCAGTTCTTCCCCACCACGACACCAGACCGTTTCAGGAACGTCCTCTCACCTGGTCAATGTCGTAGAAGAGCGTGTCGGGCACCTTGGCCTTGTGCTCGGCGGCGTGCACCGGAGCCGACGTCCTTCCGATGGTGAGCACGCCGTCCCGCACCTCACACACGCGGCTCGACTCTGCCGCCGCCTCCGCCGGACAGATGTTCATCCGCTTCAGGGCGTCGTCGAGCGCCTGGCGCGCCAGCGGCGGCAGGAACCTGGCCCAGTCGGCGATACAGGTGATGTGGTGACAAGGGTAGTGACGACAGTAACTATAACGATGCTGTTGTGGTGGTGGTGGTGATGGCCAGCGGCGGCAGGAACCTGGCCCAGTCGGCGATACAGGTGATGTGGTGACAAGGGTAGTGACGACGGTAATCATATCATGCTGTTGTGGTGGTGGTGGTGATGGCCAGCGACGGCAGGAACCTGGCCCAGTCGGCGATACAGGTGATGTGGTGACAAGGGTAGTGACGACGGTAACTATAACTATGCTGTTGTGGTGGTGGTGGTGATGGCCAGCGGCGGCAGGAACCTGGCCCAGTCGGCGATACAGGTGATGTGGTGACAAGGGTAATGACGACGGTAATCATATCATGCTGTTGTGGTGGTGGTGGTGATGGCCAGCGACGGCAGGAACCTGGCCCAGTCGGCGATACAGGTGATGTGGTGACAAGGGTAGTGACGACGGTAACTATAACTATGCTGTTGTGGTGGTGGTGGTGATGGCCAGCGGCGGCAGGAACCTGGCCCAGTCGGCGATACAGGTGATGTGGTGACAAGGGTAGTGACGACGGTAACTATAACGATGCTGTTGTGGTGGTGGTGGTGATGACGGACAATAATGCAGAAGCGAGCGTCAACTAGGAGTCACGTGTCCTGCCCGCAAGCAGCCATCTACAGCATGCACGCGCATGGCTTCTCAACAGCCCAAAGATCCCAAAGACCATATTGCCCCTCTTGCTTAGGCTGCGCGTGCAGTGTAGTATATTACGGCCTCCCTGATACGCGAGGTTCGTCGTTTTAGACCAAGCATGATATATTTTGCAAAAAGGACACAATACATACCCGAGTCGAGCAGACACATAGATTAGTGGCACCACAGAAGCTACAAGGACTATGTGTGACAATGCCAACCATCCTACACATCATGGACAAATGTCTGCCCTCACCTTCACCTCAGTCTCTAGCGGCGGACGTCGACAGCATCTGCCCCCACAGCTGTGTGCGCCACTTCAGTTTGACTTGGTCCGACAAGCCCTATAGAAGGCTGTGTGTGTCCTTACCTGGCCAGGCAAGCCTTGTAGACGGCTGTGTGGGTCCTTACCTGGCCAGGCAAGCCTTGTGTATGGCTGTGTGGGTCCTCACCTGGCCAGGCACACCTTGTAGACGGCTGTGTGGGTCCTTACCTGGACAGGCACTCCTTGTAGACGGATGTGTGTGTCTTTACCTGGACAGGCACGCCTTGTAGACGGCTGTATGGGCCATTACCTGGCCAGGCAAGCCTTGTAGACGGCTGTGTGAGCCACTACCTGGCCAGGCAAGCCTTGTAGACGGCTGTGCGCGCCCTTACCTGGCCAGGCAAGCCTTGTGTACGGCTGTGTGGGTCCTTACCTGGACAGGCACTCCTTGTAGACGGCTGTGTGTTCTTTACCTGGACAGGCACGCCTTGTAGACAGCTGTGTGGATCCTTAAATTGACAGGCACGCCTTGTAGACGGCTGTGTGGGTCTTTACCTGGACAGGCAAGCCTTGTAGACGGCTGTGTGAGCCATTACCTGGCCAGGCAAGCCTTGTAGACGGCTGTGTGAGCCATTACCTGGCCAGGCAAGCCTTGTAGACGGCTGTGCGCGCCATTACCTGGCCAGGCAAGCCTTGTAGACGGCCGTGTGTGGCAGCTCGTGAGGGAAGGTCTTCATGCGCCGCGCGATGCGGATCAGCTGTCGTGTGGAGAGGGAGCTGGCCAGCGACTGCAGGGTCGGGTCGTCGGCCGAGCGCAGGGAGTGACTGAACCGAACCACCTCCTGGATCGACTCGTCCAGTTCCCCGCACTGTCATGAGATGGAACGATCAGGTCGCCGCTGTCCAAGACGGACCAGATCAGCCCACTGGTCGAGGTCAGAGTGGTCAGGACACTGTCTAGGACGGGCTGAGTCAACTCACTGGCCGGGGTCAGAGCAGTCGGCTCGGGTCAGGTCACTGTCCAGGACGGGCTGAGTCAGCTCACTGACCGGGGTCAGAGCAGTCGGCCCGGGTCAGGACACTGTCCAGGACGGGCTGAGTCAGCTCACTGACCGGGGTCAGAGCAGTCGGCCCGGGTCAGGTCACTGTCCAGGACGAGCTGAGCCAACTCACTGACTGGGGTTAGAGCAGTCGGCCCGGATCAGGTCACTGTCCAGGACGGGCTGAGTCAGCTCAATGACCAGTATCATAGCGGTTAGGTCACTGACCAGGATGGACCAGGTAAGCTCAATGACATCGGTAAGAGCGGTCAGGTCATTGTCCAGGACGGACATGGTTCAGTCTTTGTTGCTAGTTCGGGACAAATAAGTCTAGTGTCAGCTCGCGGCCGAACAGGGTTGGATTTCTGTTTTTTTTGGGGGGATCCTGGATTTCAAGAAGAAAATCTTTAGGGCACAACATTAGGATATAATTTTGCTTTCGCTTTTGACATCATGCACTTCTTTGTGTACCTCCAGACTGAAATATCAAATGTTTAGTTGTATTTGGGAAAGAATTGGATTTGGAATGACGAGTAGACTAAAGAACCAGCTGGGATGAACATTTTTAAAGAGCGGGCTTGCAGTTCGAATTATTTCATTCTCATACAACACCATTTAATCTTCAAGTGATAAAAACGAGAGGGCAAATATTCAGAGATGACAATGTTCTACATGACAAAAACAGGACAAGAATGCTTTCACAGCTTCGCTGCCGTACCAGCAGCGGCTCTCATTGCTCAGGCAGGCTAGGGCCAAGCTTACCACATATTTCTGGAGCAGTAAGGAGCTAACGAATGTATTCACCACGCTGCCCGAGTCAGAAGTATCAAATTATCATACTGTGTACGACAGAGAAGAATGCAGCGGTCAGCATCCCACCCATCTAGAGGTTACTTAGATCTAAGGTGATTAGTTGGGGGTTACTTAGATCGAAGGTGATTAGTTAGGGGTTACTTAGATCTAAGGGCGTATCAACCAGGACGTGACGACAACGCCCACCGACATCTCAGCCAAGTATTAGTATATCTCTTCGGCGGCTTTGAAAAGCGCAATGGACAGGAAACCCAAGCGGCCAATGACAATGCAAGCGTATGCGGGCAGCGGTAATATCTCACCACAGCCTGCAGCACGTCGGTCTCCTCCTTGAGTGTCATTGGTCGCATGGTGTGGAACATGAACATGCTCATCACCTCCGGGGTCAACCATTGTCCTTTGGCGCTACCTGTGGAGAAGCAACCGTCGTACATAAAATAGTCAGGTATCACGCATAAAACACAAGTTCCTTTCATGGCTGACTTGTCACGAAGTGCCTGGCACACTGATCAGAAAAAGGCAACGTTAGCTCATTTGTGATATCCCCATAGGCAGTATGTACTCTACGCAAATTATTTATTGAACACGTCATGAACATCGGCAATCTGTGACGGTTTGAGCTTTGGTCAAATTGCGACGGTTTTGGGCTGCGGTATACGTGGCCATTTTTGGCGAACTGAGTTCAAGTAGCGTCGGTCATCCTACAGGTACCCGTCACAAATTCTCCCTTAACCCAGGTCGGGTTTGTACTTTGCAATTATGGATGTGGAGAAGGAAATGTTAGGCTAATCGGATACGGAAAGAATATTCTTCGTCAAACCAGTGATAACGGAATCTCAGTTTGCACCTTCCAGGGCATCGTGAGAACTTTACCATAGAGGGGTTAAACAGCAAACAGCATCATTCAGCCTCCAGATGAGAACAAAGAATGAGGAGGTAATGTTTTTGAGAGGATAATGTTATGTGCGCGAAAAAAATCCAGAAACCACCTATTTTTCCAACCCTGCCCCAACCTCATATATTCAATTACTGATTCTTCCATTCTCCCAATCAATAACTCACTACTCACAACACCAATCACTAACTCACAACACCAATCACTCACTCACTCGCCCACAAGCCCACTCACTCACACATCAACGCTCTCACCACGCACACAAAACCCGCTGCACCAGTGCCTACTCCAACTCCAACTCCAACTCCAACTCCAACTCCAACTCCAACTCCAACTCCAACTCCAACTCCAACTCCAACTCCAACTCCAACTCCAACTCCAACTCCAACTCCAACTCCAACTCCAACCCCAACTCCCCTACACACGCACCGATCAGGGGCGGCTCGGCGAGCGCGATCAGCCGGAACGCCGGGTGGATGCGGTGGACGCCGCGCTGGGTCATCTGCTCGGCAGTCAGCTGCTGTTCGGCCATCACCGCGTCGTAGCGGTCGTGGCGCAGCAGGCGGGCGCCGTCGTACAGCTGCAGCTCACGGTCGTGTACCAGTCTGGCGGCGGACGGTCGGTCGGACGGTCGGTCGGACGGTCGGTCGGCCGGCGTTCGGTCGGGGTGGGTCAGTCGAGGTCAGTCGGGGTCAGTCGGGGTCTGTCGGGGTCTGTCGGGGTCAGTCTGGGTCTGTCAAGGTCAGTCTGGGTTAGTCGGGGCCAGTCAGGATCAGTCGGGATCAGTAGGGGTCTATCGGGGTCAGTCGAGGTCAGTCGGGGTTGGTCGGGGTTAGTCGGGGTTAGTCTGGGTTAGTCGGGGTCAGTCAGGATCAGTCGAAATCAGTTGGAGTCTGTCGGGATCAGTCGGGGTCAGTCTGGATCAGTCGGGTCAGTCTGGATCCGTCGGGATCAGTCTGGATCGGTCTGGATCAGTCGGGACCAGTCGGCGGTCAGTCCAGGTCGGTCCAGGTCAGTCAGCGGTCTGTTCAGATCAGTCGGTGGTCAGCGTGGGTGAGTCACAGGCTCAATCGGGGTGCGAAGTGGCAGTTCTGCATAGTTATGGTGAGCGGCTATGCATTGAAGTAGGAACGCCTTTAGGTCTATTTTGAGCAAGACGGATGAAAAAAGGTCAAATAGATCAATTTTGTAGATCAACGTTCAAGGTGCCCGGGTGTACCCGATGTATTACCAGCGTCAGCAGCTTGTGACCAGACCGGGAGCTGTACCTGTGCAGCACGTTCAGGGTGCCCGAGTGTACCCGGTGTATGACCAGCGTCAGCAGTCTGTGGCCAGACCGGGAGCTGTACCTGTGCAGCACGTTCAGGGTGCCCGAGTGTACCCGGTGTATTACCAGCGTCAGCAGCTTGTGACCAGACCGGGAGCTGTACCTGTGCAGCACGTTCAGGGTGCCCGAGTGTACCCGGTGTATTACCAGCGTCAGCAGCTTGTGACCAGACCGGGAGCTGTACCTGTGCAGCACGTTCAGGGTGCCCGAGTGTACCCGGTGTATGACCAGTGTCAGCAGTCTGTGGCCAGACCGGGAGCTGTACCTGTGCAGCACGTTCAGGGTGCCCGAGTGTACCCGGTGTATTACCAGCGTCAGCAGCTTGTGACCAGACCGGGAGCTGTACCTGTGCAGCACGTTCAGGGTGCCCGAGTGTACCCGGTGCAGGCCGTCCAGCACAGCCAGGCGGCCGTCCAGCACGGCGCGGACCAGCGGCGCCGTCAGCCAGACCGTGTCGCCGTTGGCCTCGGTGCTGCGCTGCTGTAGCAGGTCCCGCGACGTCATGTCCTGCAAACACGGGTCCTGTCACGTCATGTCCTGCAAACACGGGTCCCTGTCATGTCCTGCAAACACGGGTCCTGTCACGTCATGTCCTGCAAACACGGGTCCTGCCACGTCATGTCCTGCAAACACGGGTCCTTCACATGTCCTGCAAACACGGGTCCTGTCACGTCATGTCCTGCAAACACGGGTCCTGTCACGTCATGTCCTGCAAACACGGGTCCTGCCACGTCATGTCCTGCAAACACGGGTCCTGTCACGTCATCTCACGCAAACACGGGTCCTGTCGCATCATCTCACGCAAATTCGGGTCCTGTCATGCCATGTCTTGCAAACACAGGTCCTATCACGTTACGTCCTGCAAACACAGGGCTTGTCACGTCATCTCACGCAAACATGGGTCCTGTCACATCACATACTGCAAACACGGGTCCTGTAACGTCATGTCCTGCAAACACGGGTCCTGCCACGTCATGTCCTGCAAACACAGGTCCTGCCACGCCATCTCACGCAAACATGAGCCCTGTTACATCATCTCACGCAAGCACGGGTTCTATAACGTCATCACCTGCAAGCACGGGTCCTGCCAGTCATGTCCTGCAAACACAGGTTGTGTCATGGCACGTCCTGTAAAAACAGGTCTTTTCACGTCATGTCCTGCCACGTCATGTCCTGCAAGCACAGGTCCTGTCACGTCACGTCCTGCAAAAACAGGTCCTGTTACGTCATGTTCTGCAAACACCGCAGATCCCGCTATGTCATGGCAGGTGAGCGCAAATTTCGTGGAATCATCGACCCGAACACGACCAGACGTCAAACGAAAATCCTGTCCTATCCAGTGGTATTGCGTGAGGAGCAGTTCGGTTTACACCGGCGCCCGCGGATAGACCACCGCGGAACACTGCCATGGAGGTGCGTAAAGTCAACAGCCACATGGATTCGGAAGCCAGTTCACAGCCCCCCACCACTCTGTACTTGCGCGAGTACCGTGGAGGTGCACCGAGTCAACAGCTACACGACATTCAGACACCAGTTCTACATTTCCCTTTAGCTCCTATTCAAAACAACGGTAAGCTACAGCGGTTCAACGAGTGGCATTACCAAAGGAAACTACGTCACCACTGCAGTGAAGCTCGCCACTGTATCAAAATGTCCACACATCATTTCGATACTCAGATTTACTACGGGAATAACTCAGCCTGTAAAACCTCCGACCGGCAGTAGTTTCAAACCTGACAAAATCGAACAATCCGTACAGCGAACATGCGGTTAGATAAGCGGTGACGTGGCTATGTCGAGCCTGATCTGATGAGACAATGTCACGATTATAATAATTCGGGAATAAGGAAGTAGGATTAATGATACAGGCACGATTAAGTCTCAGCACACCTCGATCAGGCCCGGCCCCTGATCAGATCAGGTCGATCACCGCTCGGCAGCAACAGAGGCGGATTCAGTCAGAGCGGGAGGGCGCGGCTTGGGCAGATCCGGCGGTCGCCACCCACCTGATACAGGACGACCGGCTCCATCTGGTAGCCGAGCAGAGCTGCCATATGGCGGACGAGCGCCGACTTGCCGCAGCCGCGCGGCCCGACCAGACAAATATCGTGCACCGCGTGCGAGGCTAGCATCTGAGCCAGCAGGCGATCGTGGTACGGCGTCAACACGCACGGAGAGGTCGTCGACTCGGCTGCAGTGCCCACCTCCGAGCCTGCTGGCACCTGGTGGCAAATCGTCGCACTATAACTTCACCGTCTGACCACACTGATCCACGAGTAGACCATTGTGATGTCCGTCCGATGCATCGAACATCTGGCATGCACCTTTCAGCTTACTATATTCAGGTTACAACATAAAATTGATGGAGCAGAACCGGCTTCAAGCTGGCGGAATCAACGTATATTAACTCGCGCAAAATTGATTACTTGGCAAACCTGTGCGGAGCGCCGACGAGTTCGCGCAAGAGAAGCCTGGCTTGGAAACACCACAACGGATTACAGCAACTAGAACATGGTTCGGTAGCTAATTTTATGGCGAAGCAAACTGCAGCTGACCAAACCCCAGAACAGTTCATAGAAAACAATTAGGATTAGTACCATTGCGACGACACGCTGACCTCGGTGACCTCACCTGGAGAGTGTAGCGCCGCCCCGCCGTGGTCAGAGACACGTCCGCTGTGTGGCCGGTGCCACCGGGCGTGACCTCAGCCAGCTGGAGGTCGGACTCGGCCGGTGGCTCCAGGTCGAAGGTGGCCAGCGCGTCCGACACCGGCTTCTGGGCGTCCCTGGGCAGCACCAGGGGGTGCGGGTACAGCCGACTGACGGCCTCCTGAGCCGGCAGCGACGGCACGCTGTTCTGCAGAGCACACCCGCTCACGTCAACACCGCGCCCACGCCAGCTCAACACCAACAACGGTAAGGCACCCACGTCAGGCCAACACTCACGTCCGTCCAACATCCACGTCAGCATCGCACTCACGTCAGTCCCATACTCGCGTCGGTTCAACACCCAAGTCAGCCCTGCATCCACGTCACTCCAATACCCACGTCAGCTTTGCTGTTCTGCACATCACACCCACGTCAGTGCCGCACCCGTGTCATGCCCACTCCCGTGTCATCCAACCGGCGTCAGTCAATCATTCGCGTCCATTCAACACCCGCGTCATTACAGCGCCCACATCAGTCCCACTGTTCTGCGGACCACATCCACGCCAGTGCAATGCCCACGTCAGTTCCACTCACATGTGGTGAAACATCAAGGCTGCTCTGGTCAGAGTGAAGCATCACCAAAACCGAATCCTAATCCAGCCTAATCCACCGAACCTCAGCCAGTTGCACCTCCGCCTCATCCCTGCATGTCAGCGTCCGATATTCTCGCGATGGTTCTGGAAGACTTAAGCATCTGTTCTGAGTGCACGCAGCACTCGGACATGGCACACGGGTCTCGGAGGACTTATCGGCTCCGGGTGTCTCACCATGATTTTGACGACGGCTCGCAGGTTGTCGACGGGGAAGTCGGGCAGGCCCAGCTCGGCCGTCTCCTGGGCGTTGACCGTCAGCGCGAAAGAGAGCAGGTCGCAGAGCGACTTGGGAGATACCTGCGGCGCCGCGGATTCCAGCACTGCCAGCGTCTCCTGAAACACGCGTGTACCGTGACGGAATGTGGCAAACAGTGTAGGAGACATCAGTGCCCACGCGGGGACGATGGATCCAACGCTATCCGGACACCTGGGCACACGCACCGCAGGCCGTCACGCCACTTACAACAATTGGGCTTGTGTTAAATATTTAGCCTAACCTAGCCACTCAGATTAAATTTCACTTGTTGGTATCATATCTTACACTTGCAAGTGGATGGCAGCATGGTAAGATGGAGGAATGTCAATGAGCTGAATGCTGTCTTGTGAAGGGAGATAATTGAAGTCCATGTCACGGGCGAATGAGAAAATGACTCGACAAGAGTTCAAGACCCCTCATGTACGCAACACACAGAAAAAGTCATGACGTATCATACGCTGGAAAATGAGCGACGATCTCCGCCAGGAGGATAGACCAAATGGGACATATTGGAGGCCGGAGGACAGCTTCGGTTCATGCCTAGCCTATGGCGTGAAGCATCCAATTGTGAACAGCAGTGTTGCTGCCACATGCTGTCATATGTCACTGCACGGCATGTGCACCAGAAACTTAAAACTCACTGGGAAATTAGTGCGCTTAGGATGGCCGAGAAAACATTCATGCAACTAACAACTCAACGTAAGCCCTGCTATGTGAAGCTGTGAAAATGCAATATGTCGTTTCACTTCGAGCATCACCAAAATCTGATAAGCAAGAAGCTTCCCAGCAGCCTATGTAGCCGAATTTCCTGACGATTAAGTTCACTCAGAATTCGCGTCAGAAGTGTTAGAATATGACATCTTGAGATCAGCAATCATTCGACTGGTGTATGCATAACGTGCAAAATCCTACCCCCACCTGGTAGTTGGCTTTGAGGAAACGGTAGTGCAAGTGTGGCAAACTAAGCATCAGACAGCGGTAGTGCAAATGGGAGGTCAAGGCTAGTGCAAAGCAGGCGTTGTTCCAGCCAGCAGCCATGCAGTACCTCCGGCAATTTCAGTCAACATTACGCCGAGACAAGCAGATGCACAGTGTAAATTGCGTTCCCAGTTTAGCGGGTAGCCATGCGCCCATGACCTTAGCTGCCACTACTGACATGGGTACCAGCCGCGTGACTGCTTGCGCAAGCCTCGTCTGTGTTCAGTTAACGCTTGGCAGTCTGATAAGCTAATGATGGAGCACAAACAGTCAAGTTTGCTTGACTAAAACCAATAGCTTTAGCCAAGCCACCTACTGAATAATTTCAATTTTATCCAAGCCATCTACAGCCGTCTGAGCGTGAATACAAAGGAGTCACATCTGAAGATGCATACTCTGAAAGAGTTGCAGTTGAAGAAGAAAAAAACCAAGTAGACACTAGTGTGTGTAGTGTTTTTAGTGAAATATTTCGACGTGAATACTCATGGGACACAAACACATGCATTATCAACCGATCGAAAGTTATCGAAACTGCAGTAGGTTAATACAACGCTTCAACCAGAACTTTGTCCCAGGGGAGGATGTCAAAAGATCATTTATTATAAGTACAAAGGATTAATAGAAAGAAGCATCGGCAATGCAAATTGCGCAATTCAATACGGCCATATTCAATTGCAGTACATCCGATATGAGTAATCTGACAGATGCTATTCATGTCAATCCACATGAGGTCTTTACGCTACATGACACGATATAAGAAACCAAGGAAGACGCGCCGACAAATGGCTCACAATTTGCTGAAAACCATGCGTTATGCCCATTTAATGTTGGCAACTTATGCAGTTGGCAAAGAAAGGCACTTCTGATGGCCGTAAAATTAACAGAGCTAAGAACAGGAGCTGGCACATAGCCGGAAAGTTGTTTAATTAATATATCGTCAAGTGGATCGTAGTGTGGTTCTAGCAGGCAAGTTACGGCCGCAAACCAACCAGAGGTGGCCATTCACTTTACCCTTGCATTGATGTGGAGAACTGAAAACCCGTTTGACGGAGAGCGTCGAAATACAGCAGATTGTATTCGATGTGTCGCTGGTGAACAACACATCTGATAAGTACACGAAAGGAGGGAATCATGACATAAGCAACAGGAGTTAGCGTGCGCAACGTCCGACAAGCCGAGCACAAACGCACTCCTTTAGTCAGGGATCGCCCGTTAATCTATTTTTACATAAGACAGCTAATTTCGAAGTAAAATACATGAAGCAACAAACCTGCAGACAAAATATCATCCAAAGAAACATTCTTGGAAATGTGCAACAGATTAAACGCAGCGCGCCTCAACGCGCGGTTCCGTTTCCGGCTATGTGCGATCGGAAGGGAAAAAGCAACACGCAAGAATGTGCATGCTAACGCATCGTAGCCTGGGCGCAAAGCGCAAGAAAAGCTTTTGGGAAGCCTTCCCGCGTGCATAAGCGTCTCAACGAGCGCCGTGCCCGTCCACCAGCAGAGATGCGACGAGGACCAAGTGACAAGTGCTGCACAACCATCATCAGTGGCGGCATGACATCGCTCAGGCCGTCATCAGTGACGGCATGACATCGCTCAGGCCGTCATCAGTGGCGGCATGACATCGCTCAGGCCGTCATCAGTGGCGGCATGACATCGTTCAGGCCGTCATCAGTGGCGGCATGACATCGCTCAGGCCGTCATCAGTGGCGGCATGACATCGTTCAGGCCGCCATCAGTGGCGGCATGACATCGCCCAGGCCGTCATCAGTGGCGGCATGACATCGCTCAGGCCGTCATCAGTGGCGGCATGACATCGCTCAGGCCGTCATCAGTGGCGGCATGACATCGCTCAGGCCGTCATCAGTGGCGGCATGACATCGCTTAGGCCGTCATCAGTGGCGGCATGACATCGCTCAGGCCGTCATCGGTGACGGCATGACATCGCTCAGGCCGTCATCAGTGGCGGCATGACATCGCTCAGGCCGTCATCAGTGGCGGCATGACATCGCTCAGGCCGTCATCAGTGGCGGCATGACATCGCTCAGGCCGTCATCAGTGGCGGCATGACATCGCCCAGGCCGTCATCAGTGGCGGCATGACATCGTTCAGGCCGTCATCAGTGGCGGCATGACATCGCTCAGGCCGTCATCAGTGGCGGCATGACATCGTTCAGGCCGCCATCAGTGGCGGCATGACATCGCTTAGGCCGTCATCAGTGTCGGCATGACATCGTTCAGGCCGCCATCAGTGGCGGCATGACATCGCCCAGGCCGTCATCAGTGGCGGCATGACATCGCCCAGGCCGTCATCAGTGGCGGCATGACATCGCTCAGGCCGTCATCAGTGGCGGCATGACATCGTTCAGGCCGTCATCAGTGGCGGCATGACATCGCCCAGGCCGTCATCAGTGGCGGCATGACATCGCCCAGGCCGTCATCAGTGGCGGCATGACATCGCTCAGGCCGTCATCGTGCGGCATGACATCCAGGCCGTCATCAGTGGCGGCATGACATCGCCCAGGCCGTCATCAGTGGCGGCATGACATCGCCCAGGCCGTCATCAGTGTCGGCATGACATCGCTCAGGCCGTCATCAGTGGCGGCATGACATCGCTCAGGCCGTCATCAGTGACGGCATGACATCGCTCAGGCCGTCATCGGTGACGGCATGACATCGCTCAGGCCGTCATCAGTGGCGGCATGACATCGTTCAGGCCGTCATCAGTGGCGGCATGACATCGCTCAGGCCGTCATCAGTGGCGGCATGACATCGCTCAGGCCGTCATCAGTGTCGGCATGACATCGCCCAGGCCGTCATCAGTGGCGGCATGACATCGCTCAGGCCGTCATCAGTGGCGGCATGACATCGCTCAGGCCGTCATCAGTGGCGGCATGACATCGTTCAGGCCGCCATCAGTGGCGGCATGACATCGCTCAGGCCGTCATCAGTGGCGGCATGACATCGCTCAGGCCGTCATCAGTGGCGGCATGACATCGCTCAGGCCGTCATCAGTGGCGGCATGACATCGCTCAGGCCGTCATCAGTGGCGACATGACATCGCTTAGGCCGTCATCGGTGACGGCATGACATCGCTTAGGCCGTCAGGTACAGCAGCTAATCATTATTGATTAGCTGACCCATGATGTGATATTAGGCAGGGAAATGTAGCTCAGTTTTTTGGTAACGCGGCCAACGAAACGAATACGGGACACCAGGATAGAGCGCTGCGCTATGCCTACAAAGTGTGCTGGGATATCAAGGCGGACGCACCACCATTCGGGAAAACATCGATGCATGCTTTCCGTTGGGTGGGATCATTTTTCAACCTGCACAACCCCTCAGCCGTTCGCCGATTTCATAGCTAGAATAATTAATGTTAGCTATGTCATAAATTAATCATAAATTAGCTATGATTAGTGACACTTAATAAGCGAAGCGAACAAAACAAATATGCAAAGGAACAAGCAAGCACACACTCAAAAGCGAGGAACATATGCAAGACTATAAGGAATACCCACGTGTGGTACGGGTTACTAACAAAAACGTTCCAAAGCAGCGGAAAACGAGATGGAAACGCATTCTACATGAAAGCAACGGGAGACTCTCCATGAACCACAGTTCAGTAATCAGTTGAGGCATAGCGGAAGGGGAGGGGAATAAGGGTACCTAGCGTCCTATGGCCTCAGATACAACATATCGGAGTATGTGCCGTATCAATCAATGTGCTACGTATAAATGTGCTATGCCTCAAACTGAATTTTGGAACGTCTAGTCTCATCGTGCACCTCGTTAACAATCTGCAGGATTATGCCGAGGTTCAGTACTGGTGCAAAGTAGACCTTTCCTTTTTCTAATTTTACCCACCCATGGGGTAGCATGGGATAGAAGACGGGGAAATATGAGGTAATTAGCACATGTGCTGTAGCAAACCATGCGAGACTGTTCGTTAGCTGGGTACTCACAGTTTATGTAGTATCCTGGCATTCATTACTCGCAGTGTCAGGTATAGACAAAACTCTAAACGTCGAAACACGTTCTAGCACTGACGATATCGAAACATTCGCAATATGATAGGCGAAAGTGCAGGCAAAAGATGATATTGAGAAATGAACACGGCATTTGCTAGCAAGGTTGTCATGGCACAGGTGCCAGGAATGAAGCATGATGAAAAACTAACAGGTCTGTTAGCTGTGTGGTGAGAAGTACGACCAAAACGGGGTACCTTGCTTTGCTCCTTCGTCCATACCCCGTTACGCCCCGAGCGCAAACTTTTAGTTGAGCATACCGTCATGCTTGAGCGTGACACTTATGATACATTTTTTGTGATATGGCAGACTAATAGAGAAGCTTTCAATCATAAAAGTCATGGATGCCGAAAAAGCATCAGACCATGAGAAAAGCGTGTTGTACTTCACACCCGCTCCGTCGTCTAGCTATATCAGAAACGGACGGCAAATGGGAGAGATATTACTTGACCGGTGACACCAGGTCGAAACACTAATCAACGATTAAATGCGAAATCCCACTTTCACCCATACCCAATTTTGTCCTCTTTCCCCTAATGGTAGCAAGAAAATGAAACGGACAAAAAATCAGCGCTAAGTTAGTTAGTGACTGGTCATGTTTGTGTCAGAATCACCAACAATGCTAACTATTTATCGCCTACCGCGTTCTTCCGTTTTTCGGACAGTTTCAATAACATTTTTGCAAGTATATACGCATGCCACAGTTACCAATTTACAGCTCTATTGCGATAAGGGTATCAATTGGCTGGATCCACGAAAATTAAGTAAATATATTTTATCAAAACAATTGAAACAGGACCAACTGCATCGTTACAAAACGTCGAATTATAATGTATTGTGTAGAAATGATTTTTTTTAATGTAAACATGTTCACCAAATCCGCTTGCTTCACCTAATTTTACAGTATTATTTGGACAAACGGGGTTAACTATATTAATGACGTTTGCCGAAGAAAACCGTTTGTCCATACAAAAAAAGGTTTGTAATGGGAGAAAAACTGTTTGTTAATGGCTTTACGACACGTCGACCGTTGAGTCATATAGCGTCCCCAATCCCCCCCCCCATTGGGCGGGGGGGAAAAAAAGGGAAAGGGGAAATTAAAACCCACAATTTTTTTTTTGTGAAAAGAACATTTACCCCCAAACCCCCCCCCCCCGCCGATCAGCTGAGATATCCAAGTGTGTGTTGATTCTAGGTGGTCCCTAGTCCACATTCGCCATGTAGTCAAATTAATAACTGGAGGTTAGGCTATTTCGACAGTCATGTGTCAAGCTGCGATCACATTTCAGTTTATAAAATAGACCCAATAATGTCACAGCAAACACTTCAGAGCGTGCAAACATCGATGTAGCGGGAGCGAATGATCCAAAACAGGTCGAAGCGCCCTAAAGCCCAAATAACAAACAAACATCGATTTGGCAGCAATCACGCATTCTGTGGATGTCAAACAAGTCTGGGAACACGGAGCCGCGAACTGATGGCAGTACCCCAGGTCAACGGAAACGCCTCAGTGAGATGGGGCACGAGGCGTTTACAGGAGATAGCCGAGCCCCATTCCTCACAGGCGTTCCCGGAAGTGGCTGAACCCAGAGATGTTCCGAAAGTATTGTTGAGTCTCGAGGTGTTCCAGGGAGTTTGCTGGGCCGAGGTGTTCCAGACAGTTTTCTTAGCAGAGGTGTTCCAGGTAGTTTGCTGAGCAGAGGTGTTCCAGGGGGTTTGCTAAGCCGAGGTGTTCCAGGAGGTTTGCTGAGCCGAGGTGTTCCAGGGAGCTTGCTGAGCCGAGGTGTTCCAGGCGGTTTGCTGAGCCGAGGTGTTCCGGGCGGTTTACTGAGCCAATGTGTTCCAGGCGGTTGCTCAGCTCCGGCGCAATCCCAGGAACTCGCCGAACACAGATGTGTTCCCGTCAGATTGCTCCGCCCAGAGATGTTCTGGGGAGTTGGCTGATCTCACAGATGCTACCGAATATTCCAGGGAGATGACTGATCTTCCAGACACTCTTGGAGAGCTGACCGGCTTTCCAAATGTTCCGGGAAGATATATTGCTTTTATTGTGTTTTGGAGCGGTAGTTTATCTCTCAGATAGTCTGAGGGAATTGACTGACCTAGATAATCGGGAGAGATGACTCGCTCTAAATGAACTAAACTGCATGACAATTACATTCCAGTTTGTTCACTTGGAGGAATTTCAATTGCACTGTTCAATAGTACAAACAGACTACTGCGGTGTCACAGCCTTACATCCTCACAGCTTACCGCCCATGAACCGCCAGTCACATCTGGAGTTGCCAGGTGGGCAGTGGATGTGGACAATGGTGAAAACAAACATGTAACTCCATCCACGTGTTGCATTTACCTTCTACTAAACATGTTCTCTTGCAAACATCAAGAATTTGTGGAACGGTTAACAGAAAGCATAAATAGGGCTCAAGGATACACACCATCACCAATTATAATTGCAGACGACATAAATGCAAGCTACAATCCTTCACCCAAGCACAGCATTATGACCCCTTTTGATCCACAGCCAAAATATGGTCTGAGCGCGTGGAATTTTCGCAGTTAATTGTTGAGCCTGCCAGGTTTGATTGCAACAGCGGGGGTTTCATCTGCGAATTGTCTCTGATACAGGCGTGATAATGAAGGCTGGTTCTGTCATTCTTACGAAGGTAGGTCACCTTCCCATACATGCATCATTTAAAATTTCAATGGTGGTTTCAGACACCTGATGCAGATACGCGTGGGACTATGACAATCTGGACCAGGACATCGTGAAAGCAAAACCTTTTACTGCACATGGACTGGCGTACAGTGCTTTCCAAGAACGGGGATGTGGGGAATAGGGAAAACCAGAGTCGGACTGTGCAGGTGGGGCAGAGGGCCTCTGACAAGTGTGGCGTTCTATGAAAACCATTGTGTGTGTATGGGTGGCGTGAAGTGGGGGGGGGGGGGCAGGGGACGTGTCCCCACAAACGTCGTGAAACATAACATTACGCCTATGGGCGTTGCGTGGAAAGCATGGACCCAAAAAGGACGAGGGGCGGCGGATTCTTGTTTGGCCAGGGGTGGGTCAAAACTCATTTTATCTCAATATTTATCATGCAACGCCAATGGGTAAATTTTACAGATTTCGGTGGGGGAAACTACCATCCCCCTACCAATCCGCCACCACTGATGTCCCCTTACCCAAAGTCCGTGGCGTTTCTGATAATTATTTGTGTAGTGGAAGGGGAGGATATCGACTTCACTGTCTAAAAGAAAATGTGACTGAATCAGGTTACTGGTAACTCTTGCTCTCCCGAAGGTTTTGTTCAGGAGTTTGGGGGTGCGTTGGTTTGGAATACCAGTAACCTGGAATCAGGTTACTGGTAACTCTTGCTGCGTTGCCCGAAGAAGTATTTGTTCAGTGAGTTTGGAGGACGGGGGAATGCGGTGTGCTTGGAATTTTTCAGCCTCAACCTTCAGGCCGGGGATGGGATGTGCTTTGCATTTTTCAGACTAAACTTTCGGGTCACAAACAGCTCAGCATTGAGGTGGAAGCGGTAATATTTTGCACTCCTTGGTGGAATTGCCAACATAATCATTCCATTTATCAAAGAGGCTTGCGTGATAAAACTAATTCAAACTTCCTGAAGTCAGCAATGTAGACAGCTGACTGCTATCAACGCCAGCCGTGTGCACGGGAGCAGAGGGTGGACGCGCTGATTCAGTGGCGTTACCGGGAATCTCTCTTGGGGAGGGGGTAGTGGAAATGCCAATTAGAGACCAATTCATTAGCATCACCAGGGACTTGTCTCGACAGTCTGATGGAGGTGCCGATTCAAGGCCGCTTCCAGTATTTTCTGTCTGGGAGGATGAGATGCTGATTCAGAGGTGCCATCCGGTAGTTCTCATCGGTGGTGGAGGTGCTGATTCAGGGGTAGAACAAGTGTCCTGTTTCACGGATAGGAGAGGCCTACTTTGGGGGCGTATACATATATATATATATATATATATATATATATATATATATATATATATATATATATATATATATATATATATATATATATGTAAATGTAAATGTAAATGTAAATGTATATGTATATGTATATGTATATGTATATGTATATGCATATGCATATGCATATATATATATATATATATATATATATATATATATATATATATATATATATATCATATATATATATGCATACACACACGTATGTATATATATATATATATATATATATATATATATATATATATATATATATATATATATATATATATATATATATATATATATATATACATATATATACATTATATATATACAGTATATTCCAGCTGAATGACTCGTTCTCTGTTGATTACCTATTATTATTATTACATACCCGGCGCCGCCCCTCATCAATGAGAGGAGCGATCAAGGTACACTGGCGCGAGCCCAGGACAGCAGTGTGAAAACCGACAACCGAAATACGGTAATTTTGTTGAACACTCACTTTGCAACTGTATCCGTTCTCGACATTCATAAAATTATACTCCGAATATTAATAATAACGCATAGGCCATTACGGGACTGGAGTTTAGGGGCGCATCGACTGCAGTGGTCATGCAGTCCATTACGGGACTCGACAGCGTTACTTTAACAATGTGTCGGGTTCTAAATACGGTCAGCTCTCCCGAGCCGCATACATGTGGCCCTGGTGAGCTTTTAGCTGGTATAGCGGAGCGCGCCCGCCGGCCATCTAGCGGCCGACGGGGGAAGTTGTGGCCATGTGTGGTGTGAGCGAAAATTTAGAACAGAGTTGCGACGACCCTCACCGACTGAGAGCCCATAGGACCGAGTTGCGATGACGCTTGCCGACTGAGAGCCCACAGGATCGAGTCGCAGTTATCAGAACTGGCACTCCAATTAGAAATGCTTCCACTAAATTACGTGACATTCGAGGAAACCCTCTAGAAATTATAAGAAAAATGCAATGCTTGAAGTTGTATTTCAAGCTTCAAACAGTAAACACGGGATTCCCTGGCTATATAACAAATATTCTCCCCGCCCCCGCCACCAACACATGCCAGCACGATAAAAAAGCGGAATTTCAAAACTTCAGGTCACCTATTTCATCTGACCTGGCACATTCCATATGGGCCTGAGCAGAATACTCGTTACTTGCTACTATGCTCGTTACTACTCTCGACACACAAAGTAACATTTATGTAATTTGTCCTGACATGTTGCGTACATATCTAAAAATATATACTAAAATTGAAAGTTCACATTTTATTCTTTGATTTGACCATTGACCTCTTTCCCAGGGGGCCAACCAATGACCTCAGGGGATCATATTCTATGTTGATCGTGAGGTCTCGTGGCAAGCTATGCGCTGACTTTTGCCAAGTGTCTCCAGTAGTTTGGAATCAGCAGTTGGTGGCGTTGGCGGATTTTTGTTTTAAGGCTAAACAACTGTAGTCACCAGCTGGAGCGAAGACTGGACACTTCAACCACACCCGCATGTGCAACAGCAAATAATCATGCTCTAAAAATGCGAGTTGAGGCGATTAAGATCAGGATTATTTCCAGCTAAAACTATGCGTTTCTAGGAAAACTTTTCTTTTTTACCACTCTAACGTGCGGTGATCAGCTTAAAATCATCATGCATTTTATAATATAATGTGATCTTCATGGACAAATAGAATGTGATCTTATTCGCGATCTTATTTACAAACTGCTTCACGCTTCAACTGAAATTCTTCAAATCGATTTTTATGGCTCGCTCTCATCGCCCGATCAGACATTCTTGTACACGGAAATAACACTGGCACCAGGGAAAGCATCGGCGTTGTCAAATCTTCTCAACAGTTCCTTCGACACTAAACGATATCCTTCTGAGCTCGATGTTTGAATAAACGCCACACAACTTGGGCTTTGAAGCGATACGGTACAACACATGTCATTCGACTGGTCGAAATAGAAAGGTGGTGCTCTGGCGGTGGCAGGGCATGTGATGTGTCTTGTTTAGCCAGAGAGGGGCGCATATTTACGCTGTAATGCACTTGCACCGATCGTATCAAATGTTTTCCGTATTGCTATTATTGAAGTCGGTCAAATAAGCTTGATGTTGATATTGATGATGATGACTGAACACGCGGATGTTCCGAGGAGATAGCTGATTTCCTCAGACGTTCCCGAGTAGATTTATGATCTCCCAGGCGTTCCCGAAGACATTTCTGATCTCCCGACGTCCCGGAGATGTGGCCGAGCTGAGTCCCGATAGAGTCCGCCGTATGCCATCGGGGGTCCCAGCTGGCGACGAGGCGAGAGAGCACCCCATCGACCGCCGCCTGCCCGGCATGGGCGCCGGCGGACCCCGCCAGTCGGCCCGTCGCGGCCCGACGGACCGGACGGCCCCCCACTCCAGCCACACGCGGACGAGCCGTCTGTCGTTCCCGCCACACGGCCGGACCGCGGCGGGCTGCAGGTGTGGTCGGCGCGGACCGACGGCCGGGGCCTGGCGGTGCCGACGACGGTGGAGCCCACACCGGCAGGTCAACCTCACGGCTGTGGCGTCCGCCGGCCGACGTCTGCACGACACGAGACGGACGTCTGCAAATCACGTGTTCTACGCAGCCGAAGGCTCGCCAACGGGATCCACTCTACTGGTAGTTGAGTGACGTAAGACGGCACAACAAGAGACCCGTAGTGAAGTGCTGGCACTGCAGCGGGCTACCGCGTTCGGTGGTGTAGCACGAAGTCGGGCCGCGTCGGCGTCGATGTTGACGACCGGCGTCGATGGGCAGCGGCCTCAGCAGCGGCGCTGGGCCAGCGCCGGCAAGCGTCTGTACGTGAGCGGCCGACTGGGCCGCTCTGCGGCGAGCGGGGTCGGCTCGGCGCCCGCCGCAGCCGCAGGCCCCACCACGGCGACCGCGGGCCGACCAGCGACCATTGAGGTGAGCCTGGCGAGCCGGCAGACGGCGGCGGAGGCGGAGGTGGCGGCGGCGGAGGAAACGGTTCCCGACCTGGTGCGACAGCCGCAGCCAGAGGCGCCGCGCCCTCAGTCGGCCGACTGCCGCCTGGCCAGCTGCCGCACCTGCAGCTGGCGCGCCGTCGTGGTCGACACCAGCCGCAGCGGCGACCTCAGCCAGCTGTCGGCCATCCGCCGCCTGCTGACGGCCCAGTCGAGCGAGGCCGCCAGCAGCGCGCCGCCGGCCGACGGCGACGACTGGCCGCCGCCGGACCTGGTGCGGCCGGCCGGCCGGGGGCAGGCCGAGCCGCCGCGCCGGACGGCCGCCGAGCGGGCCGAGAGGTCGGAGCGGGCGGAGCGGTCGGAGCGGGCCGAGAGGTCGGAGCGGGCCGAGCGGTCGTGGCCGGCGGCGGCACGCTGGCGCAGCCGCGGTCGGCGGCCGCCCGGCCGCAGACGAGCCGAGCGGCGAGCTGCCGTGGCGCCGCTGGTCGGCAGGGCGATCCCCGGCCCGGCCGGCGCCGCCGCTGCCCCGTCTCGCTGGAGTCACGACGCCGAGCCCGCCGTCGCCGATGACACCAGCGGCCGGTCGGCGCGGCCGTCCGGGCCGCCGCCGCCGCCGCCGCGGAGGCGTTGTCCGGACCATCAGAGGCGTGGTCCGACGCGGCGGCACCGTGTCGGGGTCACGCGGTCGCCCGCCAGTACTGGGCGCTGCGGGACGGCGTGGTCTGCCGACGTACCGCTCTGCACGTGTTCCTACCGACGCTCTGCGGGCCGGACACGGGCCGGTCGCACCACGGCAAGCCGTAGCGGCACGGCCCACCAGACGGACTACATGCACCACCAGAAGCCGACTGTAGTCTACCACGGCTGCTCACAGCCAGCCTTAGCGGCACGGCCCACCAGACGGACCACATGTACCGCCGAAGGCCGGCTGTAGTCGAGGGCTGGTCACAGCCAGCCAGGCAGACGAGAGTGCCGCACATCTCGACACGCAGCTAGCCCAGCAACGACACAACTGAGTCTGGCCGCTCCACAGCGAGGCAACACGGATGGATGGAAGTACCGCGGCTAGTCCAGCAACAACATAACTGAGTCCGGAGACTCCACAGCGAGGCAACACGGATGGATAGAAGAGCCGCAGCTAGTCCAGCAACAACATAACTGAGTCTGGCCGCTCCACAGCGAGGCAACACGGATGGATGGAAGAGCCGCGGTAGTAACTCCGAGGCAACACATATAGAAGACCGCAGTAGTCCAGCAACAACATAACTGAGTCTGGCCGCTCCACAGCGAGGCAACACGGATGGATGGAAGAGCCGCGGCTAGTCCAGCAACAACATAACTGAGTCTGGCCACTCCACAGCGAGGCAACACGGATGGATGGAAGAGCCGCGGCTAGTCCAGCAACAACATAACTGAGTCTGGCCGCTCCACAGCGAGGCAACACGGATGGAAGTCCCGCGGCCAGCCCAGCAACGGACACAACTGGGTCTGGCCGCTCCACAGCGAGTAAACACGGGTGGAAGTGCTGGGAACCGCGGCGGAATGCTTTTTACAGCGAGCCGAAGCCAAACCTTGGCGTTTTAATGATCAGTACGGGCACGGATTCAAGAGGAAAGTTCTTGAAAGGTGAAGTCCCAACGCGTGGTAATTGGCTTCATTTTCGGCAGCTGTTGGTCATTCGTACCACCTGGCAACGCATTATTTTTTTTACTTTAGGCACTTCATGGATTGATGCATCACTGGAATAAGCTTCGCTTCCCTTAGATTATTTGAACAAACAGGGAAGTGCAACCAGTTAAATTGGGCTGTTTTGCGGTCCACGCAGTAGCACTTGAGACCGTCTTGTAGCGTTGCCACCCATCCAGCAGGGTTACACTAGGAGTCGGCAGCCATGTATCTGTACGCCTGTGGCAAATACACTGGGACGCCTTCTTCTCTTAGTAGTGTCAGAAGAAAAGACAAGCTTAGGTTGTTTTCGGGTGCACTTCCCGGGCGACGCGCTTATTTCCTATCCATGCAACAAGAGGTCATAATGATGAGTACTGTGCGCATGAACGGAAAAGGTCCCAGCGCCGGGAGCTGTAGAAACTCAAACCCAAAGCTTTCAGAACTTTCTGAGAACATAGACTAGTTGCAGAACAAGAACAATGCTCACTTTGCACTCCTTGCCAGTACCTGGCCTGCGCTTTCGCGTTTAGTATCGTCTAAGGTTTCAGTACCGAGGTTTTCCGCGGAACAACTGCATAGATGAGCTATTCCGTACTGTGCAGTGCCTATATCTGATCATCAGACCGTAACTCCTGCTGCACAGATGAGCTATTCCGTGCTGAGCCGTACCTATATCTGATCATCAGACCGTAACTCCTGCTGCACAGATGAGCTATTATGTGCTGTGTCGCACCTATATCTGATCACCAGGCCGTAACTCTTGCTGCACAGATGAGCTATTCCGTGCTGTGCAGTACCTATATCTGATCATCAGACCGTAACTCCTGCTGCATGGTTGAGCTATTCCGTGCTGTCCAGTACCTATATCTGATCATCAGACCGTAACTCCTGCTGCATGGTTGAGCTATTCCGTGCTGTGCAGTACCTATATCTGATCATCAGACCGTAACCCCTGCTGCATGGTTGAGCTATTCCGTGCTGTGTCGCACCTATATCTGATCACCGGACCGTAACTCCTGCTGCACAGATGAGTTATTCCGTGCTGTGTCGCACCTATATCTGATCATCAGACCGTAACTCCTGCTGCACAGATGAGTTATTCCGTGCTGTGTCGCACCTATATCTGATCATCAGACCGTAACTCTTGCTGCATGGTTGAGCTATTTCATGCTGTGCCATACCCACATCTGATCATCCGACCGTACCTCCTACTGCATTGAATAGCTACCAATACAGCCGTCCACCAACCACTCTTGTCTATCATCTCGTAACGTAAATATTGTACACTTTGTGTATACAATTAATGTAGTAACGATTGTACTGCAACACTGCGGTATATGATGCGCCACCTACACACGCACTTCAACAACGTCTTCATGGCGCCGCGTGACTTGTCTCTCGGTCGAGCTAATATTAATAATTGCTGATCATGAAATATTGGCAAGCACAAGTTATCGCTTTTTCATAATATTAAAGTAACGGTATGCATCTCCAAGGTAATCACCAAAAACAGCAATTATGCTTCATTCTGAAATTACTATTTTAATACCAGCGTTGCCTACAGCATTGTGTTATGAAAATAATTGGGATGGTTGGCATGGGGAACTTATTTAGGTCGAAATCTGAGCAACGCCTTTGACAAGTTCATTTAAATTCGGAACTACAATTGCCTTTGCTAAAAAGGCCAGGTTCACTTCAGTTGGGTTTCTGACCTGGATAACTAAGGTATTTACAGTACATTTAGATGTTATGTCTTGTGTACTACATGTGCACCATAAGCAATATTGTCATTGAAAAACATATGGGTTAAAGAGTTTCACAGAATGTACGCTACTACTTTGGGCCAGGCTCACATCATCTAACTGCATTGTTAATGCTACAACCACCGCAGACCATATTTCGAAAACCCCTAGCCCGACTGAGCCGAAGTTGCAGCATGAATTCAGAACACACAAAAAACATTCACTGGTACTAATTGCCGCCTCGATCTGAAAGTGGTGGCGCTGAGCCTGTTGAATAGTTGCGGATGCGTCCAACGCTCACATGGCTACCCGAGCGAGATTGTGCGTCAGCTGTTGCCCGGCGAGCACAATGCTGGCGATGGGTCGGTCGGTCGGGCGGCTGGGTCGAGTCGCTCGTTAAAACATGGTCATGCATTCACGACAGCCGCAACGAGCACCCACACATGAAAATGACATGCTGCCACCGAGATCTGCAGCCTACCCAGTGCCTATTTATGGACATGAGTAACGATCCGGTCAAGTTGGACCTGCCTCTATGCCCTGCGCGGCCAAGGTACGCTCGCTGTCTCGCGGTGGCTTCCACAGGACAGTTGGTTGGATTGTGGCTTTACGACGCGCTCAGCAGCCGAGGCCGTATGTCGTCTGCCACAGCATAGCGCCGGTGGCACGGGATGCATCACCACGGAGACCGGAAGCCGCCAAAATATGCCAGCTGGGCACGGCCGTCAGCGCGCGGCGGCTGGGGTTTGGCACTTGGCAGCCGATCACACCATCCGGCAGGGGTGTAGTGGATCATGACGCCGTGTTCACAACCCAAACACGTCATCTCCGCGTACTGCGGCTGCAACACCAACTGTTTCACGTGCAATGCCACTATTTCTTGCGACAGCAGCTTTGCTGGTGATCTCCCACCAATGGCTGTCTCCGCCGCACACTGTCGACAGCTCACCCGGGAGTGGCGCTATACGTGCCACACACGCACACGCACAAGCCCACGCCCAGGAGCCAACGCGGAACGTATGCACCCAGTTAGCAGCAGCTACACTTCAAGGCTCATATTCGAGCGAGAAGAATAGTTCAGAACTTGCAGCATATCACTCACCAAACAGCATAACCTTGCACGCGCTCGTGTGGTGAAACTCGACTAGCGAATCGATCTGCCACGACTCGTGTGGTGAAACTCGACTAGCGAATCGATCTGCCACGATAACACCAAATGTCAGCTTCCACATCGCGATCAGGCGTAAGCTCACAGCAGTAAATACCTGAACCAAATCTCAGAACATTACAATTGTGACCAGGGCGAGGAATCCTCTCATGCATCTACTGTGTGGTGTGTGGTATGTGGTCTGTGGTCTGAAATGTCACAGGACGTGCAGTGGAAAACGTGCCGCCACCGTGCTAACGGCGCCGTCGTGCCGCCACCGTACTAACGGCGCCGTCGTGCCGCCACCGTACTGACGGCGCCGTCGTGCCGCCACCGTACTAACGGCGCCGTCGTGCCGCCACCGTACTAACGGCGCCGTCGTGCCGCCACCGTACTAACGGCGCCGTCGCACGTTAGACTGGCATGCCTGCGGAGCACCACAACAAATTCCAACACCATGCCACCACGGGGCAGACAATTCGATGGCCGTGCGCGACACACTAAACTGTGGCTGATGACAGGGCGGTTTTATGCGCGGCACGACACGGCGAGCTGCCCCAGCGCCCCGCCCCGCACATCCCCCACCTCCCCCCGTGAACACTATTAGCCCAGAGTCTAGCACTACTACGGATGTTGACTGAGCCAGCGCCGACGGGCGACCCGGCGACAAAGAAGTCGGCGGTGGCGGAGTCGCGCTTAACAAAAGCACACGAAAATTACCTGTCAGAGGTGACGGGCGGCGCGCCGTCTGCCATTTGGGCGGCCGTGACTTTGTTGTTAGCTCGGCGATCCAGCCGGATTCAGAGCGTCCGTACGGCGGGGATTGGGACCAGCGGGAGGCGGACAGCTCGGCGACCGCGGCGGGAGCCCCGGCCGACCCGCAGACACACCATGCGCGCCGCCACAGGCGAATCGCAACCGTGTTGTGACAGGCGGTCGGCGTTGGTCTGTAGTTACGCGGAGAAATCAATCCCGATCGAGCCGCGATAGCAGTCAATTGGATAATGTCGGGACGCGGAGCGGCAAACACCCTCCGGGCACCGCCTCCGGGGGGTCCGCCTGCCAAACGGCCACACGAAGGCCGGCACCAGGGCGGCGGCGAGACGCGCCGCCCGCCAGGTACAAACATAACCGACGGCATGGCTGGAAATTGTCAACCGAATGGAATGCAATTGTCACTGGAATTGTTCGACAGTTGGTTTTACTTTCGACGGATCGACATATTAGCGCATGAGGTTCCTCATGCTGATTGTTGGTGATGCGCTGACAAAACATGCGACTATTGTGATGTCCCACAGTGCGTATTGTGTAGCTGTCCTCAGCGGACAGGATTCCAAAAGTTTCATGCAAATATGTATAATTGTATCTGAATATCACGATTAAGCAAGCTAAGCTAGATGCTTGTCACAAAACTGTATAACACAAACTGCAATCAATAGAACCGAATTTTAACATCTCGCTTCTACACGTGTAGATAAGAAGCCACGCTTCTAGGGCAAATGTACGTAAAGGCAAATATACAAATACATGGCAGATTTACGTGTATGTAAGCAAATGTACATACGCAAATGTACGTCAGGAAATGTACGTAAGCAAATGTACGTATGCGCAGAAGCACGGATGCGCAGAAGTATGGAAGGCAGATGTACGTAAGTGTACATGTACGTAAGTGCAAAAGTACGTATGGCAAATGTACGCACCCACGTGACACGATGAACAGCCCATAAAAGGGTGTACCTTAGTTAAATTGAAATGGGATTCACTTTCGTGTCAATTTCATTGTATCGTTCGACATATCACAACCGTCCAATCAAGCTGCCGATACGCATAGGACGCAATGGTAATGCAGAAATGGGGGATCTCCAGCTAAAGAAAGAAAACTTGGTGGGTTCCTGATGTCATGCGAGAACTCCGAAATACGGTCGATTCCAGGACAAATCAACAAGGTAGACCCCTCTCCGATTTCGGTAACAACGGGTGCACTGTGTTATATGCGGCTTAAATTATGATTCTGATATATTTTTTTTTGTTTCTAGATCCAAATGGTCATGAGATACAAGTTAGGAACATTTTTGGGTCACGGAGAAAGTTCACATAGAAGATCATTTTTGCCTTTTTAGTGGTAACAATTAGCTCACCAAACCAATATATTATTTTTTAATGGAAAATCTGCCCAATGCAATAAAAATAAGTGTGGTTTTGTGAAGCCAACATCTTATCTCGTGCCGTTTCATTGACCTCATGACCTCTTAAAAATGTACTATTTTTGATATTTTCCTGTTTAGCTGATGGGTGTCTGATCAATTGTTTATCTGATGACGTGTTTTATTTCATGTAAAGCCGAATCCGTAATGGGTCACAGAAGTGAAATATCATGGCCTGACATGAGCTCCAGAAAATTGCGTGACTATGAGCATAGCCGATATGGATGCCATTTAAAAGCGACTCAGCCATAGATCACGATGGTGATATCGTCAAGTACGCCAGGGATAAAAAAAGATCGCATGTGGATCAGCTACCTGACCCCGATATACTGAAATTGTGTGTATTGTAGAAGTGGTCGATATTCGTGTCATTGTAAAGCCCTTTGCCGATAGATCACGATTATATCAGGTTTAATTGCATGAGAGGTCACTGTGGTCACATATGAATCAGCGACCTGCCTTTGAATTCCACCTTGAAGTGTGCATTATAGAAGGCATTCGATACGGGAGCGTTTGGGAGCACTTTATTCTGAGAAAACAATAAGGCTATAAACATGTCATGAAAGATCACATGGGTCACATTTGGATAATTTGTTTTTAACGATGTCACGGTTTACGGTGCCCTGTGGGACTTGGTCACGGTCTGGTTTTCTCGTGGTGCTGGGGACTGTTGACTGGTGGACTACAGTTATCCTCCCTCTGTCGTCACCAGTGTATGATGTTTTGGGGAGATGTTGGTGGAAGCCGTCGTGGCCACGCACGTCCCTGAACAAAAACTGAACAGGAAATTGGTTGAATTTAACGAGTCCGACGACATTAGTAGGTTCTGCCGTGACGGGGGCGCTAAAAGCATTCGAGATGCAGAAGGCACGAAACGTGCAGCACAAATGCATTTAGCTACTTAAAGCTATTGTTGGACAATCTTCGCGACTTGTGCACTGCTTGTTAGGACGCAATGGCAACCCTGCCATCGGGGTTTCAACCCTAGCGGGTCTGAGATCTTACCATTGCGCGGTGACCGACAACGGGGCACTCTGTCTGTGTGTGAGCTGCTGATCGTTGCACGCTGATTGATGTTTTACTTCCGGCTGATGAACAAGTTTCTGCAAGCTTTATGAAAAACGAAACGGCAAAAATAAAGCATGTGATCCCAGGTCAAATCCATACATGAAATGAAACGTTACACTATAAAAATGTTTCCTTGTGCATAATTGTTTTACCAATCAATATTTTCGCAAACTCAGAATGCATCTAATGGGGAAAAATACGTGCCCTAAAGCATGTCAATATTCTAGTCCGTTAGGTCACTGATATATGATCCGAAATATCAAGAAAGTACATGTATTCCAGGCCCTCTATGGGCTAAAATACGGACTATTATGAAGTAGCATGGTTAAACCGGGGTACGTTTGCACGTCGGGTTGTTTTCTGATGTCCTTTGGTCCAGACATTCGACTTGAAAGTTGAAGTATCGTTGGGCCGAAGGCTCGCTGAGCCTTCGGCCTTTCTCGTAAATATACGTCCTTTGTACCTTAGGCCCCCGATTGAGACGCGTCCACCAAGCTGACAAACCAAGTGCTAATCTTCCAATGGAGCGCCTGGTTTTCGGTAGCGTCGTTTGCTTTGACGGATAAATTTCTGACATGGACCGCCTTGGATCCCACAAATACAGCCGCACACAGCATACCTTAGACTGAAATCATAGACATGGAAACCCCACGACACCAAATGCACTTACCGCAAGTCTGACCATCGTCGCATAAGATCATTCCATTACTACGTTATTTTACTAAGCACCACTCGGATTCAAGCCGTTGCACAGCACAGGGGTGTGTGCTTGGAGAATACGATACTGCACTTCCTAGGCACATAGAATGCCATTCTTGTCATGATAAGATAGCATTCTATAACTCATTGACACAGTGCCATTTCTAAAATGTATGTCCCTCCATATCCCGACATTGAACGATATTAATGGGAATAACAGTCCAACCTTGAGCAGCCTTGAACGAGACGGCAGCTCGACCTTGACTGACCTTGAAGGGGACGGCCGACGGGCGGAGATCGTAGGCCTGGAACCTGGAGCGCAGCGGCGGGTCCAGCGGGTTGCCGATGTAGCGCGGCACAGGCAGACCCAGCGCCACCACGCGGAAGTGTTCGGAAACACGCACCAGACGCCACGCCTCCAGCTCGGCTTCAGAGTGCTCCTGTCAGACGGATGACGTCACAGTGGACACTGACCACTGGCACCTGATGTAATATCGCACGCCAGTTTTAGATACAAGGTACACTTCTACAGCCTTGCACTCAACTAGCCGCACCTCAACCTATAGGCCGCTTGTAATACACAGACGTCAGAAATGGACCCGTTTCTGTTCACTCCCTGTTCAAGGTTCGCGCAAATTGCACGACGAGCAACTGCTTGTGCCTTTCTGTTGTCACATTACTCGCAGTTTCCGTCTTCCCCAGCTAACGAGACGATCTCACACTCACAGTCGTACAAAGACGCAGGTCCAGCATGGCATGAGCCGGCTGACATCACCAGCCATTGGATTCGAAACTACCATGGTCGATTGATAGGATTACGGGAGCACTGGGCCAGGCACGGCTATTGGGTACACCTGCCTAAAGAGTAACGTGTCCACCGCTCTTAGGGAAATCGGGAGTTCGAAGTCAGAGGTCTCAAAGGTCATACAAAAACGAAAAACACACAAATCGAGTGTTGTTAGGCATTCCACATAATGCGATTTGCAAAGTACTGCACGTGCTGCCAGCATGACATGCAATGCTTTATCGTTGACGCAAGCAGCGACAACGAAGCGCATAAACCTAACAAGCCACACTAAACAAGGTAACACAAGAGAGCTGAACAATCCATGTAGGTTTGGAAGACCCAACATCATCACGGGAGAGGACGGTTGATACTCCTCCAGTTCCCAGCATGGCTCATAACGGCTTGCATTCCGAGTCAGTGTTTGACCACCCCAATGCAGCTAAGCTACTTAAAATTCCGTAGAGATTTCAAAAGTTTTTCTGTCCATGGCAACGTAAATAATTGAGTGCTCTTACTCAGGGAATATTGAAAATATTGGGAGAATGAGGTACAAAAGATGTTTCCTAGTATATCTAGCACCAGAATATGTATGATGCACGGTATATTCGGCTCGGCTTTTGTCAAGGTGGTGGTGGTCGCTTAGTGCTTTAGAGTACGCCGACTACTGGGTCATCTTACGCCCGTCCTCCATCAACGAAATATATCAAATAAACTGCAATAAATACCCTCATACAGACCTGCGGGTATCACTTTCATCATCCCCCCGATCCCTATCAAATGTCTTGTTCTGCATCAATCCGACCACCGCCGTCGTTCCCCACGTCCAGCTTCGTTCTTGCTTCGCTGTCACGGCCCAGATAGCTGCAGTGGTCCCAGTCGGATTCCGGATATCATCACATATCTACATAAAATAGCACAGTGACCTGCACATTCTAAGTTGTAAAATGCTTTTGTACTTGCTTCGGCAGTACATATACTACTACTGTAAAATTCTGAATGTATCTGGGTATGATACATAGCGAATGCCCATGTACAATTCCATCACCAATGGGACAATTCCACACATATCGGTGCGAACCGTTGCAACACAAATGCAAGCACAACATGCATGCCTCACCAACTTCGAAACCAAACTGTACGCATAGTCCAGCCCTAGCTCCATCCAACAATGTGCTGTCTTGCCACCACAAGCGTTATTCATGACAACCAGCTAGTCTTGACAGAGCCGTTATCCAGCAGTCGGTGGCACAGCATGTGTCTGACATGCACTGAAGGGCAGTGTCGGCCGTAGACGGGCCGCTGTTTGAGCTCCGACTGGAGTAATGTCTGGAGGTGGCACCTCCAGCAGAACGCAGCGCTACCTTCGACCCTTACCTGCAAAAGGCTGTCGTATTTGCTGGGACTTAGCAGGAAACGACCATCCTCCAGTTGCATCTCACGGTTCTCCATCAGGTTGTTCAGCACCGGTAGCACGTTCCTTTCCGCCTTCTCAATACCCTCCAGTACCAGCACACGGCCAAGCCGAGCTGCCCGCACTGCCGCCTGGTGACAGAACGCACAATCACAAGTTGCCGACCCGATTGTCGACAGTTGTGGATGTCGATACTTGTTGATTGCAGTACATCAACAAATACGGGGCGAAAACGCTTACAGCTGTGCCGGACGCAACATGGCACAGCTGTAAGCGTGTGGGAGGCAGAAGTCAGCTGTAATTGTGGGAGGCAGAAGTCACTGAAGACTGAGTGACCACATTAGTAAGAAGTCACTATGCATAGCAAAATGACAGACAAAACCGCACGAATATCAGAAGCTACTCCACATGGACAAATTTCATGTGGCGCGTTTCTGTTCGTGAAAAAAATTCAATAAGATTTAACATACAAAAGTCGAGCATTCTACTAGCCTGATTGGTACATATGACAAAATTAAATGAAAAACGGTTCAATAATGCAACTGTTTTTTAACCTTGTGGTGATGCCACACATGAGGAGCTACGCTAGGCCGCGTCACTGTCATCTCACTTGCATGCATAAGAAACAAGAAAACCCCATGTTACTACACTCATGTGACTAATTGACATACAGTATGCTATTGCAATCATAGCACTAATCGACTGGTGCACTAGTGTAGGTTTTCGACGTTTTCCGACAAATACGACCAGCGCTTTTGAAGAGGGTACTTTCCAGGTGGTGCTTTTGTAACACCAAGCCTAATGCTAAATTTCCTAAATCTAGGTAGTGCGGCAAATCAATAAAATTAGCACATGTTTCATTTGTTTCCAGTTTTGGCAGGGCTCTCCTTCCCCACCTGTTCAGGAACGATCTATTACCTTCAAAATTAGAGAGAGAAAATACTTTATCTAATGGGAATTAATTTATACTTCAGTTACCTCAGATATGTGAATACAAATCGTATTTAGTATCTCAGTTCTTGCAACTTGATTTAGAAGTGGACAGAGCTTGAACCACTAAGTGGCTAAGCCTAGCTTTATCTAGCCGGTTTAAACCATGGATTTAACCGGCTACTCCCCGCAGCGATATTGGCTTCCCAACATTGGTCAGGGTTGGCAAATTGCAAATTATGTTGCACTTCAACTCGACCCGAGGAACAGATGCCGCAGCTGTGTGTCCCTACCCAGTCCCACAGAACATACAGCTACAAAAACGTTCAAACCGCAATACGCAGGACCAATTTCTGGCGGTTCCTCGGCAATACCGGCGATATGTCAGCAGCTGAGCTGAGCCAGCAGTTGACTAACCTGATCGACGTAGCTGGCAGTGCCAGAGCGAATCTCCCTCCTCTGCTTCAGGTCGGACTCGGTGGTGTCCCGGGATAGTGCCACATACTCCACCTCCCTCTGGGTGGCCTGTCACAAACATCTCACCGTTACACACCAGCCTCAAGTCTGGCGACAGCGCCACTTACGTCAAATCAAGTCGAATAAGGTCAGATCACACGAGGTCAGTTCATCTCAGGAAATGGGTTCGCCATCCAATGCCATATTGCATGATTTGTGGGGGGAGGAGCGATGAAACTGAATTCAGACATGAATTCACCAGGAACGACATTCTGCATACGATGGCATACTTTGATCTGTCCCATGTCAATGAATTTTGATGACCTTGACCTGAAATCTGCACGATATATGCATAGGAAGGTACTGGAAGTGTTGTGTCTCTATATTCACCCATTCGGGCGCTATTAATACAAACCTTGCGAGGGAATCTTAAGAGCCATCGCCAGACCAGCCGAAGGTTTACATTTCTTTACCAAAGCAGGAAACAAACACATCACTATTCTGGTCCAATGGTAACATGCCATACAGACAGACCACATTTGCATAAATGAGACGGTTTACCTGCAGGAACTTCATACAGACGGTGCGGCGGAACGGTCCCGGAGGTCCAATGAGGAACATGTCTTGGCCGAGCAGGTCCTTTTGAAGCATCCATTTCAACGTCCTCAGTACCGACTGGTGGTTGGCGAGTTCTGGACACAATGCGCAGAATACGTCACTTGAGGATCGATGAGCCTGGTTCTATGCATACAGCGATGATAACAACAGTTGCCAACAAGCTGAAATACCAGATTAAGGACGTAGTAAGAAAATACATATTGTAGCAGGCATTGGAGAAACAGACAAAGCTAAAGCACACAACAAACTTGTTTGTTGGAAGGGAGACATGAAGTGCATTGATGTTAGAGCATCTTAAAAAAATATCACAGTGCCTGTGATAATGAATGCTGAAGTGCTGAGCTCCAAGAACTACCTGCATGAACACATACACATATATATTTGTTATACACATACCAGCAATGATGAAATGCTGAGCAACAATAACGGTCTGAGTACACATGCATGCATTTATAGTACACACATACCAACAATTCGAGGAACCAATTCCGGGTGGAGTGGCGTTGTTAAAGTTTTCCTGATACCTCCAATGTTGATCGCTTGCTTGTCTATCTCTGAAAAAAAGACAACCGATTATAAACTAAACAAGAATGTCACAAAAATTGTCTGTGTTCCTTTCATGTCGACCACAAATTCTTAGCAGTTATAAATTAATCGCGAAACAGGGTGGAATATACCACTTACTGAACACTGAAATGACATCCTTCCGAAGGAAGTATCGACATCGAGCTTCTTGGTGCATGTTTGTGAAGTCTTCATGCCTCGTTTCTAAATGTATCCCGTTTACAAGTACCATACTTTTGCTCGCCATAACGGATCCGGGATCGCGATAACGAACATCCCATAGCACAATTTCAGGTGAAGGGATTACCTATGATGTGCTGTGTCGTACAATGTCAGTTTGTAGCATGGATGTCTGCATAGTTATCGTTCATATTGGTATTCAAAAACTAGGTACCTTTCAAAACACGCAAAACGGGAACTCATATGTACGCAATTGTCTCAAAACTGGGTTTGCAGGACTTATATTTTAACTAGCATTTGAACAAACTAATATTTTAATTAGCATTACTTCCATGGCGATTTCGACATCCTGCTATACTCGTTTCGACATCCCACACCTAACGAGAAAGCATTATTTTAACACTGTCTTAGCACGCCGACCATAAGTGTGCCCATTATCAAAATAACTAGCTAGAATGGAAATATATGCCACGTAAATGCATGCAAGGAGAGAGAAACAAATTACAGTACAGTAATTTGTTAGTGTTTGGTTGCTGTTTGGTATATTACTGTAGTGTTGTGTGGCACAGGGGCGACATCTAGGTAGCGGCCACCGCACTTGGAGTATGGGGTGGCACCGAGTGACACCGCCAGAGCGGCGGCACGGGCTTGGCGGACATTCTTTGTGTGGGCCCCGCGGCGCACGGTTGGGGCGTGACCGCTCCCGAGTTGCCCTTGTTCCGGGCCGTTAAGTTGCCACGCTGACGTTAGGTTAAATATATATACTTCAAGACAGTACAGTAATTGCCGACCAGGATAGACCACGGAAGGTATTCGTCCGCCGGGACCATTTTTGGCCACGGCGGCGACTGCGAGTATCCATTGGTCTGCCTGGTATGCAGATTTTGAGCTGTATGCAGTGGCTATCGGCTGGTCACAGTGGGACCAGGCCAGACAGAAAGCGCTCCTGCTACACTGCCTGGGTCAGGAGGGCCGGCGGCGGTATCGCGTGGTAGAGACAGCGGCGCCTGGGGCAGAGCTCCGAGACACTCCACGCCCAGGTGACAGCGGAGGAACTTCACCACAACAGGTGAAGTCCGAGGACAATACGAGAGAATCTCTCGTTGCTTCATCACCTATTTGAAAAGCCCAGAGATGTCATGTCTGAACGGGTCAAGTTCCGTAGGTGCCGTCAGAAGGTTGGTGAATCCGTCCCGACGTTTTTGACCAACTTAACACGCGCCCTGGAGGGCCTCCGAGAATTACGCGCAATGGAGGGGGGCGGATTCCGCCCCCCTAAGATCTCGGCTCCTGGTAAAGCTGGAGGAACGAAATTCGCAGGGTGGATGGGCACGGTAGTGAACTCTATTGTGTGCATTTTTCGTGACCTTAGGTCAATATCTTCAAGGTCAAATGAGGTCAGATTGGCAAAATTTTCAGGTTGTGCGTGGCTTGGCTTGTCATCGTTATGGATCGATGTGATTGTGTTTAAATGCTCAAAAATGGGCATCAATGACGTTTTGGACATTACAAATGATGCAATGCAGATGCTAGACCCAACATTTGACCTCAGGTCACCTATATAGCACCACTTTATCAGGTCAGTTACCTGTTCCAGTTACCGGAACCAGCCGCCCGCCCGACTGCTCCGTCTGGCAGCTCGGAACAATCGGCTTCGTGAAGAAGGGAGTGAAGTACATGAATAAAGTATGGAAACAGAATGACAAACAGTACAAATGACAACCAGCAGTGCATTTATGGCAACATTCCAGTTGATCAAGTTTGGTTCCATTAACCTGTCATGAACTTGACCTGACTTGACCTTGGTGACCTAACATGACCTTGAAACTATACAGCATATCAATATGCATCAAACAAGTCGCTAGTGTTGCCTAGAACACTTCCCTTTTGTCAGTATACTGGAAGCGCATCAGCGCCGATTTGTGTGGTCTGGCGCTATAACATTTTTTGACTTTAGCGGCCCCTAACTTGAAAAATTTTCGGCCGATTTCCATTTGTCTTGCTTTAAACGACGCGCCATTCATTTATAAGCAGGTACACCGAAAATCGCGTATATCGACCGATAAAATCTGCAATTATTTGCGAAAAACCGGAGGGGTGGGCGGATTTCGCCCCGCCCCCTCCAGTGGCGTGTTAAGGGAACAGAGCAAGTTCTGTGGATTTGGAGCCCTGGAAAGTGGCATGATACGGGACCAGTCTGTAGAGGCATGTGTTTCTAGTCATCTCCGTGGTCGCATGTGTGTGGAGGACTACTTAACCCTGCATCGTCTTAGAGTCCATAGCGTTGGCTGAGAACCGAGCGGTGGACCGGCAGCGGTTGTTGGGGGGAGGAGGCGTCACGACCAAGCAGTGCCGTCAGCTGAGCCGGTGGAGGTGGCCTACGCGGCGCGGAAGAAGACACCAACACCGGTAGGAAGAACGTCAAAAGGCAAGTCTTGCTATGTCTGTGGATGACAGGGCCATATTTCGACTGATGACGTGTGTCCAGCGAAGGGACAAAAATGCAGGAAATTTGGGACATTTGGACATTTTGCTGTGAAATGTCAAAAGCAGGTCAGAGCAGTAAGCGTTGTTGAATCGGACACTATGCATATTCTTGCTATTGAGCAGAATGATTCTGCCTTGAAAATGAAGATCAAGATAGAAGGCTGTTGGGTGGATATGCTCGTGGACACGGGTGCAGCCGTGTCCATCATTCCACAGCGGATTTATGAGAATGTCATGTGTCACATTCCTCTGCAGTCCACGATAGCCAGCCTGCAGGCGTACGGAGGCGGTCAGCTGATGGTGGCTGGAGTCATCTCGGCAACGGTGGAGACAGAAGACGGGCAAGGCTGCCGGGGCTGCCTGCACGTGGTGGACGGCGGTACGCCGCTCCTCAGCAGGGACCTGCAGATACGTCTGCGTATCTCCGTCAACTACGGGTCGGCTGTGTGCGCTGTGAACCAGCCAGTGACCAGCGCAGAGGTCACGTCAGAAGGTGAGGGCGATAGTACCCTGCCACCCATCAAGGGCTTCGTTCACAGAGTCCAGCTTCGCGAAGATGCCAGCAGCAGCAGCAGCAGCCCTGTACAGCAGAAGCTGAAACCAGTGCCGTTTGCCCTTCGATAGGAGGTGAAACGCCATCTGCAGGAACTGGAGGACCAGCAGATCATCGAGAGAGTCGACGGATCACCGTGGATTTTTCCAATCGTGGTCTCCAGGCGCCATCTGGTCAGCTTAGACTGTGTGTTGATCTCCGCGAGGTTAACAAGGCAGTGTCAGCCAGCGGGTACCCATTGCCGGATATGCAGGAGATGCTAGACCAGTTAGTGGGAGCGCAAGTATTCTCGACTCGACATGAAAGCGGCTATCAGCTCGTGCTTCACGAGGAGTCTAGAAACTTGACCGCGTTTGCTACTCACGAAGGGGTGTTCCGTTATCGGAGGTGTTACGGCATGCGATCCCTACCGAGCTGCTTCCAGAAGATGATGGAAGCAATCCTGCGAGGACTGCCGGGCACTCAAGTCTACCTCGATGACCTCATTGTTGCAGGGCGCACGCAAGATGAGCACGACACCCGGGTGAGCGCCGTGTTGGCACGGCTGGACAAGTACAACGTGAGCTTGAATATGGACAAGTGTCACTGCGGTGTGAGCCGTATCGACTTCCTGGGATTATCCGTGTCCAGTGACGGAGTGGCGGTGAACTTCAGCCGAGTCCGGCCTGCACAAAGCCGCCAGGCACCGAAACGCCTGTGCTGCCGCGGGGCGGTGAACCTCAGCCGAGTCCAGGGCCTGCGGGACATGAAGCCGCCAGGCACGCAGAAACAGCGAGAGCGAGAGCGAGAGCGAGAGCGAGAGCGAGAGCGAGAGCGAGAGCGAGAGATAGAAATAGAAATAGAAATAGAGATAGAGATAGAGATAGAGATAGAGATAGAGATAGAGAGAGATAGAGAGATAGAGAGATAGAGAGATAGAGAGATAGAGAGATAGAGAGATAGAGAGATAGAGAGATAAAGAGATAAAGAGATAAAGAGATAGAGAGATAGAGAGATAGAGAGATAGAGAGATAGAGAGATAGAGAGATAGAGAGATAGAGAGGCGTTGGCCTGTGTCTGGTCAATTGAGAAGTGGCACAGGTAGATACCTGTGCCACTTCTCAACAGAGTCGGTGGGGCAGGGAGTTTGTCCTGAGAACAGATTACCAGGCGCTTAACACGCGCCCTGGAGGGCCTCTGAGAATTACGCGCACTGGAAGGGGGGCGGATTCCGCCCCCCCCCTAAGATCTCGGCTCCTAGTAAAGCTGGAGGAACGAAATTCGCAGGGTGGATGGGCACGGTAGTGAACTCTATTGTGTGCAATTTTCGTGACCTTAGGTCGATATCTTCAAGGTCAAATGAGGTCAGATTGTCAAAATTTTCCGGTTTTGCGTGGCTTGGCTTGTCATCGTTATGGATCGCTGTGATTGTGTTTAAATGCTCAAAAATGGGCATCAATGATGTTTTGGACATTACTAATGAAGCAATGCAGATGCTAGACCCAACATTTGACCTCGGGTCACCTATATAGCACCACTTTATCAGGTCAGTTACCTGTTCCAGTTACCGGAACCGGCCGCCCGCCCGACTGCTCCGTCGGGCAGCTCGAGCAATCGGCTTCGTGAAGAAGGGAGTGAAGTACATGAATAAAGTATGGAAACGCAATGACAAACAGTACAAATGACAACCAGTAGTGCATTTATGGCAACATTCCAGTTGATCAAGTTTGGTTCCATTAACCTGTCATGAACTTGACCTGACTTGACCTTGGTGACCCAACATGACCTTGAAACTATACAGCATATCAATATGCATCAAACAAGTCGCTAGTGTTGCCTAGAACACTTCCCTTTTGTCAGTATACTGGAAGCGCATCAGCGCCGATTTTTGTGGTCTGGGGTTATTTTGCAGGGAGTTTGTCCTGAGAACAGATTACCAGGCGCTTAAGACTCTGATGACGTCCCGTGACATCGGCAGGGCGGGGATGCGTATTTCTCGTTGGGCGTGTCGATTGATGGAGTACTCCTTCACAGTGCAGCACGTCAAGGGAAGCGTCAACCCGGCAGATGGGTTGTCTCGGCTCCCAGCGCCAGTGCAGGAGGCGTCAGACGACGACCAGCTGGTCGGGGCTGCACCCACGGAGGAGCCAGCAGCGGTGAGCGGCACGGAGCTGAAGACAGCGTCACGGGTGAACCCTGTTCTCGGTAAGCTGAGACAGCAGATTCCACCGCCATGGTCCAGACACTATCGTGAGTGTACGCCGGAACCACAACCGTTTTACCGCTGCAGGGACGAGCTGACTGTGATGGACGAGGTCGTCCTGCGCGGTGGCCGGGTTCTGGTACCAGCAGATCTGCAGACACGACTGTTAGAACTAGCCCACGAGGGGCATCGAGGTATAGTTCGCACCAAGCAGAGACTGCGTGAACTGTACTGGTGGCCTGGTATGGATCAGGCAGTGGAGCAGAATGTCAAGGACTGCAGGATATGTTCGGTGGCAGATAAGACGGCGGCGCCTAGGCATGCGCCTCTGCAACCCGTCTCACTACCTGACGAGCCATGGTCTAAGCTAGGGCTTGATTTCATCGGTACCATGGCAGGTGGTCGCCCTGGACAGATATGCGATCGTTGGCATCGACTACTTCTCGAAGTGGATTGGGGTTGGGTTTTGTGAGCACCCAATAATATCTGACGAGGTCGAGCAGTTCATTGAGAAGCTCGTGTGTCGAGGAGGTTACCCGAGATAAATAGTGTCAGATTGTGGATCGGCTTTCACGTCTGAACGATTCGCCTCGTTCCTGCAAAGTGTGAGGTCCGCACACATAAAAGTGTCGCCTTATCATCCGCAGTCATCGGGCCAGGTACAGCGGGCGAACAAGACGGTCAAGGCAGCACTTCAGACGGCAGATCTCGAGAAGGCTGACCGTTCTCATTATTTCCAGCTGTTTCTGCTGTCATACCGGAGCACGATACAGGCAACCACCGGTCGCAGTCCAGCCGAGCTGCTGCACGGTCGTCCGATGCGCAACAAGCTCAGCGCGGCGGTGGACATCTGAGGGCGACTACGGCCGAGACCTGCTGACCTGCGAGACCGCGTGTCGCAGAAGCAAGCCCGTCAGGAAGCCTACTTCGACTGCACACATCGTGTGCAGGCTCCCGACTTCGCGGTGGGGGACGAAGTACGACACCGTCTCCAGCCGCAGGCACGTAAAGGGCGGTTGAGGTTCTCGCGGCCGAAGAGTCTTGGAGCGGCGCGGACCGACGAGCTTCGTGCTCGATGACGGTACTAGAGTGCACGCTGATCGACTTACGAGAAGCACCGGAAGCAGCAGCGGAGGGTGCGAGGAGCATCAGAGGCCCGTAGCCGAGACTGTCTCCAGGGAGCAGACGCCGACGCTGGTGGAGACTACCGAGGGGGACGAGATGTCCGGCGGAGGCTAACATGCGCACCTAGGTCAGCAGGCGCGGCTGCATCACCAGGCGCAGCAAGAAGCGTAGGCGACGCCGTCTAGCAAGCGCGAGACAACAGTGAGAACCAGATCTGGTCGAGTCAGTCGGGCTCCTGTTCGATACGGGTTTGATTAATGTGCGAGTGTTTAGGTGTGCTGTTGTTCTGCGAGGTGATGTGTTGGTAAGAGTACTTGTTATTTTGCAGTACATGTTAGTTATTTTGAATTGTATGAAGAGGATTTGCGATGTTAATGCATAGCGCTCCATTTGTAATTGTAGCACTTGGAATTGTTACCTATGTAGGCAAGCTCCAATGCATATTTCGTAGGGGAGGGGAATGTAGTGTGGTGTGGCACAGGGTTGACATCTCAGTAGCAGACACAGCACTTGGAATATGGGGTGGTGCCGAGTGACACCGCCAGAGTGGTGGCACGGGCTTGGCGGGCTCCCTTTGTATGGGTCCTGCAGCATGTGGTCAGGGAGTGACCGCTCCTGAGTTGTCCTTGTTCTGGGCCGTTAAGTTGCCACTCTGACATTCGGTTAAATATAGATACTTCAATACAGTACAGTTAGGTCAGGTTAGGCTTTTGTTGTCAGTTAGAAAAATTTTCAAATGAAATATGTGGAATTTACAAAAAAAGAGTATTTTTCTTTAAAAAAAACAGTTCAGGCTAGGTTAGCCCATTTCTTATTGTTGCAAAAAAAATGTTTGGAGATTTTCCAATAAAATATGTTTTTTTGCATGGAAGGTTGGGCTAGGTTATGCTAGGTTATGTTACCTGTTTTATATTGAATGTTGCTTTTATGCTATATTACTAACTCCAACCCCTTTTCGGGTGCTATTTTGCCTCCCAACTGAAAAAGCATGCATTTGCAGATGAAATGAGTGTCAAGCACATGTCATGTCAAGCATCATGTCAAGCACATCATGTCATACATCATCATGTCACACAGCACATTCATAAACATTGCATTGGAACAAGAAATTTCAAGGAACCAAAAATTACCATTAACTGCAAATTTACCAAAATTAGGATACTATTGTGTTATAAGGCAACAAGACAAGGTTTACAAACATGTTGCCTTCACAAAGCAAATGAATGGGTTAGGTTTGGTTAGACTAGGTTGGTTTAAGTTCTTAAGTTGGAGTTTCTTTAAATAACAATCATGAAAACATTTTGGAACTTGTTTTCATTTCAAAAGCAGGTTATGTTAGGTAAGGCTAAACTGTATTAGTTATTTTTATTTGGACAATTTTAAGACAATATAATATTTGATTTTTAAACATTTTGTATTTGATAATTTGTATCCAAAGGGATGTTGGGCTGCATTAGGTTAGGCTGTGTTGCATCTATGTTCTATGTTTAAACATTAATTCCCATGTTGTGCTACCTAACTAAAAGCCACCTTTTGGTGTTATTTTGCTCACAAACTGAAAACTACACAATTGCACAGAAAATGAGTGGTCCCATAATCTTAGTAACATTCATAAATATTACAATGGACAGATCAATTCCAAGAATTAACAAAACAGCCTAAAACACAAATTGCCAAAACCAGCTGTGCACCAGGTGTGTAATTTGTCAGGCTAGGTGTGCATCAACTGTACCTAAACATGACAAATTTGGCATTCATCAAGCATGCACCTGCAACAATTTGCAGCTTGGATAGGCAGAGGGTACCTACCTAGGTACCTGGGTATTAGGTTGGTATCTATGAACTACCTATGTGCCCAGGTAGCTAGGTAGTTCAAACAGAAGAGACTTGTGGGTAGGTAGGTACCTACCTACCTACATAGGTAGTTTATGAAAGTTCAATTAATCACCCTATCCTATGTTGAAATGATTTATCTTCATCAATTACTAATTGTTCATTCACATCTTATGTGACATTTTATCAGAACAATAAAGGATACTATATGGGTAGGCATCTGCTTATCATGCCTTCTACCTTGATGACAGGAGTGTAGGTAGTATGGGCTGTTTTATTAAGGCTTGTTGCTCACCTGTATTTATATAACATCTGAGCTGAACTAGACATGTTCTGCGGATGAATGGATTCTTGAAATTCAGAATCATTTCGAGTATTGATGAATTATTCAACCCTAAATAAGCAACTACCTACAAAGGTACCATACTGAAAACAAAAATTATACGCGTTGACGATGTTTCAATTTTGTCTTATCTGCGCCAGCGGCTGACACCCAATAAAGTAAATCGGGACCACGGAATGACGTAATTTAGTTTCCTCGTGAGGGACAAAACTGATAGGTTATTTTTGAAGATCATTTATCATTGTAATATTTTTTATCCTTTGAACAAAATTGGAATATTAATCCCGTAAGCCAATACATGCACATGCACAAAACTAGAGGGCGACATAATTGGAAGGAAAAACTTATTTAACATGGTGATATTGGTCACCAATTGACTTTTTAGCGTCCTGCATGGAAAAGCTGCCAACTTTTCGGTAGTTCTTAATTCGGTTACCTTGAAATAAATTATTTACGTCCTTCGTTTGGAAACAGCACGTGCACGCTGGTTCCTGGTTGTTTCTTCATGGGGAGCGTTTGGTGGATTTCCTTACAGCAGTTTGAACACGTTTTGCTTAGATTCGGATTGCTGTGATTTGCCATGTTGGTATCAAGATCTAGATTAGCGAAGGAAGGTGTATAATATACGAATTCCATTTCTCAACTTCCTGTCTATCTACAAAGGCTTTGATTCTTACTGGGTGCATCATCACATAGTCAACCATTACACCATGAAGGTGAAATGCTTGGTGCGAAATCCTGATGACTACATGCGAGAAACAAAGAAAGACATATTCAAAAGTAAGTAGGTCTTGCATACTATTAGCTCATTAATTTGATATTGACATTTATTAAGCAGGGGCGTAGGATCACAAGATCAGTTGAGGGCTCAGCCCTGGGTCGTTGAACCTATGATACCCCCAAATACCAATTTCTCCCTGGATTTGGGCTGCTTTATTTTGCCATCTTAAAAAAAAGAAAAACATTAATTTTGTATATATTATTTTACTTTTCCAGCTTTCTGTGAACAGCCTATCTAGGGACTAAATAATCAGGAAATGGTTACTGGAAGAACTACTGAATATGGAGAATCCACTTTGTGCCAAAACAAGCTCTTCCACTTTTGCTTTGCATTGTACCTAACTTCATTATAGTGTTTATGATATTTGAATATGTTACATCAAATTTCCATAAATCAAAACAGATTGCAAACAATATGAAAAAAAACAACATGTAACCATCATAGCAAACTGCACATTTGGATCAGTGTTAAATGACCAGTGAGATTATCAAATGGAGAAAGCTTAAAATGGGATTGCTTGTACTATTTCAATTCATGAAAGAGAACATTTACCACCAATACTAAAGAATACTGGGTAGAACCTCGAGAATATTGTCACCACTCATTATAAATTTTGGACATTCTTACACCTACCTAGGTTCAACATGGGTAGTGTTGTACCAGTTATACATTATTTGCAAAATGGGGTGGAAGATACCACTTACTGAACACTGAATCACCATCCTTCCAAAAGAAGTATCGACATCGTGTTTTTGGTGCATGTTTATGAAGTCTTCATGCCTCGTTTTCCGTTTCCTTTCATTTCTCAACTGTATCCACTTACAAGCATCATGCTTATGTTCACCATAATGAATCCTGGATAGTGGAATTAAGGCCCTAAAAAAATTTAATCCCTAAAAAAATTTTTCCCCCTTGGTAAAAACTAAAGAGAGGGGGAAAAAAAACCCCAAAAAAAAAGGGGAAAAAAAAAAAAAAAAAAAAAAAAAAAAAAAAAAACAAAAAAAAACAAGAATTAAAAACAAAATAAACAAACAAAAAAAAAAAAATTTTTTTGAAGAAAAAAAAAGGAAAAAAAAAAAAAAAAAACCAAAAAAAAACAAACCAAAGAGGGGCAAAAAAAAAAACCCAAAAAAAAAAAAAAAAAGAAAAGGAGGGAAAAAAAAAAAAAAAACTCCGGGGCTGGGGGACAGGGTCTGAAAAAACGTTTTTTGCAAAGGAAAATTGGGAAAAATTAAAAGGTAAAAAAAAAAACCTGGGGGGCGGGGGGGAAAAGAAAAAAAATTTGGTGGTTTTTATTTTTTTTTTTTAAAAATAATGCTAGGTTTGTTTAACATCCCATGTTGCAATTCCAGGTAAAGGGATCCTCTGTGATGTGTTATGTTATACAATACCAGTTTGTAGCATAGGTGTTTGTATCGTCATTGTTCATGTCAGCAGGGGGGGAATTGAGGCTTCTTAAGAGATTCTATCTCTAAAAACATTTTTCCCCCCGGGTTCAAACTGGAAAGGATGGGTACACATACACTCAAAAAAAAATAAGGAAAAAAAAAAAAAAAAAAAAAAAAACAAAAACCAAAACCAAAAAAAATTCTTTTTTTTTCCCCTCCACACCCCCCCCCAAAATAAAACCTTTTTTAGCAAAAACCAACCAAACCACAAAAAACCCCCCCACCCCCCCCAACCCAAACCCCCCAAAATCCCCCAAAAAAAAAAACAAAAAAAAAAATGAAAAAATAAATAAAAAACACTTAAACCCCCCTCCCCCCCCCCGGCCCCACATCTCTAAAACTCCCTTCCCCCCCCACCCCAATAAAAAAAAAAAATTTTTTAATATAAACCCCCCCCCCCCCCCGGGCCCCCCCCCCCAAAAAATTTTCTGCTTTCATTTTTTTTTTTTAAACAAACAATCAAACAAAAAAAAAAAATTAATTTAATATTTTATAACAAAAAAAAAAAAATAAAAAAAATAAAAAAAATTAAAAAAAAAAAAAAAAAAAAAAAAAAAAAAAAACCATTACTTCCCTTTTTTTCTTTGTTTTTTTATTTCCTTACATTTCATTGTGGGGGGGGGGGAAGGAAGGTTTATAAATTAAAAAATGGAAAAGGTGGGAAGGGTTGGGTTTTTTTTTTTTATAAAAAATGAAAAATTTTTAATTTTTTTTTTATAATAATATTTTTCTAATTATAAAAAAAAAAAAAAAAAAAAAAAAAAATAAAATTTTTAAAAAAAAAAAAAAAGAAAATTTTTATTATTTTTTGGCGGGCTGGTGCATCCATTAATTAATTTTTTTTTTTTTGTTTTTTTATTTTAAAAAAATAAAAAAAAAAAAAAAAAAAATAAAAAAAATTAAAAAATTAATTAAATAAATATTTTTTTTTTGTTAAAAAAAAATAATAAAAAAAAAAAAAAAATAAAAAAAAAAAAAAAAAAAAAAAATAATCCCAAAAAAAAAACCAAAAAAACAAAAAAAAAAAGAAAACCCCATGTCAGTGTCCCCAAATTAGATACCTCTAAAAAAGCAGGAACAGTGATATGTATGTGATTGTCTCAAAACTGGGATTGCATGGCTTAACAAATTTTTAATAACATTATTTCAATGGCGATTTTGACATCCTGTTGTACTCGTTTGGACATCTCACACCTAATGAGAAATCATTATTTTAACACTGTGTTGTACTCAACATTCATGCAGCATTGCTTGAATTTTTCATGGTTTGCCATCCAAAGTTAGTGGGTGAGGGGGGGCAGGAGCCCTCGCAACTGAATAGGATCCTACACCCCTGCTATTATGTACCAAAATTTTCACTGTGGATTTGCACACAATTTTTGTATTATTATCATTTCTTTTTTTCCAGTGCAATGTTTGTTAATGTCATTAGCATGATGTGACCATTCATTTCCTCTGCAAATGCATACTTTTCAGTTGGAATACAAATAACACCAAAAATGGGCTTGGAGTTGGGCTAGATATCAAAGTATGGCACTTTCGATGAGATTTAATCTGTGCTGGACAGGCAGACGGTAGTTAGGCTGGTGTGGGAATGGATACCTGGTGCAGGCAGATTGGTAATTTACTGACACTTGACACAAGACTTCAACAATCACAAGAAGAATAAAATCACAACAATTGGAGAATACTGCAAAAAAAATAATAAAGTGCCAGATTTGTATCAGTTGATAGCTATCATATTTGTTTACCAAACAAACAAAAAACTGTAAGATTCGGTTCAGTATGCTATGTGGTTTGAAATAGTTGGGTTGGATGTGCTGTATGTTGTTTGTGCTTTTATCATGTTGTATGTGCATTTTGTGCATTTATTTGATGTAAAAGATATGTTTATATAGGAAATGCCCTTTCCTTAACTCTCCTGATTTTCTTTCCTCATGCTTTTTTGCACATTTTATGCATGTAGGTGATCTAATTGGTGCTGATTTTTGCTCTCTCAGTGCATTTCAGTGCCAACTTTTCTGCAGCTGGTGTGCCTTGTGAAGCCATTTGGCATACTTTGCAGACTGGGAGTTGTGTAATATAGCAAACAAAATAATGTTTAAAAAAGAAACAATGTAGCATAGCCTAACTTATCCTAGCCTAACCTTTCATGTAGAAAGTTAAACTGAAAAGTAAAGTTTTCAAATTTTGTTCTCAAATGTTTTCAAATTTCAAAAACCTAACCTGGTCTACCCCAGCCTAATCTGTTTTGGAAAAAGATCTTTGCATGAAAGAGGTTTTTTCCCAAACTAAGCAGAAAATCTAACCTAACCTAGCCAAATCTAGCCTCTTTGCTTCATGGAGGTAGAATGTGTGCAAAACTTGTTTTGTGAATGCCTTCAAGTACAATAATACCATATATTCTATATTATTCAACCTTTGATATGCAATCTTATTTTCTTTCAGCCATTATCATTTAGTAGGTATTATTTATGAGTACACAATGTTTGTGTTTTTCAAATCATGCTTGAACCAGCTTTTCCAGGTTTTACCAAGAAATTCTGCTGGATAATCTGACAAGTTTTGTGGTATTTGAGATAACTATAAAATAGTGATCCCACTATTCACTTATTGTACCAAGAAGAAGTGGTAAATTTGTATTTTACTGCAGGTGCATTTGAAGAAAAAATGTAATGACATGTTTATTAACATGATTAAAAGCTGATTGGAACACTAATTTCTGGAGCAAATGTACTTTTCAGGTAGCACTAAAAATAATATATAAAGGGAGCTTTGAGTTGGCTAATGCATGATGGAGAATAATGTAATGATGTCACCAACAAAAGCCCAGCCTAACATAGGCTCTTTTTAAAGAAAAAAACTGTCTGTGTCCAATGTGAGTGTGTTCCCTGGTGTGCCTGTGTCCCATGTGACCTTGTGTTGCCTGGTGCTATCTGTGTCCCATGTGACTGTGTGTTGCCTGGTGCCACCTGTGTACCATGTGACCATGTTTATTTGGTGCCACCTAAGCCCAGTGTTCTCATCTGTATCCCATGTGACTGTGTGTTGCCTGTGCCATCTGTGTCCCATGTGACCATGTGTTGCCTGGTGCCATCTGTGTCCCATGTGTTGCTTGTGCTGTCTGTGTCCCATGTGACCATGTGTTGCCTGGTGTCATCTGTGTACCATGTGACTGTGTTTGGTTGGAGCCACCTGAGTCTGGTGTTCTCTTCTGTAACCCATGTGGCAGTGTGTTGCCTGGTGCCACTTGTATCTGATGTGACCATGTATTGCCTGTGCTGTCTGTCTCCCATGTGACCATGTATTGCCTGGTGCCATCTCTGTGTCCCATGTGACCATGTATTGCCTGTGCCATCTGTGTCCCATGTGGTCCTTGGTGCTGTCTGTGTCCCATGTGACATGTGTTGCCTCGTGCCACCTGTGTCCCATGCGACTGTGTGTTGCCTGTGCCATCTGTGTCCCATGTGACCATGTGTTGCCTGGTGTCGTCTGTGTACCATGTGACTGTGTTTGGTGCCACCTGAGTCTGGTGTTCTCTTCTGTAACCCGTGTTGCCTGGTGCCGCAGTGCCGCGGAACTACGACCCGGCGCTGCATCCGATGGCGGCCTCGCGCGAGTACACGCGCGCCCTGAACGCCGTCAAGCTGGGCCGCATGTTCGCCAAGCCGTTCGTGGGCAGTCTGGACGGCCACCGTGACAGTGTGACGGCGATGGCAAAACACCCGACCCAACTGTCGCGGCTGTACACGGGCGCTGCCGACGGCGAGGTGGGCTTGTGGTCACGGTCAGACTTTCTTTTTTCGGCTCGTGATGTTGGCTTGTGAAGCCCTGGCAAATGTACCCACCTGTTCAGCTGGAACATAGATGCAGATAGCACTAAGCAAAACAGAAATGCATTTTTGTTTGAAGTGGTTGTTGTTTTTTTTAGGTTTTTCTTAATGTTGAAGAATCTGGATCATGCTCATTTGTCAGTACTGGTCACACCTGCACAGAACAGTTGTATCGCGCGGCCGTAGCCACAGGGTGCTCTTGGCACTGATGATCAAAGAACTGGCTGAAGCACCCTTAAGCCTAAACAGCTAACTAACTGGCCACATGGAGGTCACACTCACATGCTATCTTATAGGCAGACTGTACCTGTACCCCACAAGGTGGTCATTGCTATAAACCATGGAGAGATGACCTCTGCACATGGCCGGGGATCAGCCGCCTGTATACCACAGAGAGCTCACGGAGACAAGTGTGTATTTGACTTGAGTGTTATTTTCAGCTGTTGATCCTCACATAGAGATGAGACAAGTGACAATTGGCTGGACCAATATCTGAGTATGGTCTTGACACTGACTCCACGTGCTTTTGCAGGTCCGGATATGGGACCTGGCGCGGATGACCTGCTCCCGCACCGTGCAGGCGCATGAGGGCTTCATCCGCGCGCTGGCGCACTCCGCCGACGGCGAGACGTTCTTTACCGTCGGTGACGATAAAACTGTCAAGAGGTGGCGCTGCCAACCCGATGACGACGGCGAAGGGGAGATGGAGCCGGAGAGCACCATCCTGCTGAAGGTAGGAGGCGATGGCAAGCGTTGCAAGACTTGTTCACGTATAAAATTATCCTTGTGTGGTGGTGATGTAGTAGCTTGACGTATCATAGCCACATTGATGTAAATTTGAGGATGCATTCTGTACTGCATCAGCTCTGTTTTGGAGACAAGAAACTGAAGTTAGCATTTGCTACGACAAAATTTCGTATCCCGACTTTGACACGATAGTCTATCTCAAGTCATTGTTCACTCCGTGTCGATGGCACCGTGATGCAGTCTGTGGTTGCTGATGAGCCACGTGCTCATTGCGAATTCCCGGTGGGTACTTACTAATCTTTGTGGAATTGTCATGGCAAAAGGAAGCACAGTCGCGACAGAGATTATGCTCCGCTGATTGGCAATAGTTTCCCGGATCAGACATTCCCCGTCATTTGTTGAAAGTTTCCACATTGCGTCATTGGTACTGACCAATAACCTAAGTCACCATGAGATAAAAATGTTACTTGTATACCTGCCTAATGATCGTCGCAAGTCTTGTTTCTTAATGTTAGCAAAATAGTCTGCAGTAGTTAGCATAGCTTTTCCTGTACTTTGCCTTTATTTCGTAGTAATTAGTCTGTCCATTCTCATGCTCCCAAAATGGTGCTGGCTGGGGCGAAGTATTTGGTATAAAACGGCACTCGAAACCCATACAAGAATGTCACAGTGCACAGGGCCAGTTGATCGGCCGCCTTTGTTCTCCGCACCTGACCCCACCAGGTGGTGACAGTAGACGTCCGCCCGCTGGTCCCGGGTTGTGACGCATGCCTCTCACACCTCCGCAGACGATAGTGACGAGCATCAGCCACGCCGTGGGCCGGCCCGAGTTCGCCACGTGCGGCGAGACGTGCCAGATCTGGGAGCACTCTCGCCACGAGCCGCTCAGCACGTTCTCCTGGGGTGTCGACAGTCTGAGCTGCGTCCGCTTCAACCCTGTCGAGACCCACGTGCTTGGTAAGTGACGCGGCCGACGTGGCGGCGTGGCGGCGCCGCAGGAACGTGACGCCGGACCGACGTTCCCGGCGGTACGGTACTGTGGGTGGGCGGTACGGTATGAGCGCACCTGTGGGTATAGCTGTGGATGGAGGGCAGACGGTTTCGAGGCGTGTAGGGCTGGAGACGGGGTTTGCTTCTTTTGCGCTTCCAACTTGATGTGCCGACATAAGGCTATGTTTTGTGCGCGAGTTTTGTAAAGAAGCTTAACAATGACCTAGCCGGAGGCCAGGTTGTACAATGAAATTGCAAAACGAGGGTATGGAACTATTTATCGTATCACACGCTCCCCTGCTGCAAAATAGTTCGAAACAAATCGATTAAGAAACAGAAGCAGCCATCACGGATCGGTCGTTGTCAGGGAAACGACATGTATTGCTGCGCAGAACAGCTCTGTAACCATGTATATACGACGTTCTGCTTCGGCTATTTCGACTCATTTCAATGTAATTACACTGTTTATGGCATGGTATGTGAATACGAAGGAATACCGAGAAATGGTATTTCAATATGCTTGTAGTCATGCTTCGATTTTAAGCTTCATGAACATTAATGGAATTTTTTTAGAAGATTGAGGAATGTGCAAAGGGTTTTGTGTGGAGCACGGTGCAAGATAGTATGAAGATGGACTGATTTTACACACAAAAAAAGTTATACCAGTATAGGTTAAACGTAACTGCCATAGAATTTCTAATTGAGCCCTGTTTTTATGAGCCAGCTCAGTTATTATGACGCCTCAAAATATCTCGGCTGGAGAAGGCAACTGATTCAATGGTAAATGGTGATTTCGTCCTGCGATAATGATGTGTTCATTGTTCAAGACACGTATAGTTGTAAGTAAAGTGTCTGTGATAATGATCTTGCACATGTCTTCTGTACATTTTCCCTGATGACAATTTTCACCCACATGCAGTCAGTGTCGAGAAGTCATCTGGCTGTGGTGCCTTGCCCGTTCTGCCAGCAGCGACAGTTAATGTGCGATGTCCGCATTGGCTGACGTGTAATGTGCCTGCTGTGACTGTTGGGCATTCCGTCCTCGGGGACCGTTCGGTGTTGTACCCACAGTGCCAAATGTGTCCGCAGTGCCCTGCGCCCAATCCTCGGGGACCGTTCGGTGTTGTACCCACAGTGCCAAATGTGTCCGCAGTGCCGCCCACAGTGGCTGATTTGTGCTACACCAGCAGTAACTGATGGCGCATGTTGTACAGGCAGTGACTCTGCAGCGTTGTGCCTGATCTGTGCTGTACCCGGTGTTGCTGATCGGTGTGCTGTACCCGACGTGACTGACGCTGCATGTTGTGCAGGCAGTGGCCCCACCGTGTTGTGTCTGGTCTGTGCCGTACCTGGTGTGGCTGATGTGTTCTGTACTGATCTGTGTGCTGTATCCGCTGTGACTGATGTGTTTTGTACTGATCTGTGTGCTGTACCCACCATGACTGATGTGTTTTGTACTGATCTGTGTGCTGTACCCGCCGTGACTGATGTGTTCTGTGCTGGTCTGTGTGCTGTACCCTCTGTGAGTGATGTATTCTGTACTGATCTGTGTGCTCTACCCGCCGTGACTGACGTGTTCTGTACTGATCTGTGTGCTGTACCCACCGTGACTGATGTGTTTTGTACTGATCTGTGTGCTGTACCCGCCGTGACTGATGTGTTCTGTACTGATCTGTGTGCTGTACCCGCCGTGACTGATGTGTGCTGTACCCGCCGTGACTGACGTGTTCTGCGCTGATCCGTGCCACACCGGCAGGCGCGTGCGCCAGTGACCGCTCGGTGATCCTGTACGACACGCGGGAGCTGCAGCCCATCAGACGCGTCACCACTCAGCTGCGCTCCAACGTGCTCGCCTGGAACCCCATGGAGGCGTTCATTTTCACCTGCGCCAACGAAGACTACAAGTGAGGCGGCGAGAGCGCAGCTTGCTGGCAGTTCACCGGGAATGTCTTCCGATGGTGTCATCTCTCAGGCCCAGGGCAATGGTCTCGCTACCAAGGTCGCCAACTGTCCTCGGCCTTTGTGTGCGGCGAAGTTTCGTCTCATCGTCAGACGTGCGGAATCCAATCTAACTTCTGCAATTTGGCCCCAGTGGAGCTAACCAAATTGCAGGTCAATGGCTGATGTGTCGGTGGCGATGACGTATCCTAGCTACAATATTCGGGCAAAGGTTATTCCGTTCCCACGTTTCTTATTTACCGGGGCAAGCGGGTTAGGTCTGTGTCGCTAACGCTGACAAATTGGCATCTGGCTCTGACATCCTGGGGAAGAAATGTCACGCAGAAATTGTAATATCGCCTATGTTTCCAGGCAACTCTCGTAATGAAACTAGACGGAAAATTCACACTGCATAGCACATCCATGGTGAAAAGAATCGCTTCATAAAAGACAACCGTTACCACACCGAATATGATGACTGATCTCCCTGTTGTGCTTTGCACGTCGTATATGATGCATTCCTTCTTTGACAGCATGTGCTGCATCACTGACACGGTTTTCTCAAACGATAGAACCGAGAAGGGCTGATTCACCTTAAAACCCAAATAGCAAACTGGCACTCGAACTGAAGGGATCGGTCCCGGGTCCTTGTATAGACCAGGAAAGACCTAGTCCCGTCTTTTGGAGTTGTTTGAGCATGTTGGTTCATGAACCGGTCAGTGGCCTATCTGTCCCAGGCAGCCTTCTCACCTGCGCTTATTTGAAGCATTTTCATCGGAACGGCGATGCTCGGATACTTTCGCTGGGGTACTGCTTATATATGGGCTTCACACGAGTACATGGTGCAGTCGGTGCGCCCTGAAGCCGCGATAACAAATGTTACGCACGATCGCTTTATGGCTGTTCGCATTCAAAATGTATCTGATTGATCCGACTAGCTGGTAGATGTGCATTGGGGTCCAGAGCTAAGAAAGGGGTGATAGTGTCGATTCGTAGGAGACAGTAGAGCTGTCGGTGTATTTGCTGTGTCGTTGACGTAATTGTCACTACCGTGAGGCGGAGACGATGCCGACACAACAGACTTCGCTCATTGAAAAGACTGATCGCGTTAGTTCACATCCCGCTGTGAATTCGTTTCATTTCCAGTCAATTCTTCATCGAGTCTCTGCATCGCACCAGCGCGGTGAACTTTGCGAAGTGCCTTTCTTCCACCCATAGCCGATCGTCCTTCGCAGCTGATTTGGACCAGTCACTGCCATGCATTGCATGTGGCACGTGCTGCGTAGCCTGTGTATTGCTCACGCACGGTACCCTCCGCGCTAACCCCGTCGCCGTCCGCCCAGCCTGTACTCGTGGGACATGCGGAAGCTGAAGCGGCCGCTGTACATCCACAAGGACCACGTGGCGGCCGTGATCGACGTCGACTACTCGCCGACGGGCCGCGAGTTCGTGTCGGGCGGCTACGACAAGACGCTGCGCATCTTCCAGGCGCGCGAGGTAAGGCTCGGCTCGGCTGGGGTGTGTGGCGGTCGGCTCTGATCGGGATACCCAGGGCTCGCGCTACTGCTGTGACATCGTCGGTGTGGGTTTCCTCCTCCTTTTGCTCGGGTTAATTGGCTGGTTGAGACTGCTGGGTGTTCGTGGTAGTGCGTTGTCTGTTTGTATTGCATTGTGGACCTGAAGGGCCTTTTCAGTATGCAAGTACAAATTCAGTGGATACCAAGTGGTTTCGAATAGAAATTGCCATTAAAGACACGATGTTTCACCGTCGGCGGCTCGCGGTCCGTAACATCGCTGCAGGTTTTTATCCAATTGAAAAAACCTGCCATATAGTTATTTGTATTATGGGTGCTTATAAAGGCTGCTTATAACGTTTTTCGGTCCGTTTGTTGACATCGGTTACCAGGATGTCAACCACGCCCCAATTCCGCAGATTTTCCCATTTATTGCTATGGCGTAGCAAATGCATTGCACTGTCTGTGACACCGCTCGTCGCGTTTGTGTTCGTTTATCCTTGTCTGAACCCACTCCCCATTTCTCCCAGATATGTTTTTGGCATACAAAACATAGGATTTCATACACAACACTGTTTTCGGTCCCGCGTTCGGTCCTGGGCCTTATCACCATATCTCCTATTTTCTTCGTACAGTACATATATATATATATATTGGTAAGACAGCGCCAATGTAGTGGATTCGTGTTTCCGATGTAGGCACAATGCACATCGCATCCCCTTCGTCGAGAGGCCTGTGTCCCAGCGCACCTGGCATTTCGCTTTTTCTTCGGCCGACTACTCGTCCTGATGCTGACTGCTCCATTTCCACAGGGTCGCTCGCGAGACGTGTACCACTCGCGGCGGATGCAGCGCATCACGTGCGTCGCGTGGAGCGGCGACGACCGGTACGTGCTGTCCGGCTCTGACGAGATGAACGTGCGCCTGTGGAAGGCGCGCGCCGCCGACAAGCTGGGCGTGGTGGCCGAGCGCGAGCGCGCCGCGCGCCAGTACAACGAGCGGCTGGTGGAGAAGTTCGCCAGCCACCCGCAGGTGGCGCGCATCCACCGGCACCGCCAGGTGCCGCGGCAGGTGCTCACCGGCCGCAAGGAGCAGCGCGTCATCCGGCAGAGTCACAAGCGGAAGGAGGCCAACCGGCGCGCCCACTCGCGGCCCGGCACCGTGCCGCACGTGGCCGAGGCCAACAAGTTCGTGCTCAGGGAAGACGAGTGATTGGACGGGTGCGGCGCCTGGAGATCGGCTGGGAGGGAGGGGGATGCTGTGGGCGGGGAGACATGTGGCGTTGCTATTGTTTTGTATTGCTAATATATGCTGAATTTGTATGGGATGTGTGCAGATGACGGTGGCGTAATTACGAGCTAAGCCGACGCCCAAGGTCCTTCAATTGGCAGACAATCACCTTGAACGACGGGCCCGACCGGTCTTGCGATAATGCTTCTGGAACTTCTAGCTTCCCTGATGCACCTGAGCATCTGGGAATGACTTCATTCTCTAAGAGTTGTGTATCTGTATGTACAAGGCTCTGACCTTTCGTTTTCTGATATGATCTTCCATATTCACCCTATATCATTTCATAAGATAATGTTATCGATTCTCAACTCTCGTCCAAGACGGTTTCTTAACCGCGTAGGATAAATGTGAATTTTTGGGGGTGTTATATGTGTTTTTTTATCAAGATAATAATTTTTTTTCGGTTTGTTCAAATGGGAGTTACGATATTTTTTTTTTTAAACGTTCAGCTAATGTCTGAAAACGATACGCGAAGCCAGAAAGTCCGTGAAAAACGGCAATCGTGCGGTTAGGCCTCGCCGGGCCAGCCTGCAAATCCACCTTCGCCATAGTCACGCGGGGGCCGAATATACGGGCATATACGGGCCCTGGCCGAACACTGGAAAACTCGCTTCCAAGGTAACTGAAAATATTGGCAAGCTAATATAGCATAGCGCTCATGCTATGCTATGTTATTGCATTGCTATGAGGTCGCCAAAGGGCATGGTTGGTTAACCCAGTAGCATGACCTTTGACCAGTGACCCCTTGTCATCTTGACCTCTATCATCTTCGGCGTCCAAAGGCATCCCTAATTCAATTTTCCCCACTCAGTGCAGTAGAAGACAGAAATTGGTCTGACTTGGTCAGTATCCTGGACCTTGAATAAAATGTTCCTTTGCAGGTTGTTCCTCTTGATGAAAGGACAGCATGCTCAGCAGCAGCATGCATGAGTTTGGTGTTTATGTGTTACAACTACTCCGAATGGCGGCACTTATAAGATTTTGGAACATTGCTCCCTTTGACCCTACCCATGGCAATGACTTTTCGCTACCTAAACATAAGTTGTTTCGAGATATGCAAAACAGATGCATAAAAAGCTATTGAAAATGTCTCTACGTCTACTACTAGTATATTAATGTGGTGTCTTCCTGAGTATCGCTTTGAATAAGTGCTGCTAGACTGCATTTTTCAGACATGAACATCAAACCTATACTATCAGACCCGATGTTTTAATGAAAAGTTCGTACATTCCTTTTCGAGCATGTGTTGTACAAAACAATAGATCACTGAACTTCAGTGCATGAATGCAGTGCATACACTCTGCAGTGTGCATGCATTTGGTTCAAAATGCAACACCTTGCATTTGGTGCAAAATGTTGCAATGTGAACCGAATGTACCGATACATATTTCATATCCATTCTAGTCTATACGATTGTGGGTTATGCAGCACACTGACGAGTATTTGAGTCAGAGCATGAAAGGAAATAAAGAAATACATTCCCGATTTTCTATTTGCTCGCTCCACTGTGGTGCATGCCAATACACTTCCGCATATGAACACCTTGCTATACCTGGCTCGAGATCTGCTCGACAAAGCTTACTGGTTGTACAAGGCTCTCGGTAATAACCCGGACCCACACGTGCTCTACATCCCGAGACCACGTGAGGCGGACGTTATTCTGCGGCCGATCAGCCTTCCCGCCGCGTGTTGGCCGTACTCTGCGGCCAGGTCACGGTGTCCGGGGCTGACCCGAGAACAGTCAGGGCCGACACTACAGCGACCGGGGACGGCAACAGGGTCACGGTGTCCGGGGCTGACCCGAGAACAGTCAGGGCCGACACTACAGCGACCGGGGACGGCAACAGGTTAACAGGGTCACGGTGTCCGGAGCCGACACTGCAACGACCGGGGACGGCAGCAGGTCAACAGGGTCACGGTGTCCGGGCTGACCCGAGAACAGTCAGGGCCGACACTACAGCGACCGGGGACGGCAGCAGGTCAGCATGGTCACGGTGTCCGGGCTGACCCGAGAACAGTCAGGGCCGACACTGCAGCGACCGGAGACGGCAACAGGTTAACAGGGTCACGGTGTCCGGGGCTGACCCGAGAAGAGACAGTCAACAGGGTCACGGTGTCCGGGCTGACCCGAGAACAGTCAGGGCCGACACTACAGCGACCGGGGACGGCAGCAGGTCAACAGGGTCACGGTGTCCGGAGCCGACACTGCAGCGACCGGAAACGGCAACAGCTCAACAGGGTCACGGTGTCCGGGGCTGACCCGAGAACAGTCAGGGCCGACACTGCAGCGACCGGAGACGGCAACAGGTCAGCATGGTCACGGTGTCCGGGCTGACCCGAGAACAGTCAGGGCCGACACTACAGCGACCGGGGACGGCAACAGGTCAACAGGGTCACGGTGTCCGGGCTGACCCGAGAACAGTCAGGGCCGACACTACAGCGACCGGGGACGGCAACAGGTCAGCATGGTCACGGTGTCCGGGCTGACCCGAGAACAGTCAGGGCCGACACTACAGCGACCGGAGACGGCAACAGGTTAACAGGGTCACGGTGTCCGGGGCTGACCCGAGAACAGTCAGGGCCGACACTACAGCGACCGGAGACGGCAACAGGGTCACGGTGTCCGGGGCTGACCCGAGAACAGTCCGGACCGACACTACAGCGACCGGGGACGGCAACAGATCAACAGGGTCACGGTGTCCGGGGCTGACCCGAGAACAGTCAGGGCCGACACTACAGCGACCGGGGACGGCAACAGGTCAGCATGGTCACGGTGTCCGGGGCTGACCCGAGAACAGTCAGGGCCGACACTACAGCGACCGGGGACGGCAACAGGTCAGCATGGTCACGGTGTCCGGGCTGACCCGAGAACAGTCAGGGCCGACACTACAGCGACCGGGAGACGGCAACAGGTCAGCATGGGCACGGTGTCCGGGCTGACCCGAGAACAGTCAGGGCCGACACTACAGCGACCGGGGACGGCAGCAGGTCAACAGGGTCACGGTGTCCGGGCTGACCCGAGAACAGTCAGGGCCGACACTACAGCGACCGGGGACGGCAGCAGGTCAACAGGGTCACGGTGTCCGGAGCCGACACTGCAACGACCGGGGACGGCAACAGGTCAGCATGGTCACGGTGTCCGGGCTGACCCGAGAAGAGTCAGGACCGACACTACAGCGACCGGGGACGGCAACAGGTTAACAGGGTCACGGTGTCCGGGGCTGACCCGAGAACAGTCAGGGCCGACACTGCAGCGACCGGAGACGGCAACAGGTTAACAGGGTCACGGTGTCCGGGGCTGACCCGAGAAGAGACAGTCAACAGGGTCACGGTGTCCGGGCTGACCCGAGAACAGTCAGGGCCGACACTACAGCGACCGGGGACGGCAGCAGGTCAACAGGGTCACGGTGTCCGGAGCCGACACTACAGCGACCGGGGACGGCAGCAGGTCAACAGGGTCACGGTGTCCGGAGCCGACACTACAGCGACCGGGGACGGCAGCAGGTCAACAGGGTCACGGTGTCCGGAGCCGACACCACAGCGACCGGAGATGGCAACAGGTCAACAGGGTCACGGTGTTCGGGACCGACACTGCAGCGACCGGAGATGGCAACAGGTCAACAGGGTCACGGTGTCCGGAGCCGACACTGCAGCCGCCGGGGACGGCAACAGGTCAACAGGGTCACGGTGTCCGGAGCCGACACTGCGGCCGCCGGGGACGGCAACAGGTCAACAGGGTCACGGTGTCCGGAGCCGACACTGCGGCCGCCGGGGACGGCAACAGGTCAACAGGGTCACGGTGTCCGGAGCCGACACTGCGGCCGCCGGGGACGGCAGCAGGTCAACAGGGTCACGGTGTCCGGAGCCGACACTGCGGCCGCCGAGGACGGCAGCAGGTCAACAGGGTCACGGTGTCCGGAGCCGACACTGCGGCCGCCGGGGACGGCAGCAGGTCAACAGGGTCACGGTGTCCGGAGCCGACACTGCAGCGACCGGAGACGGCAACAGGTCAACAGGGTCACGGTGTCCGGAGCCGACACTGCAGCGACCGGAGACGGCAACAGGTCAACAGGGTCACGGTGTCCGGAGCCGACACTGCGGCCGCCGGGGACGGCAACAGGTCAACAGGGTCACGGTGTCCGGAGCCGACACTGCAGCGACCGGGGACGGCAACAGGTCAGCAGAGTCACGGCGTTCAGATAAACTGGCCTCTAAACGGCTTTATAAACGACATTCCAAGTCGGCCTGTAACTACGAGCACCGTTTGACCATGGAACAGCAAGATTGCTGGTAAAGACTAATTGGTTTACTTCATTTCTACGAGCAGCAACGATCGTCACTGCTGATTAGCTCATCCCAAGTTTGTGGATTTTGAGGTTTGCATTGTGCACCAAACGACGTTATGCAGCGTCCTACCCACGCGACGCTATCAGCCAGACTCGAACTACTGGATATCTGCCCACGCGACGCTATCGGTGGGACTCGTACTACTGGATATCTGCCCCGCGACGCTATCGGTGGGACTCGTACTACTGGATATCTGCCCACGCGATGCTATAGGTGGGACTCGTACTACTGGATATCTGTCCACGCGACGCTATCGGTGGAACTCATACTACTGGATATCTGCCCACGCGACACTATCGGTGGGACTCGTACTACTGGATATCTGCCCCGCGACGCTATCGGTGGGACTCGTACTACTGGATATCTGCCCCGCGACGCTATCGGTGGGACTCATACTACTGGATATCTGCCCATGCGACACTATCGGTGGGACTCGTACTACTGGATATCTGCCCACGCGACGCTATCGGTGGGACTCATACTACTGGATATCTTCCCACGCGACACTATCGGTGGGACTCGTACTACTGGATATCTGCCCACGCGACGCTATCAGTGGGACTCGTACTACTGGATATTTGCCCACGCGACGCTATCGGTCTGACTCGCACTACTGGATATCGATGGGACTCGTACTACTGGATATGGAATATCCGCACTGTGTGCTTAGCTAAGCGTGTATTTTGCTTGTTCATCGAGGTGTCAAAACTGCATAGATTGCCAACTGTGAATATTTTTAACACTAATTTATTTGCATGCACAGAGTAAAGCAATGTCGCACTTAATCCTCCTTGTTGTTATTTGTTTACTATTTACGAGTGTTCTGCAACTGAATGGCGAAGATGACTAAAATTCAGTGGGCGATTAGAGCTTCTTTACCTATCAGGTGAAAATGTGTTCCTGTCTTTCAACAAGTAAGACATGGTTTTTAAACTGGCCCACAAACCATTAAATCATTGTGTTCGCATTGCATACTGCCGTAAGCGAACCAATCATGTGTCTCCTCTCTTGCGTGATCTTAAATGACCGACTGTTGATGACCTTATATCGGAACGCGACTTGCGAATTATGTACCGCATACTGCACCATCCGCACGCTCCGGACCCTGCGTGGTATGGTCGCTTATAGACGTGACGTGACTATTCGAGATGCATGCAGTGCTGGCGCGGGCCTTCTGCAGAGCCGCCAATAGCGCACACGGAGCTGGCCAGGTCCGTCGGCTACCGATCTCCAACCATTTATAATAGTGCTCCAGCTGAAATAAAGAGTCTGTGAGGGCCGGCGGCTGGAGGAGGGGGCGCGCCGATGACTGGGATCTGAGTCAGCATTAGTTTGTATTGATTCCGTTATCCGCGTTTGTACTTTTATTATATTGCTCGACTCATTGACTAGCTATGCACCTGTAAGCATGTGATATGGACACATAGTCCGAAAAGCCATGAAATTGAGACTGTACAAAATGCATGATAATGATAACACGGTGTAACACATCATTTGTCCATGAGTTAAAACCATTATTTTCTTATTTTTTAGGGCATAGATAAATACAAATGAGCAGTCACCAAGTTCAGACTTCAGTTCTGAGTTCATGAGATCAATTTATTTATTTTGTTGCCATTTTAGCTTATTAATTTAAGGATTTTTCACACTATCTGCTTTAAATGAAATGAATCCTGTTAAATATAATTTGAATTGATGTTAACACGATTATTAGGATAAATAAATGCCAAAAAATGAAGTTATCAAGAAGGAAATCAATGAAGGAAACGAGTAGGGTATATTTATGTATTATAATATGTTAATACACAGACAGTGATAGAGTGCAGTGATGCAGAGCATTGATAAAGAGTATTGCTACGGAGAATTGATAGATAATTTATACAAAAATTATAGCGTTATAGTCTAATCAAACAGAAGTTTGTCTACGAGATTGGCGATTGTATTTCAGGTCACTCTCACGCAAAATGTTCCAGATATAGTCGCCCATCATACTTTCCTTGTACTGTCCCTTGTAGCGTTCCTCGAAAGGGCTGACATCCTGGTGAAATATTTCACCTTGTTCTTCTGAGTAGTCTCCCATGTTTTATTTGAACTCATCAAGGTGGGCGTGTAGTGCGTGCAGTGACAGCTACATCCGGCAACCCATGCTCCGGTACGTGTCCACAAGTTCGTGAACAATTTCCCCGTAGTTATCTGCCTTGTGGTTCCCGAGGAAACCTTTGACCAGAGAAACGAAGCTTGTCCAAACAGCCCGCCCAACCTCGGACATCTTCTCAGGAAAGCTGTCGGAGTTAATAAGTCGCTTCACCTGAGGACTCACAAATACTCCTGAGTTGATTTTCGCCTCCGATAACTTCGGGAACAGATCCTGGATGTGCTTCAAGGCATCATCCTCCGGATCCAGCTGTTGAACAAACTGTTTGATGTCCAATTTGGTGTGCAAGGGTGGCATCAGCACTTACTTGGTCCTACCAGCGGCTCTTGCTTCACGTTATGGGCCCCAACCACATAGCAGGTCCTATGGGGCTAGTTCCTCTTCTCGTAGTGAAGGGCTGTGTTTCGGCTATCCCAGAAGCACAGATAGCAAGGGATCTTGGTGAATCCTCCCTGAAGCCCCGTCAAGAAGGCCACCATATTGAAATCGCCAATGACCTCCCAGCTGAATTGGCCGTATTTCAGTGCACTCAGCACTCAGGATTTCAACGTTCTGGTACTCTTCTTTCATGTGCACTGAATGAGCCAGAGGAATCGAGGGCCACTGATTTTTGTTGTGCAGTAAAACAGCCGTGAGGCTTTTAGATGAACTGTCGATGAAGAGCTGGCATTCAGAGGTGTTGCGGGGGATGTCCACAGCGTCGAAAGTCCTCTGATGTCATGACAGTTGCACAACCCATCTATAAGAGTGAAGAACACTGAACAGCCGCGATGCCGCTTCCTCTGGGAAGTAATTCGAACGCTGTCGTCCCAGTAAGTCCCTCTGCTTCAGTCTGGAAATGAGCAACTCGGCGTTGGACTTTGTTAAGGCCATTTCCATGATGAGGTCGTTGATGTTCTCTTGGTTTGGGTAGAAGGGGCACCTTTCACCGGCCACCCGGCGTCGACAGCGCGAAGCAGATGACGCACCTTGCTCCTCCTCGGAATCATCATAGCTTGCTTCTTCTGTCAGACGTGATTGATCCCTCAAGGGAGGCTGTGACACAGGTAGATCCATCGCGTTATGGGGAACAGGTGCAATAGATGACGGAATGTCAGAGTGCTCAATGGGAGGCGCATTCTTCCCCGTTCTTCGTTTTGTTGATCGACGCAGATCTTCCGTGATTTACACACAGGGGATGCTGTGTGTAAATCGACGTCGGCGTCGATATACACGCCACCTATATATGATGCAAATTGGACAAGCTTATACGACGTGGCAAAGAAGGCATGGATGTCAGGGCCATCAATATTGTTACATTTCAATTAAATATGGTGCTCAGTTTATCATAATTGTTTTATATTACTTCAGCTACTGAGCAATTCAAAGTTATTGAACTTACCTTTAATCAAATAAAGTGATAAAAAACGAACTGCGTAACCATACGCTTTTACTTCTACTGACGCACTAACTTATTTGTTTCATTAACACGCGCCCTGGAGGGCCTCTGAATATTACGCGCACTGGAGGGGGAGCGGGCGGATTCCGCCCCCCCCCCTCAGATCTCGGCTCCTAGTGAAGTTAGAGGAACGAAATTCATAGGGTGGATGCGTACGGTAGTGAACTCTATTGTGTGCAACTTTCATGACCTTAGGTCAATATCTTCAAGGTCAAATGAGGTCAAATTTGCCACATTTTCTGGTATTGCGTGGCTTGGCTTGTCATCGTTATGGATCGCTGTGATTGTATTTAAATGCTCCAAAATGGGCATCAATGATGTTTTGAACATTACTAATGATGCAATGCAGATGCTAGACCCAACATTTGACCTCAGGTCACCTATATAGCACCACTTTATCAGGTCAGTTACCTGTTCCAGTTACCGAAACCGGGCCGCCCGCCCGACTGCTCCGTCGGGCAACTCGGAGCAATCGGCTTCGTGAAGAAAAGAGTGAAGTACATGAATAAAGTATGGAAACGCAATGACAAACAGTACAAATGACAAACAGTAGTGCATTTATGACAACATTCCAGTTGATCAAGTTTGGTTCCATTAACCTGTCATGAACTTGACCTGACTTGACCTCGGTGACCTAACATGATCTTGAAACTATATAGCATATCAATATACATCAAACAAGTCGCTAGTGTTGCCAAGAAAACTTCCCTTTTGCGAATATATGGGTAGCGCATCAGCGCTGATTTTTGTGGTCTGGCGCTATAATTTTTTTTTATTTAGCGGCCCCTAACTTGAAAAATGTTCGGCCGATTTCCATTTTCCTTGCTTTAAACGACGAGCCGGTCATTTCTAAGCAGGTATGCAGAAAATCGCGTATATCGAAAATTCTTGCAGTGGGAGTTGCCAATTCGTGATATAAACTCCTTGAACCGTTACACATTTGACGATATTGTCATTTAAGTTAAAATGTACTTGGTTCGGTAAATATATAGTAAATTCTGAAGCGTTTATAGATCTGTCGCAGATGCCCATATAGGGTTTTTAAAATAATCATGTTCTTATTTCAACAAAATCGATGTACTGACAACAAACCCGAAGTTTAAAATCACTGACAGTTTTTTGTCCAGTGATTCGAAGCATAATCAATCAGAAAATAAAGATTATTGCCCAGAAATAAAGAAACAATTTGTTTTTGTTATACGGTGTAATGATGACAATGCCGTAATGAAGCCGACAACATTCATAGGTGGTTTCATTATACTTGAAACTCCCCTTGATGGGAATGTTGTTATCTGTAACCTGAACGGACAGGCCGCTTGGTTGCCGACCAACAAAAAGACCAGGGTAATAGGCATGTTTTTGGAGGAGTGTTGGAACAAATCGATCCTGTGATTACGAAATGAAAAATGTCTGCATGTGAAGCGAACGACAAGAAGCCATTCATGGAAGAACTTGCCATTGTCATCGTAAGCAACACCGCATGGTACAGAACACGTTGATAACACAAAGCAATAGCACGTCCTGGTTGATGCGACTTCTTGCACATTGACGTCTCATGCTCTTACATCTCACAAATTCCATCTGGTTGCAATGTGCACACAATTATAAAATCGAATTAATCTGTGGAAAGAAGCGTGCATGCTCCTATTTGATGTCCCGGTGAGCCATATATGTTAAGTTGTGCGGCTAGGAGAGGATTTAATGACCCCATGTATGCCACGGTCATGATTTAATGCTGGCGTTATTAAAGGGCGAATTAAACCCCTTAATGACTCTCCATGCTTTAATACTCAGAAGGTCCAGTGGACTTTAAACACTATCCGACCTGGTCTCTGTTTCTCTGAAGTTTGACATCAAACAATCCAAGTCCAAAAATGGTAAAATTAAACCCTTTGATGGCTTTCCATGCTCTAACACTCAGAAGGCCCAATGGACATTACAAATAATCATACGTGCTGTCTGTTCGCCTGAACTTTGACTTCGAACAATCTAAGTGCACATCATTGTATTCGGAAGGTCAGACAATACATACCTAATATATGGACTTGATCTGTGATACCAGTTGCCCAATGGCATTGCTGATGATGTCGACGTACGAATCATCAGGGCTAGTGGTCTCGTGCATCGAATCACCAGAGTTCATAGTTTCTGAATACCAATCATAAAAACTTAAAGTTGTGGAGTATGACCGCAAAATGACCAATATAGCCGCTGCGGCTCGTTGTCTCCCTGCTCGAATCACTAGGTCTCATAATCGGGTTTGCCCAATCCCCAGTGCTCGAAGTCTATAGCTGGCATCACTATAGTCCATAGTCTCCCTGACCGAAACACCGGGGCTCATAATCTGGTTGGCCTAATCCCCAGGGCTCCAAGTCCGTAGTTGGCATCACAATGGTCCGTAGTCCCCCTGTCAAAATCACTAGGGTTCGTTGCCTCGCAGTTGAATCACTAGGCCTAGTTTCCTCGTGGTCCACATCACCAAAATTCGTCTTGAGTTCCGAATGGTCAGTACTCAGAGCCTCCCGGAAGCCCCCAGTCCGAAGCACAGGGGAGCGTGGTTCAAATCACCGGGACTGGACTCGGTGTCTGCGAGCACTGCCGGACGGTGCAGGCGAAACAACATGCCAATCAGACGTCTGCTCCCTATACATCGAAGTACGTGCCCTCCTGTTGAACAGCCACGAATTTGCTGTGATGCTCTCGGAATGGAAATCGGTGCCGCAGGCTCAGGTTGCAAATCCGCAGAGGCGAAGTCAGGGGAAGGCCCCCGCCCCCTCCCCGCTCTCCCCTAGCAACACAAATTAGACTAGATCAAGCAGGAAGTTTCGAGATTTTCACCACGCAAAACGGGAAATTTTCGACGAGCTTATCGCGTCGAAAGCGTTCTCTTCTTCATGAGTGAAAGAATTTCGTCGCCCTTCAATAAAATCCTGGCCGCGCTACTGCAGATCCGAACCCCAAATGTTTCTACTGGGCTCCAGCTGGCTCCTGTCAATGTATCTCAGTTATGAAATATCACGAGCGCCTATTTACGGTCTGTCTGCATGCAGTCTGTTTAGCGTCAGACGTGCACGACGAGCGAGAGACCTTCAGTGACTGTATATCGCAGCCAGAAGGCCACGACTTGCACGCGACGACTGCCGTCACGCTTCTGCTGACCGCGCCGGCTATTGTCAGCGTTCGCCCAATGTCGTCGCGGCTATTCATCACCACCATGACAGGCGGACTGCGGATACGGACAGACGTAATCGAGGCAGCATGAGGTGACTAGCACCACAACTATGGGCCCATGAATACAGCTCAATTACAACGTGTGAGAGTCCATGATTATGTGTGTAATGAGCAATGTGCATGCATACGGTGCTCTGACTTCACGTGTGCTCAGTCCGCACGACAGCTATCTACGGACCCCACACAATGCACCGTGTCTGACCAGGGCCACGGCCAGAACCGGAAATGAAATGATAAAGAGTCCATTTACCCGATCCAAAATGAAATCCTTTGTGTTCTCTCTGTATGGACAACTCAAACCGGTGGTTGGTTACAAAATATGCATCAGATAAATGTTTGTATCAGTAAATAATAACGCGCCCTGTCTTATTAACCAGCTCGGCGCCGCAGAATTGTCCACTCCTTGCAGTACGGTGGTTTCAAATTGGAGGCATTCCATGTCAGGTCAAGTGGTAAATGTCGAGGTGCCGTATAGGTCGTGGTTCAATATCAATGACATGCAAACTAAAGGCAGTCTAATGCCATGACACACGTGGTGATGAGCTGTTGATGTTGATGGTCGGATGGTTGATGGTCGGAAATTCCCCCACCCCCTCCTCTCTCAACAAAAGCGTGTCATTTTCCAACTTTGTATACACATTATGCTCGACAAAAAATAACTTGAATTAAAAACATTGCGAGTACTTTTCTCACCATGGGAACGACACTAATTTTCAACATTATTCATGTGAACCCTGATCTAGCTAGTTTTACTTCACAATTGTCCGTATGTTATTCTCCAAATGTGCTTCTGATGCACCTTCGGATGTTTTAGTCCTGATTAGATTTCGCTCTTGGACGTTCTCCGCGGCCAGACCTGATATTGACTAAGCACCTGGAGCAATATTAGAAGGCACTGTTTGCCATTTAATTTCGTTTGGTTTCAAATATATAATGTAGTGCCCAAAGGTATGAACACAACACAAAATGTTATCTCAGGACAAGCTGACTGTTTCGCCTTGGATCAACTTCAGGTATTTCTCTTATTAATCTAATTATTTGTTTATGCAAGGAATCATCTTCAATTTTTGATTGCATATTTTGGGCGTAGCTCGGGACACATGTTAGAATGTACCTCTTAGAAACACATTGAGGCCAGGGCATAACCCTAGTCTGGTCTTCCTCAGTTCCGTGCTCATGAGAGACTCGCGAATCAAGCTTTGGCACAAAATGTTCTCATCAATTATAGGAATGTATTCCGAATTTCGAAGCGACGACTTGAACGCTTCGAATGAAGGGGATTGACCTTGGTTTGACCTTCCGTTGGTCGAATTCGATCTCTTTCTCTCTCTCTCCCTCTCTCTCTCTCTCTCTCTCTCCCTCTCTCTCTCTCTCTCTCTCTCTCTCTCTCTCTCTCTCTCTCTCTCTCTCTCTCTCTCTCTCTCTCTCTCTCTCTCTCTCTCTCTCTCTCTCTCTCTCTCTCTCTCTCTCTCTCTCTCTCTCTCTCTCTCTCTCTCTCTCTCTCTCTCTCTCTCTCTCTCTCTCTCTCTCTCTCTCTCTCTCTCTCTCTCTCTCTCTCTCTCTCTCTCTGTCTCTGTCTCTGTCTCTGTCTCTGTCTCTGTCTCTGTCTCTGTCTCTGTCTCTGTCTCTGTCTCTGTCTCTGTCTCTGTCTCTGTCTCTGTCTCTGTCTCTGTCTCTGTCTCTGTCTCTGTCTCTGTCTCTGTCTCTGTCTCTGTCTCTGTCTCTGTCTCTGTCTCTGTCTCTGTCTCTGTCTCTGTCTCTGTCTCTGTCTCTGTCTCTGTCTCTGTCTCTGTCTCTGTCTCTGTCTCTGTCTCTGTCTCTGTCTCTGTCTCTGTCTCTGTCTCTGTCTCTGTCTCTGTCTCTGTCTCTGTCTCTGTCTCTGTCTCTGTCTCTGTCTCTGTCTCTGTCTCTGTCTCTGTCTCTGTCTCTGTCTCTGTCTCTGTCTCTGCTCTCTGTCTCTGTCTCTGTCTCTGTCTCTGTCTCTGTCTCTGTCTCTGTCTCTGTCTCTGTCTCTGTCTCTGTCTCTGTCTCTGTCTCTGTCTCTCTCTCTCTCTCTCTCTCTCTCTCTCTCTCTCTCTCTCTCTCTCTCTCTCTCTCTCTCTCTCTCTCTCTCTCTCTCTCTCTTGTTGCGAGATTGAGCGATGGTTTGCACCGCTATTTCAGTTCATGTCACCTCACGGGCTTTCCTTAAGGCTGCCCTGATCCCAAACCCGTCCATATCCCAGGTGCCGGAGGGTCGTGATCCAGCGCCGGCCCGTGGTTGTCGCTGGTCAGCAGACAGCAAGCCGCACGGCTGTGGCGTGATGCGGAAAGCCCGCGGATCCGCCTCGGTAACGCTGCGGTGGCGTGCAGGTCTCTCGTGCCCACCGGCTGTGACCCGCTCACGGTTCCACGATATCGCCGACAGCATCGGCCGTCGGCAGGAATTCCCGAATTCGTGCATCACGTGTGGCCGTGCCTCACGTTGTTGTTCACCTCTGTGACCGTGCTGCATGCTAAATAACCGGCTCTAACAATGACATGACGCGCACATGATGCAAGCCAACGCCCTTCAAAGTGCGACGTTGCTAGTGCCGTGTAATTTCTCGGGTGGTTATTGGGCCGAGTGGAGATGTTCTTATAGCCCAAGTTGTGAAATGGATGCCCACATTGCTCATCCGCACGGGAGACCAGACAGTTATCAGAGTTACTGTTTACACCACAGTGGAGGGTATACTCACCGCTGTCTTTTGTAAGCCGAAAATTAGTCCTGGCATCCGCCATGGTGTGCGTGGAGGATGTGGGAGACTCACAAATATTTCCTGTGGAAATCGGGCCCCACAGTGGATGAAGACTCCGAAGTGCAAGAAGATTTTCGAACCCCCTCCGAATTATTAAACCCCATCTCCTACTTCAATCGGCCCCTCCCATGCTTAGACCAGAGGTGTCGTTTTGTGGGCTGACATTCAGAAAAGCTAGAATTAGCCTATTGCTAAAACTATTGCTAATTTGGTATTCAGAAACGCTAGAGATGGGAGTATTCTAGACTAATCGGTGCTTGTGCTTACTAGATGGATGCTAGGTTGCTATACATAGCCTAAGCACTTGGCATTCAGAAGAAAGAAGAGGAAAATTCTAACGGAGCGATATCTAGCCAGAAATTTTGCAAGGAAACTCGGAGGCTTGCTAGTTGCTTGCTAGTCGACAAAAAGGTGGCGCAATGCATGCCTGTCGTCGAAGACCGATACCATCCGATACGTCGCGATGCTAGTGGCCACCGGTTTGATGGACTGCAGTCACCTTCGAATCCAGAAACCAAGACAGCACTTATACTGAGAAGAATACGTGAACAGGAAAAACTATAACTCGTGCAATGTGCAAGTAACCTGTGTTGAACGAGAACGAGTCACACGCGTGGCCACTGAATAGCCCGATGGAGTTCACGACTTCTCGCATTTTGCGCACTTCACCTATCCCGGAACTAATTGCCCCGCAAGCAACCGCCTGTTGTTGGGAGGCACCGGTTACGCGATTTAGCCCTGGCTGATGACTCCTTTCTGAGGCGCGGGCACGCCCGATAAATAAGGTTCAATGGGTGTTTCATATGAGAAAGAGTCATATAACGAGTCGTCATCGCTAAGAGACGATTCCGTCTCATGCTTGGAATGGTGCAAGTAAGGTTCTACGAGTTCCATGGGTCATCATCGCACGTTTTGTCTTGCACAATTTCGGCCTAAGGAATGAATGTCTCGAAGACCATCCTGGCATCGAAGAGGGCGGCGAAGATGATATCCAGCTGATTGATCAGGACAACGCCGGTAATGTCCGCCGACTAGGCCAACGACGTCGCGATGAACTCGCTGACAAATGTCACCAGGTGAATATCAACTGATGCGACTAGCGTACGGGGTTGCTTTCGCTTTTGTTGGGTTGGGCACTTTGACCTCCTCAGGCCATTTCGTGCCATAATGAGAAAGTGTGCATTATGTTATGCTAAATAATTAAGTCTATAAATCTTGGGACAGGTTTGTATTGCGGAGAAAATTGAAAAGTAGTTTGATGAGAATTGGATGTTCATCCCCTAATAGAGTAGGCAGAGTAAAAGGAATTTTGTGTGTATGGCAAAAATCTGTCAGTGTTTTTCGTGGGCCTTGGTACTTCTGACAATGGAGGAGAATATGTGGAACTGTAAGATATGTGCTGCATTATGGGCATGAAGGTCGAGGTGAAGCCGTGTATATATATATCGATGGGTAAGAAAAGTATGGTCGATGCGTAAACGTGATATAACTTTTTCTTCGTGTCGGTTTTTTGGATATGATGTGATCCAGGTATCGACAGCAGTTTTGATGAAACGTAATTGTGTATGATTTGTGTTTTGTGTCCAGTTTTGGTTCCAAAAATGTCGAATGCTCTGTTGTATGGATGATTTAATGCCTTCAAAATGTGGTGGAATTTCTGTGATGTTTTGGAGGTGTAATGATGCTTTGGCTAATTTGTCGACTTCTTCGTTTCCTGGGATACCGCAGTGGCTGAGTACCAACAGGAAACGGACCTTCACGCCCATCAGATAAAGTATTTCAAGGGTATCGTAGATGGAGATATGCCAATGGTGCGAACAAGAAAGTGAAGAAAGTGATTGAAGAGCAGATTTGGAGTTGGAACAAATAACAACACTGCGCACGGGGTGACAAATTGAACGGTTGCGGACATAGCGAAGAGCAATGAGGATGGCGTGCAATTCTGCGATGAAAATGGAGGTTACGTTTGGCAAGCGATGCTGTTTTGTGTGTGTATCCGAAACTATGGCATTTCCAGTGAGGTTGGCGTCTTTTGATCCGTCGGTAAAAACAAAAGGAACATGACGATAACGAGAACGAAATTGGTGAAATTTTTGTTTTGCATATTCCGGACAAAGTTGTGATTTTGGGGTGGTGGTCAGGTAAATAATGTGTCGTTCGGCCATCTGCCACGGTGGTGTAGTTGGTGGAGAAAGAGAAGTTATGCTGCGTGGAATAGTGAAATGAAGTTGTTCAGAAAATGTTTTGACTCCAGAAGCTATAGTGAGACCAGTTCGTTTTTCGGCTGGACCTAAATAATCATGATGTAAATTTGGGAGAATTTGTAATGACTCGTGTGTGGGATGGTTTGCGTGAAATTGAATTTTGGAGGCGTACCTAAGAGTTTGCTGCATTCTACGGAGAGCTAGTGGAGGAATTCCTGACTCTGCTTCTAAAGAAATGATGGGTGAAGTTGTAATTGCACCGAGTGCGATACGGATAAATGTATGTTGAATGGTGTCTTGAACTTGAAAGTAGTAGAAGTGTATGACGGTCGGCTCCAAGTGATGAAGAAGTGATGCATCGAAATAAATTAAGTCGGTGAAAACATTTTTGCTGGATGTGTTTGATGTGTTTGATGTGTTTGATTTGATGGATGTGTTTGATGGCATTGAAAGCCTACGGCCAAAAATAATACCAAGAAATTTAAATGAAGCTACAAAAGGTATATCATTGTTTCCGAGGTGAAGTGGTGTATCTGGATTTGGGCAGGGTGTTGATTTACTAAATATCAGTGTTGCAGACTTTGGGGCCGAAAAAAAATGAAACCATACTTCAGGGACCATTCATGTATTTTGTCTTGTGCGTTTTGCAGGTGAAATAAACAATGCTCGTAATTTTTTCCGGAACACCAAATTGCGCTGTCATCGGCAAACAGGGAGTATGATACCTTAATAGGCATGTCGGTGAAAAGATCGTCAATGATGAGGTTGAATAAAACTGGTGAAATGCAGCTTCCCTGTGCCAGTCCATTCTGAAGAATATGTGGATCGGAGATGGCTGACCGGCACCTGATGTGGAATGGGCGAGCACCGAATAAAAAACCTACTAAACAATGAGCTAAGTGTCCTTTTATACCGAGTTGCTGAATTTTGAAAAGTAATGCGGATTTGAAAACCATATCGTAAGCTTTGCTTATGTCTAAAAATACTGCGACTGTGTGTTCATTTTTTTTTAGCCTAGGCGGATGTCCGTTTGTAACCTAATAAGTTGATCTATGGTGCTGCGTCCTCGCCGAAAAGCACATTGAAAGGGAGATAGAAGTGAATTTGTTTCCAGGTGCCAGGTCAGTCTTTTAATAACTATTCGTTCAAAAAGTTTTCCTAAACAACTGGTGAGTACAATGGGTCGAAAATTACTTGGGTTACTATGGTCTTTGCCGGGTTTTTGAATTGGGATGATGATAGCTTTTTTCCATGCTTCAGAAGAGATATGATTTGACCATAATGAATTAAATGTGTCTAAAATGTATTGTTTAATACAACGAAGAATGGCTCTTAGATGCTCCTGGGTTTTAGACATTGCGTGCAAAGAAAGCATACGACCTTCAATATATCAGGAGGTGCTGAGTTGACATCAAAAGTAACGTTAAGGATTATACTTTATTAGGTACTCAACGTTTCGGCCAGGGGCCATCGTCAGGAGACTCCTGACGATGGCCCCTGGCCGAAACGTTGAGTACCTAATAAAGTATAATCCTTAACGTTACTTTTGATGTCAACTCAGCACCTCCTGGTATATTGAATGTCGTATGCTTTCTTTACATAAAATGTATTGTTTGGTGTGGTCAGATAGATGTCGGAAGATGGAATAATGTAATTTGTCAGGCCCTACTGAAGTGCTACCGGCAGAGGAAATGGCATTCTCCAGTTCAGAAAAAAAGAAAAGAATCATTGTAGTACTCGGTATTGTCGGAATCGAAGAGGTCGAGATTGGTGTGAAAAGTATGTTGTGCATTTTGTAAGAAATTAGGTCGGTAGTTCTCATCGGAGCTATTATGGGCTATGGTATCAGCTATGGTATTTACTATGGTTTGTGGGTCTGTAATGGTGAGATTGTGGATTTTGAGGGCCGGTAGAGATTTAAATGGGCAGCGTCCGGACAAATGTCGGATTACTTGCCATATTTTACTTAAAGGTGTTTGAAAAGTGAGCTGCTGTAAATATGCGGACCATGAACGGTGTTTAGCATCGCGAATGATGCGGCGGGTTCTCGCACGTTCACAGTTACGGGTGGTTAAGTTTTCTTGATCGGGATGTCGTAAATACTTCCTATATGCTCTTTTTCTAACCGCAATTGCTTGTGAAATTTATAGACACCACCAAGGTACTGGGTTTCGTTTTGTGAAAGGTTTCGTGAGTGGAATTGTGGTGGATGCTGCTTCGAAAAGTTTGTCTGTAATTGAGTTGATGTTTTCGACGGGAGAAATGTTGGGGTTGTATTGAATATAAGAAAGTTCCTGAAATGTTGTCCAATCGGCCTTTGAAATTTTCCATCGTGGGATAAAATTGGGTGTGCTATCAGAAGCAGTTGGAAAAGTTGGTATTAATTTGATGGGGTAATGATCGCTGTCATGAATGTCCGTGTCTATGGTCCAATCGAAATCGTTGGCTAAAGTTGGAGAGCAAATTGTCAAATCTATTGCAGTTTCTGTGTTGTGTCCGAGGTGAAAAAAAGTTGGCTCTCCAGTGTTAAGTATTACTAAATTGTGTCGGTCTAATATGTGTTGTATAATGCGTCCGCAAGTGTCTGGGTGTGTACTTTTTGTATCCCACGCTGGGCTATGAGCGTTGAAATCGCCAAGTAAGATGAACGGGTTCTTGAAATGTGCTATAAGGTTTTCTAACTCTGTCAAAATATTTGTGTTGTCTGTGTGTGGTGGAATATAAATAGAACATACGTCTATATTCCTCCCACGAAAACGCAATGTACAAGCTACGGCTTGTAAAGATGAATTAAGTGTAATTTGTGTATGTGTAAAATCGTTGTTGATGTATAGTGCTGTACCGCCACTGCGATGTGGTCCACGGACCTCATCGTGACGGTACAGTGAGTAATTGGAAAGATTGAATTTATATGTATCTGTAGGCAAAAACCATGTTTGTTGGAGCGCGATGAGAATAGGTGTGAGAATACTGAAAAAAAACTTTCATTTCGGCCCATTTGGAGATCAGGCTGCGGCAATTCCATTGTAATAGTGTGGACATCGGGAAGAAAAGTGTTAGTGTTTGTCTGCACCTTTCGGTGCATGTCGGAGCCAGGAGTGTAGTTCTGGCGGACAGGTGTGCTGAGTGCGGCCGGCGGTGGTTGACCCGCTCGGGCCGTCCGGCCGACCGGTGACCTAGGCAGGATCACGCCGGCCGGCCACTGGCGCGGGGAACGCCCGCCGGCCGGGAGTTGGTCGGGTCACGTGTTCGCCGGCCGGCGCTTGACGCGCCGGGCTCGATCGGCGGCTCGCTGACGGGGAGCGATAATTTGCTCCCGCAGCTGAATGACTGCGCGGCCTGTCAGTCCTCGCTGGAGTGGTCCGCTTGTTGGGAGCCGGAGTGGTTTGTGTCTTGGGAGCCGGGGTGTTTTGTGTCGGTGTGGTCAGTGGTGTTAGTTTTTGTAGTGGAGCTAGTCCGGGAATCATGTCAGTTTGAATAGAAGTAGACGTGGTGCTGATGCGAGGGGTGGAGGGAGCGACGGTGGCCGCCTGGGCGTAAGTTTTGGTCGAGGGGGAGGTGGCCTCTACAGATCTCCGGGCCTGGGGTAGGACACCCCTGTCGTGGCCTTGACGGCGCACGCTTACTTCTCTTTGCGCCAAACTGGGCATTGATTGGAAGTGGTAAGGTGATCGGATATGTTACAGCTGAGGCAGCGGGCAGGCTTGGATCAGGTGGAATCAGGATGGGGTGGTTCTCCGCACTTAGGGCATCTGGCGGTTTGGCGACACGTCTTACTGCCATGCACGAAGCGCTGGCAATTAAAACAGCGGAGAGGATTTGGAATAAATACGCGGACTTGGAATCGGATGTAACCGGCGAGGAGGGTCTTAGGAAGAGTTGTAGAGTTGAAGGTAAGGAAAGACAAGGAGGCTTGTATCGCGTTTCTGGCCGTCTTTAAATCAGGTAATGCGGTGGACGTGGGTCACCCCATCCGGCCTGAGCTCCGTCTGGATATCCGCTTCTGACATGAAGCGGAGCTCCGGCGCGAAGATGGTGCCCTTGGTGGAGTTACGGTTGGAGTGGAGTGAAATGGTGACGGATTTACCACAAAATGTGGTGGTACGAAGGAGGGCTTTGGTCTGGGCTCGGGTTTGGGTTTGATGACAAGGGTTCCGATGACAGGGGCTTCGATGTCGGGATTCCTTAAGGAGCAGATGGCGAGGAGTTGCTTGGTCGGCCAGAAAACGTTAATACGGCGGAAGGATACGGATTCCTCGACAGGCTTGACAACTATGAAAGAGCCAGCACTGTCGAGGTAGGGTTCGATGGGATCAGGTTGTTGGGATGTCGTGGTCTGGTTAGGGCGTGGGTCTGTGGCGTGGAGGGTGATGGTCTGGTCGGAATTGCGAGGCGAGGTCTTGGTGCGAGCGGGGTTCGGTGAGGCACAAAGGGCTTCCATGGCGTTATCCAAGGGAATAGTCCGGCGCGGGTCATTAACGGTGGTATCGAGAGGTGAGGCATCATGTGCAAAGTCCGGGGTCGCGCGATGGTCGTCAGGTGTAGCTGGGGTGGAAATTCAGACTCGGAGTCCGGTGGCGAGCATGGGTCGGTGTCCTTTTTGCGTTTTTTCCCCACGATGGGGAAAAAACCATAACTAATACGAATTAAATACAGACGAAGGACACACAGACAACGGACAACGGAAATACGACAACGATTAAATCCGCGCCGGGTGACGGGTGTCACCCAGAAAAGAAAAAGAACGAAAAGGAGCGACGGGTGTCACCCCACGAAAATGAAAAATAATAGACAACAGTAATAGCAGTCAGTCTGGCCAGAAATGACACGGCGGAGTGTTCAGCGAGCTTTGGAAGGTATATGTGGCTCGAATAGTACTGAACACACCATGTGTACGGGGTTGCTTCCAAGGTGTTTTTCATTAATTGGGACAACGCTTCTTGTGGTTAGTCTTTTCAGTCGTGTCACTGATTATTGAGCCTAGTCGCTCAGCTTGTTCAGTTGTGGAGACAATATGCATAGTATACCAGATGCAATGCACCTTCACATTGTTGGTTTCTCCAAAAGCACACACGGGTCTGGGCTGTGGCTGTGGGGAAAAAGAAAATCGGAGGTTGTTCTGGTTAGCGGCACTTGGCACGTGCGTAGTAGGATGAATCGTTGTAGGACTTTTTTTCTGAAATTGATGAAGCATGGGTGAAATTATAACGGACCATGCCGGAAACCCCCCCAAAAAAAACACCAATCAAACGCGAATAAACGCGTTTGAAACACCAATCAAACGCGACTACTTGATGCCCGAGTCCATGTATAGGTTGCGGGTCGGAACTGCTGCCATCCATTAACAAATTTTGACAAATATTGACTAAATCGAACAATATACGTAAAACAGCACATTCTGCATTTACTTTATCAGCAAGACATCCTTTACCTCTTGTGATACTATGAGCGCAATCGGCCGGTTAGTTGGCAAAATATGGCCAATACCATTGAATATGGCCATACCATGTTCACATCGAGGTGGTTCTCACCCTTTTCTGCATATTTGTCCTGGATCACGAGAAAACGGCGCGCGGCAGCTCGCTCAAAGTTCGCTAGCTGGTGATACATCATTTGCTCTTCTTTCGAAGAAGGAATTTGGTCCAGGCCGTGTCAGGTCACCGAGCTATGACGTGTTCCTTGGGGGCATGCAGAGCCATGTTTCCGGCAAAGGGTGTGTATTGGCAGTTGTAGGACAATAATCCTGCATCAATGTGGACGTTTGTGAATGCAATGAATACAATCACCCAATCCTGATGTTTTGAGGTCATTTTTGAAAGGTCAGTTACCTTTCTAAGGTCACATAAGGTTAGTTACCTCGAACGGTTTTGTCTCGCCTTAAACCACTCCCGAGTCGAATGTTTGAACACGAAGCATGCTTCAGATAATCATTCTGCTTTATTTTGTTATGATGCTGTCGTTCAAAGTTGTACAGCTTCGCTGAAAGTAAAAAGGTCAAGCATTCCCAAGGAACAAGCAACGTCAAAACTCCACACAAAAGTTACGGTACGGTAAGCACATGGCATGTCTATATTGCATAGTAACATAAATGTCAGCCTATATTACTAACTTGAGCGGAAGAATGGTTTTAGTGTGCAGCTATGCATGTTTGACTTAGTTTGTGTTGACTGGTGGGACACCTCCAGTTCACCGCACTCACCCACACTAGATGCTAGTAACAGGTAAATGTCTAAATGACTAACACTGTTCAGTTCATGCTTGCAGCAGCGCTACCGGATATCATGACTCATGAGCATGAACAATGTTAAAGTTCATTCCTCACCATTAGAGTTGTTCACGGTAGCACGGCCCGTTGGCATTCCACAACAATGCGACACGTCGCACGCATCATGCCAATTGTCCACACAATCAGCAGCAAGGTCCAGCTACCCTTGTGGAAGGGACTCGGAAAGTCACTCCTGTGCCGCAGCGACACACGTAGGTGCGTAGCCGTCTCTGGTCTTCATTCTGATCACATCTTGAGACTCTTCACTGAACAGCTGAACCGCTCTCTCAGCGGCCTGTATGTGCACATAGTACGTCGGAATGCTGAGAGGGGCATGGTCGGCGCCTCTGACATCATCGTCCGACATGGCGAGGGTTGTCAGAGGCTCGGAGATCGTCTCACTCTCCCAGTCGACGATATCTGTGTAGTCAGCTGGCTCTGGCTGAACAACAGGAGAAGACCCGACTGCTGCTGATCAGATCCGCCAGGCGACAGTCACCAGATGATCTCACCACCTCTGTGGGCGCATCCTTAAAAAAAGAATGCGCGGATTCAACGCATAGCTTTCGATTTAGTTCAGAAGTCTCGACTTAGCGTTTTCCGGCGACCAATATATGGCGTTTTCCGGGGTTTTCGAACATACTCCGTTACAATTTCACCTATGCTAAGCATTCTCTAATTGACGTTACACCCCGTTTGATGGGCGTTTCCCAGGGTTTTCGAGCATACTCCGTCATAATTTCACCTATGTTATTAAGCATTCTGTAATTGACGATACACCCTAGTGCGCACGCAATCACACAGATATGAAGTCATCGCTGCAGTCTGCCGGCCAGATGGGCACACCACATGTCATGTCGGCCACATGGTCGCACCACATGTCAAAATTTGGGTCCCATCGGCCCAGCCGTTTCGGCGGTAGACGTGCAGACGCTTGATTGAGGAACAGGCAGACAGACAGAGATATAAATACAAACAATCGGCCGGTAATTTGCCAGATCGACCGCATGTACAAATCTCCGGTCAATATTTACATGCTTCGTACGGGGGAAGCTCATAAGATCTACTTTCAGAAGATCTACGTTCAGAAGATCTACTTTCAGAAGATCTATTTTCACAAGATCTACTTTTAGAAGATTTATTTTCACAAGATCTACTCTCGGGTCTGAATGTTCAGAAGATCTACTCCCAATTCGAATGTTCAGAAGATCTACAAATAGGCCTCAAATGTTCAGAAGATCTACTCTCCAATGGAAATATTCAGAAGATCTACTGATAGCTTGAAATGTTCAGAAGATCTACTGATAGCTGGAAGTGTTCAGAAGCTCTACTCGGAGGGGGAAATGTTCACAAGATCTACTCGGAGGAGGGAAATGTTCACAAGATCTACTCTCGGGACTGGATTGTTCAGAAGATCTACTCGAAGACGAAAGTGTTCAGAAGATCTACTCGAAGACGAAAGTGTTCACAAGATCTACCTATACTTGGAGATGTTCACAAGATCTACTCTCAGGTCGGAATGTTCAGAAGATCTACAAATAAGCCTCAGTTGTTCAGAAGATCTACTGCTGGAAATGTTCAGAAGATCTACTACTGGAAATGTTCAGAAGATCTACTCGGAGGATGGAAGTGTTCACAAGATCTACTCTCGGGATTGGATGTTTAGAAGATCTCTTGGTCTGGAATGTTCAGAATATCTACTCTCTAGGTTAGGTTAGGTTAGGCTAGGTCAGGTTAGGTTAGGTTGGGTTAGGTTGGGTTAGGTGAGGTTAGATTAGGTTAGGTTAGTTAGGTAGGTTAGGTTGGGTTAGGTTAGGTTAGAACACCCTGGGCCAAGAGTAGATCTTCTTAACATCCAGTCCCGAGAGTAGATCTTGTGAACACTTCCATCCTCCGAGTAGATCTTCTGAACATTTCCAGCAGTAGATTTTCTGAACATTTCCAGTAGTAGATCTTCTGAACACTTGAGGCCTATCTGTAGATATTCTGAACATTCCGACCTGGAAGTAGATCTTGTGACCACTTTCGTCTTCGAGTAGATCTTCTGAACAATTCAGACCTGGGAATAGATCTTGCGAACATTTCGAGCTATCAGTAGATCTTCTGAACATTTGCATTCGGGATTAGATCTTCTGAACACTTGAGGCCAATTTGTAGATCTTCTGGACATTCAGACCTGGGAGTAGATCTTGTGAACATCTCCAAGTATTATTTATTTATTATTATTAGATCTTGTGAACACTTTCGTCTTCGAGTAGATCTTCTGAACAATTTAGTCCTGGCAGTAGATCTTGTGAACATTTCCTCCTCCAAGTAGATCTTGTGAACATAGATCATCTGAAAGTAGATCTTCTGAAAATAGATCTCCTGAACGTAGATCTTCTGAAAATGGATCTTCTGAAAGTAGATCTTATGAGCCTCACCCCTTCGTACCTCAATCTCAAGTACAATTTTGGACAATTGATTTGGTTTTTCGTGTAAGGTAACGGTGGGAGACCTTAACCCGCGTCGCGGGTGGACGTGGGGAAATATTGCCCTCCCTCTGCTTAAGCTTTTCCTGAAATGATGGAAAAACGGTGCCAGGCAGCAAGGATGTTTTTGCGACACATTTCCCGACCCGTACAACAGCGTGAACGCGACTGAGCACCTCACTCAATTCCTAACACTGGTGCGGAGAACTGCATTTCGCTTGCAAGCCAATCATTGGTATGCATGCATGCATCGACCTCGGTGACAGTTTGCCTATCGAAAACATGTGTGCCGACGTGCTTGCGGAGAAGTACCACCCAGTATGGACAAGGGTCACCCTTGAATTGTCCTCGGTGCTGATGGAATGGATCCTGATAGAAACTCCCTGAAATGCATACACAATCGCAGTGATGCAATAAAACAGACAGGTATGCCTCGATTTGCATATATTTGCATATCACATTGAACCCAGGTCGATGTTGATTGAAGTACAAGACGAAAGTGCTTTTACGGCTGACTGTGTTCATAAAACTGAGAGCTCGATGCTCACTTCGTGAACATATAAACTACTTCACAGGCGTACCTTCCGCTCCTCTGCAACTGCTAAGTGTCCCCGGGGGCGGCCATCTCCGTCTTCGGCGCTCAACTTTCTTCTCCTCTGCCTGCTCCACTATGTGCCTCTGCCTGCCTTACACGGCCGTCCGTGCCACCCTGGTCCGCCGCCTTCCCCGCCGGCTCGCAACCCCTGCCGCTTCTACACGTGGCTGACAGTGCTTCCCTGCCGCTTCTACACATGGCTGACAATGCTTCCCTGCCGCTTCTACACGTGGCTGACAGTGCTTCCCTGCCGCTTCTACACGTGGCTGGCAGCGCTTCTCTGCCGCTTCTACACGTGGCTGACAATGCTGGCGGCACAACCCGTCGTGGCGCCTCACCTTGGCCACGCGTCTAGCTCACTGACTCGTGCCGCGCTCTTTGTTCCTCCTGCCGTCCTGCCGAGCAGAGAGGCGCTGTGCCGCACGGCGCAGCCCGTCTGCTGCATAGTAGAGGCATTATGGTCATCGTTGTTGGGTGAGCTGAGCACATCCCATCTGCTGCATGGTAGAAGCATTACGATCATCGTGGTTGGGTGAGCTGAGCGCATCCCATCTGCTGCATGGTAGAAGCATTATGATCATCGTGATGGGTCATGCCGTGCGGAGCCCATGTGCACAGTTGAGCACGTCACAAGGGAACGTCTGGGTTGGCACATACACGCAGGTTGAGAATATCCTGTCCTCGGGCAGTGACTCGGCTTCGCCTCCCATACTCCATTCCTTCCAGTCTTCCTGTTGTCACGTTCATTTTGTCCGCACACCGCGATCATTTTAGCCTCGTCACAAGTTGCGACGATGCTCAAAAGTAGTCTTTTGGTGATGAGCTCTCTCTTTTATGACGCATTCGGACAGGATGCGGATTTTAAAAAAAAGTTCTTGGAAGGGCCGAGGAATGCTAGAGCTTATGCATTTAAAATACCCCGGCGCACTCGCCCGTATAATCTGCTACTAAAGCATGTAATTATCAGAAAGAATCAATCAATCTTTGAAGGGGCTTTAGCCCTTCTTGTGGTTCTAGTAGAGAGGTTTCAGGTCTTCCAAAGGAATGGGAATCTCCACCCTTGTGTTCGGATGCACATGCGGACATATAGAGGCGGCACACAAGCGACGCCAGTCTCCACACTGCCAACGACATCACGACGTGGCGTCATCAAGTTCATAGCTGAACCGCGACTCGTGCGAACACAACAGTAATTAAAATGAAGTGTCAAATTGAGTCCGCCGGAGGATTGCCAAGCCACCTCTTGCGGTGCAATTCTGGCAACATCGTCACTGTCATCGCATGCTTTCGGAACAATTATAGCGAGACTATATCGATGAATAGTATATTGGTATACATATATATATATATATATATATACTAATAATAATATTGACTATAAATGATAATACAACTTATTACAGATTGATAAAAGTAATGGAAACTAATAAGTATTGATAGAAATGAATAATACAAATAATTGATTATTTCGTAAAAGAACGCCAACCCTTGCATGTATATTAAAAGGCAACAAGATGCATCTCCCATTGCCGTCCGTGCTGGTGAAGCTCAGACTCTGCCGCAGCCTCGGTGCCGGGCCACGTCCCGCCGACGCTGACGGGCCGCGTCCGCCCGGATTGCGCAGCACCTCGGTGCCGGCCCGCCGGTGCTGACAGGCCGGGTCCGCCCTGAGCGGCTGATGAGGGATGATCCCGGCCGAGGCCGGCGCGGTCCGTCCGTCGCGCCCGCTCACGGTCAGCTGCTGGCCGTGAACAAAGCGCCGCGGTCGCCTGGCAACCGAGGGCCGGCCGCCACCGCCGGCGGGCACGGTCTCGTCAGGCGCCAGCCCGGCCCGGCCGCCGCTGCCGCCAGATGGGCCGTCCACCCACCCAGCCACGAACATGTGCGACTGGCCGCGCGGCGACCAGCGTGTGATGATATTGCTGAGCTTTGCCCGAACTTCTGCTGGAAGATGAGATGCTTTTATCACCATCAGCGACGGAACATTCGGGTAGCCCTAGCGAGTGCTATGCTGACGCACTCCCTCAGGTTTATCGCGGACATCCCCCGAATCGCGTGGTGGATTCCGCTCAGTTTTTGTTTTCAATATTTGTTTTCCACCAATTTTGGTGGGCCTCCAGGTCGTGTGCGGTCGTGAAGTCATGGCGTTTGGCAGGGAACCTTCGGTCATTTCCACCGAAGTCGCGGATATTCTCAGCTCATAATCATTTAATGAGCCAGAGTATGTCACGTTCGGTGCTTTAGTATGGCAGACGGCGAAGACGACCTGATAGTACATGTCATTGATCTCTCCAAATTAATATGAAATAATTGATGGAAGCTCATGCATAGCAGGCTCGTGCTTGTTTCCCTATGCTAAACACTTTCGGAGTAGAAATGCCAAAGGGCCGCAATATTCCATTTCGCCGGCTCCATCTGCACCTGGTGGGGCGGCAAAATGTTGTGTACAAGCAAAGGGTAAGAAAGGCGCGGCCACATTTCATGCTGCTTCTTTGCGATCGGCACTATGGGTTAGTTGTTAAAGACTGGACCACGGAATGGCACGCCTTCAGTGGTGGTTCTGCTGCCGATGTGACATTGCGCTGTAAGCAGTAACGGCCCCGGGTATGCAACAATACGTTAAATAAACAGAATGGTTAGTTCCGCTTGAATAATATATAGGCTCCAATGAACTTTGCCATTCAGCCAAAAGGTCTATTTATTAGTAGTAAACTCGATTATGTAGGCTATGCAACTTGGCATTAATATGCCACCAATTTGGCACACCAAAGCAGCCCTGAATCGACACTGCCACGTCGTTTTGTATACCCTTGGGATGTCGCAAGCCAACCTAATTTTCTTTTGCGCCATCCCAATATGGATTTCAGCCATCTCAATACTCAAACAAAGGAAATGAGAAGCATTAGAACACGTGTACATCGCAAACATATCCCGATATAATTGTCATTTTTTATTGTTTACGTGACCTCGATGTATTTGGATCCTGAATTATCAACCATTTAGATGATCTCTTTCGCCGCCATTACAGGGTTCCTAAATCCGCTAGCATTCCCACGACACCTGTGAATTGGAATTATACTCATTAGAAAATAAATTATTGAGTTGTCTCTGGTAGCCAGACATGACCAGAAAAAAAACATTTTTGAAACGTGAAAATTTGTCCCCCTCAATTCCTTTCGTGTCCCCAAGACTCAGCTATTAAAATATCTGTGTATGATCACCGCAAAATTCTACTTAGTCCTTTATATAGTGAAAATATATATATAAGAGAATCACCAAAATACTAAAAGCCGATCTAGCCAATCAACGGGCTTCATAGGTTGCCTGTCGTCACAAAATCCCACAGTGGTAAATCAGCAAGCGTTGGCCAGAAATCAGCAATTTTGGTCAGAAGATTGCGAACTGAGCCGAGAAGTACCCAGCGGCGGCAAAGCCGGGAATTTTCGACTGTGGGGGATGGGATTATCAAAAAGACGCCTGAAGAAAAATAGGGACTAGATAAGTGATGCACCAAAAATTCATGTTTGTGGCAAAAGTTCAAAGATTTGTTGCAATTCGGCAGCTCCTTGCAATAAAATGCATGATTGCATGAGTAATTTCTCCATTTATATCCAAGAGCCTCCCAAAATTGCATTACTGGACGCTTCGGGGAAACTCCTTTTACAACGTTCCTTGATGCCGTCCTGCTTCGTATTCGCTTCTTCGTATTCGCTTCGAGTCCGTTGCCACCAAGGTCTGTTGTCTCCAGTGTGTGTGTATGAGCTTGTATGCGTGTGCTTGCGTGTGTGTGTGTATGCTTCTTTTTGTCTCTGTCTCTGTCTCTGTCTCTGTTTCTGTTTCTGTTTCTGTCTCTGTCTCTGTCTCTGTTTCTGTTTCTGTTTCTGTTTCTGTCTCTGTCTCTGTCTCTGCCTCTGTCTCTCTCTCTGCCTCTGTCTCTGTCTCTGTCTCTGTCTGTGTCTCTGTCTCTGTCTCTGTCTCTGTCTCTGTCTCTGTCTCTGTCTCTGTCTCTGTCTATGTATCTGTCTCTGTCTGTCTTTGTCTCTGTCTCTGTCTGTTTGTGCGTGTGTGCACCTGTGTGTGCTCTGTGTGCCTGTGTGTCTGTTTGTTTTCCGACAGTGCGGCGGGGTGCGGCGCCACCAGCGCACTATGGGCCAAAACGGCCTAAAAATTGACACATCACTTAATTTTCAAATTGCATACATAAAAAGTCAGCTTCGGGGGTGGTTTTCAACGTAGAAACTGATTCTGGCAACATTTTTCGTGTCTAATGCAATCTGGTAAAATGTTGTTATTGTTAATATGTCATGTAAAAGCATGCGGTGCAGGATATTTGGCAACTATGCAGCATATCTTCTCGTACATTTGCAAACACGATGAACTCGGAAATATATTTGGAGAGTTTGTAATAACATTAAGCACTCGGTTTCATGAAACATATATTCGGCATCATCTATCGATGAAAGCCAAATATTATGCAAAACAAAAACAAAACAATGAAAACAAGGCAAAACCAAACGCCCTCACTCACTGAAGTCTGAGTCGCTAATGTTCTGATCTGCGACGGCTTGCAGCAGGCTCGAAGCGTCTGAGGTCAAGGACCTCTCACCCCGGGCTGCTGTTTGAAAACGCTGATTTGCGGCGGAGGAGCTGATGAGCGGGTCACTGCTCAACAACAGGTACCTGAACTGGTCGGTGATGTGCATTCGCGAGTGTTTCTGTGGATGACCGACGCGGTATATGCACGGACGTCCTTGTTGCGGAACATCTGGGCTTCCTCGCTCATGATTCCGATGGAATGACTTGATCTCCGTAGATCAGCACTCTGTGCAGTGTTACTGGCATCGGGTACCAATGGTACAGCGCATCATGGAGCTTCGCCGTGTAGTCGCAGTAGTCGGCGAATTTACTTGGGTCGATTTGATATCCGGATGCCAGTACTTGCAGGATGGTGTGGAGGCGACGGATGAACCCTTCATGAACACCGGTTACTTCTGCCAGATTCGACTCGTCGCTGAACGCCCGTCTGGTCGTGTTGCTGTCGTTCGACATTCCGCCGCTACCCGCTCTAGGCTGGTCCACGAGGAGGTGCAGAAGATGCCAGAACTGATCTTGGACTATCTACTTGCGCTGAATGACTTCCTCTTTGTCAGCTATTGACCTGCACTGCCACTTTTTATGTTCAGTATGTGGCTGATGTGCAAGAAGCACTCGAAGAGTCGGATCCAGGCGTACAGGGTGTTCAGGCCGAGTCATAGGTGTTCTCTGTTGACTGTCAACCGACGCTCACGGTGAAGCTCACTTGCCGATGCACCCTTCACGTTCACGACATCCTGCTTCAGCCACTGTTCACGTTCACGACATCCTGCTTCAGCCACTGTTCGATGCACCCTTCACGTTCACGACATCCTGCTCCAGTTCATTAACTTTGATGAATCTTTTGTAGTGCCGACTGGATTTGGCCCATTTAACTCTCAGTCAGACTATAAAGGTACTTATATCTCGACTGCGACGGGTCGGTTCGACTGGCTCTATATCTTGCTCCTTGAGGAAAGCCGAAATATTATGCGCTGTTGCTTGTTTCAGACCGCCACTCTGATAAATATACTGAAATGCTGTTTTTCTGGGGAGGGTCTATAACGCCCACCTTTTTGCCCGATGGACGATCTAAGCAATTACGAAGCGAATGGGGATTAAAGGTGCAGTAATCGATGTCTTTTAATTAATGCAGTGGTTTTGACTTACAACCGTAATGAATATTTTCCTTCAAATGTCTTTCAATTTTCCCCAAATGGCGTTGAAACGCTGTAATTACAACAATAGAAAGTGCCCGACAGGCGATCTCAGTAACTACTGCACCGATTTTCGTGAAAATGGCTCTAAAATAAACTTCAACATCGATTTGGGGGCAAGTTGAGTCATTGCCAACCGATATATATAGGTAGAAAGCCACGGAATGTGGGATTGAAATTCGAGATTTGCCCGATGGACGATCCACGAAAGTAAGTTACAGAATTGCGCCAAACACACACTGATCAATGTTTTTTTTTCACCGTATTAGATCAGTTGAGGCAGTTAGGAGAAAGTTAACATATGAAATGTAGAAATTCATCATATCACAATTCAATTAGAGATGGGTTGAAGGTAGAGATGGGTCAACACAACAAATATCCATCACCCATCTCTAATTTAATTGCGATGTAACCCATCTCTAGTTGAATTGTGATGTGATGGATTTCTACATTTCATATGCTAATTTTATCTTAACTGCCTCAACTGATCTAATACGGTGAAATGACATTGATCAGTGTGTGTTTGGCGCAATTCTGTAAATTACTTTCGTAGATCGTCCATTGGGAAAATCTCGAATTTCAATCCCTTGTTTCGTGGCTTTCTACCCATTTATATCTGTTGGCAATGACTCAACTGGCCCAAAATCAACGTCGAAGTTTATTTTAGAGCCATGTTCACGAAAGTCGGTGCAGTAGTTACTGAGATCGTCCATCGGGCAATTTCTATTGTTGTGATTACAGCGCTTCAACGCCATTTGGGGGCAGTTTAAAGACAATTGAAGGAAAATATTCATTACGGTTGTAGGTCAAAACCACTACATTAATTAAAAGACATCGATTACTGCACCTTTCATCCCCATTCACTTCGTAATTGTTGAGATCGTCCATCGGGCAAAAAAGTGGGCATTATAGATCCTCCTGTTTTTCTGGACATTACTGATTCAATATAGGGGAGACCGGGTCTAGTTGATACATGAAATGGTTGATACATTTTCTCCAAAAGTATGAAGCCGGTTGCCATGGTTACCACACATGTTGATACTGGTATCCTCTTCTCTCGGAAAAAACAAGCGCAAGTCCTTTCGTCCCGCCGCTGCCGAATGCTGACGGTGTGGCACATTTTTTTGGAGCGAAAGTAAAATTTAGGCTTGGTGTAGGTGTAGCTATCTACTCGCTATCCTTCCAAAGTTAGGAGCTATTTTGAGTTTCGCCAAAATTGCATCAACTAGACCTGATCTCCAGGTCTTCTGAATCTGCCAAAACAGTATTTCGAAAAATAAAACTGAAATATATAATAGGAACGGTTAAGGTTACATGCCAATGATACCTGAATGTAGCAATCATGACAGAAATCACTATACGACAGATTAATGCACTTAATGAAGGCTTGGCATACCCTAACTATTAATAAAATTAATATGTATCGGCCAACACAGATGGCGCTGCTCAGAACATCATTTGGTCCAAGCCAATTTATTCCTGTTAGCGCAAAAAAGCGCAGCAGCATGCCATCGATACTTGTAGCCAAGGTATATATCTACTCTATGAAATCAGAGTCAGCGTGTAGGTTGTTGATTACAAAAAAAATCCATAATATGCTACTCGTTTTATATTATCTGCATCGTTTGCTACTTATCAACACTAGATTATCTGCGGAAAGTTGCTGGATTGGTAAAATCGTTCATTTCTACTCCTAATCTACTCCTCATGATCTGAGCAATTCGATGATATGAAAAATTATTGGATTTGAGCCTTGGAAGAAGAATGAGAAACTTAGAACCTGGGAATGGAATTGCGCCTTTGCGAAGACACAGGAAAGCACATTATAATTGTATGACTTACTGCCTTATTTATGGACACGGGTGCTGGTATATCGAAGATACAGCACTGTTTTCGAACGCTGGGAACATTTTGCAGATGATCTACGGTAATACGGTCGAGTTTTGACGAACTTCAAAATTCGAGTAAGTGTCACCTTTTAAGCCATTCTGGCCCATTGTGCAGCATCAACTAGATGCTGAGATGCTAGGCCTGTCGTCTCCAGCGCCTGTGGTCTACAGCGTGTCTGCTAGTGACGTCACGGCTGCCGGATCACCGACCCTCGACAAAAAGCCGCCGCCGGATTATCACGCTGCTCTGGGAGCGAGAGGGTGGACGGCCGTGGCGAGCAGCGGTGACCCCAACTGAGCGACGGTGACCGCTACTGAGCGGTGTTGACCTCTACCGAGCGGCGATGACCTCTACCGAGCGGTGGTGACCCCGACCGAACGGTAGCAACCTCTACCGAGTGGCGGTGACCCCTACCAAGTGACGGTGACCCCTACCGAGCGGCAGCAACGCCGACCGAACGGCGGTGACCCCTGCCGAGTGGCGGTGATCTCTACCGATCGGCGATGACCTCTACCGATCGGTGGTGACCCCTACTGAACGGTAGTGACGCCTACTGAGCGGCGGCGACCCCACGGTTCGTTGGGAGAGCTAGGGATGCTCAAAAGACCAGACACATCCCATTCTATGCTGATGATGTGCCGATTACGAAGAGCAATTTTTATCGAGTTCTATCGACCGTTTTTTGGTGCCTTTGCTCCAGTTCAAGTGGTTTCAATTAACCTCACTAATTAAACCAAATTAAACTAAATTAAACTATGGTTATGCAGCTCTCTTATTTGGTATCTATCAGCACCTCGAACTGTAGGCAATAATATACAGTATGCAGTGGTGTTCCTATATTTGCTTTTGAGGGGACAATTGACCCCTCCATCTCAAATGTTTGCTATGCCCCGCCCAATAATTCCAACTTTTAACATGGGACCGTATGGAATGTGCCCCCACCCCCCACCCCCCAATCCATTTGGGCCCGCTCAGTGTCAGTGGGTTGCACTGCCGTCAATCTCTCACAGTTGATCCAATAATTAATGAAGCCCTGATTTTCCGAACATTAGCATTACGTGTTACTTTCAGCCGTACATGGTTCTGAGTTGTTGAGGGACTTCATGGAGAACTAGACCCGCATACTTAATGTAAATTAAGTCATGATTTATCATGGAGGTTTATGATGCATCAGAAGATGATGAAATATCGTTTCCGTAGACCATGCTCAGGACTGTTAATTACCAGACGGAGTGTGTTTTACGGCTTTTACGGCTTGTACGACATGCTCACATGCGACGCAAAGTAACACGTAATCCCAAGGAGGTTCAGTGTTTTATTAATTATTGCTCTCACTGTGGGAGGTCCAAGGCTCACCACTGGATATTGTTCCTACTGTTTGAGGAGTTGATGCATTTAAAATCAGACAGCTGCATAGTGATAGCTTAAGCCCATCCAATCAGTTTAATTGAAAGAATTGGAACATCGAACAACATGTGTTTTTAAAAAAGCGATAGACGGATTTGGATACACATTACGAATTCGTAATAAAAATGTTCAGCTTTCGAATGGCATGTGTCTCATCTTTTCAGCCCTCTGAACACTTCCAGCGAACCCTGACCCGACCGAACTTCCGCGACCCCAGCCAGACGTCGGTGCAATATCTCGTGGAAAACGCTCGCAACTAAATAAGTGTATCCGTTGGTTTTACGTCAGTCTTCTCATTGGTGGTGGTGAGGCTGTTTGTGGATGTGACAGGTTTGTTGTAGTGCTTCAGCACAACATCTGCCAAGAAAGGAAGAATACGAATGCAAGCATAATGATATGAAGTATATCACATCAATTGACGATGAGCTTCGCTGTCCTGTAGACATTAAAGTGATCGCCTACCTCATACGCGAAGTTTATCATCTCGTTGGGGTACTCGAGTCATTCCAATATTCGCCAGCTCCCTCCTCCATAATTTATGGTTTTAGTATGACAACCCAAAGAGGAGAGCCCCGAAATGTATTTTAGGTCACGAATTTCAACAATATTAGCTCTCTCACTTCACCCCCAATAATTCGTCAAAGATCCGCCATTGGTCTGATCGGTCTTTGTTCGCCCAGTGATGCGCCTGCAGAAGCGTTCCCACGTGCTGAGAACTAGCTAACCGCTCCTGGGAGCCATCCCAGGGAATGGGCGGACAAATCAGCTGATCAGCAGGCAGCGTCAGGTGGCTGGAAGCAAGCCATGTCCGCTCATGGTGTTTCGCCCATTGCCGGTGTCACGACAGAACTGACAGCACAGTAACGGCACGCGACACGACAGCGACGACACGACAGCGACGACGCGACAGCGACGCGACATCACTGCTGCACCAAGCGCTTCGAGTTACGCACTTCACACGACACGACCGCGAATGCGAGTCTGCTGGATAGACTGCTGGATAGTTTGCAACAAACGTTCGAAGGGCCCGAGGTCCGAGAAGAATTGCAAAAGTGTGCGAAGGGCTAAGCAGGAAGGGGCCCATTCAGATGACCGTTCCTCCCCTCCTATGCACCAAATCCTGGCTGCGCCACTGGCGGCAGTAGGGAAAACCGGTCACTCACGCGATGTTTTCCACAGAAACTGGCGTCTTTTCCTCCTTTCTTGGTACGTGCTTCCGGATATGATGGCCTGCTCAGATTTGGTTCAAGGCAGCTCGCTTTTGGACCAGAATGGCAGTCCATCCTCGTAACCAATGGGCAGGAAATTTAGTCATAAGAAGCGACACAGCTTTCGGTGTCAGTGTCAGGCACAGCCGTCAGTGTCCAACACAACCACCAGTGTCAGTGTCAGGTCAGACACAGCCGTCAGTATCCGACACAGCCATCAGTGTCGTTGTGACGACACAGCCTGACACTGATGGTTGTGTCCAACACAACCATCAGTGTCAGTGTCAGGTCAGACACAGCCGTCAGTATCCGACACAGCCATCAGTGTCGTTGTGACGACACAGCCCGACACTGATGGTTGTGTCCAACACAACCATCAGTGTCAGTGTCAGGTCAGACACAGCCCGTCACCGTCAGGTCATCAACGACTGTGTCCTTACCTATCAGAGTTCGTGCAGATTACATAGACCCCCCCCCCCGTGATGTCCATTAGGCAGATGAGTATGCTCAGACAGTGTCTGGGGATAAAGCCGATAAGTCGGCTGATGAGTATGCTCACAGTGTCTGGGATAAAGCCGATAAGTCGGCTGATGAGTATGCTCAGACAGTGTCTGGGGATAAAGCCGATAAGTCGGCTGATGAGTATGCTCAGACAGTGTCTGGGATAAAGCCGATAAGTCGGCTGATGAGTATGCTCAGACAGTGTCTGGGGATAAAGCCGATAAGTCGGCTGATGAGTATGCTCACAGTGTCTGGGGATAAAGCCGATAAGTCGGCTGATGAGTATGCTCAGACAGTGTCTGGGGATAAAGCCGATAAGTCGGCTGATGAGTATGCTCAGACAGTGTCTGGGGATAAAGCCGATAAGTCGGCTGATGAGTATGCTCAGACAGTGTCTGGGGATAAAGCCGATAAGTCGGCTGATGAGTATGCTCACAGTGTCTGGGGATAAAGCCGATAAGTCGGCTGATGAGTATGCTCAGACAGTGTCTGGGGATAAAGCCGATAAGTCGGCTGATGAGTATGCTCACAGTGTCTGGGGATAAAGCCGATAAGTCGGCTGTGGAAAAGCCGATAAGTCGGCTGATGAGTATGCTCAGACAGTGTCTTCTGGGGATAAAGCCGATAAGTCGGCTGATGAGTATGCTCACAAGCTGTGCTCACATTGGGGATAAAGCCCGATAAGTCGGCTGGAACCGGGAGTTGCTGACGCGAGAGTTAATTACCCAGGAGATCGTGTTTGTCGGTTTTGACAGGTGTCAGGAGTATGATAGCTGTCATGCACGAAATGTTGTCGCAAGCACATCTGTCATTGAAGGACATCTTACATTCAGATATAAATATAGTAATATATATATATATATATATATATATATATATATATATATATATATATATATATATATATATATATATATATATATATATATATATATATATATATATATATATATATATATATATATATATATATATATATATATATAATTGTGGGGAATTATTCAGGTCCATCTTGAAGGGGGCAAACCTTCATTTTCGGCTCGTAGAGTAGTCTAGGGTACCTCAGCGTTTGCGATATTTAAAACCCCGGTTATAAATTCCAGGGGTCAAAAATATGCAGAACCTTCTCCAAAGTAACAACATCAGTATCCGATATTTCTCCATTTCAAATATGTTGCCCAAAAGGCCAATAAGCAACCCAAACTCTTTTGCATCGGTTCACACGACCGAATTCCAGGACCAAAAGTTGTCCATTTCAACAATTTACCACACAAAAAACGATGCCCGCTAAAAATTTGCACTCGGAAAATATCACCGAATTTTCGCAATGCCATATGTCAGCGGGTCATTGCGAGGACTACCCATTCGCCGTGGATTTCCTTTCGATCTCCAGATCTCGAGTTTTTTTTCTCAGAAATTCGCATAACTGTGAGCCTTGCATTCATTTCATGAAATTGTACGAAGGTCGATTCTTAAATAGTGGAGAAGAGTCGCCCTCTAAGAAAAAATCGCTCATGTCTTCTTCTTTTTTTGCAAAAGTTCAAAAAAAACGATTGTTTTACTTATGATTTATTTTTTCAACAACCAGCAAAAAACATTCTAACATCGATTATCTTTAGTTTCTGAGTTTCCCTTTTGGAGAACACTTCTCCACGGTGGATAACTCACTTTGTGCATGCGAGTAGTGATGGGACTGGTTGAGCTGCCACTTTTGCTAACACGTAATCCGAATGGAACTATGCGTTATAAAAAGCTTTATGACGGACAAATAAGGACTGAGGCGTTGCCAGTTCTACTTTGAAGTTGTCTCGTATCAGCTATGCTCTCGCGCATTTAATTCTCCATTTCCGTGGGCTTCCTCCATATCTTCTCCAAAGTGGACTTTGTGACTTTGTGGGTTTTTTTACCCCTGATAAATTCAATGGTTCGAATCCTGCATCTCCGAGCTCTCATCTGCACACCTCTTGACACGCACTTCCAAAGCCAGCACTTCTATATTGTGCGAATTAGTCAACAGACAAATGGCCACGAAGATCAGACATTAATGCGAAGCGTGATACAGCGTTAACAATGTAGCTTCATTTTTGATACACAGGTGCAACAGTTTCTATCAGATAACTACATTTCAACAGACGCAGCGACTCTCAGGCAGAGTCCCGACGTACCTCTGTGGGGCCAGGGCTGGCCAGGCGGCGGCGAGCCGCCTGAGGGGCGACCGCCCCCGACGACCGTTCGTCCAAGATAGCCCGAGAATGACTGAGGCCCTTGCGGCGCGTTCGAGGTAACTCACAGTACATCACTATCACGTGATCAATCCGCACACGTCATAGTCACCTGACTGACTGCGCATTGCCAGGGCGTCGGCCCGAACAAAGGCTCGCTCTGAACTGGCGTCTAGGGAGCACAATGGCTCTCTCTGAACCCCGTGCACTGTACTGCAGAGGGACGCGACATCCTCTGAGATATCAGAGACAGATTCTGATCTCAGCACAACGGTCCCTCCGTGGGAAACGGTGCTGTGTGTGCACATCGGCAGCCTCGCTCGGTCTGGCGTCGCACACGTGGGCTGTATCAGCATTTCACCGGACGTTGTTCCACAACAATCGGCTGACTGGCAGAGGCTCGATACTGCAGCGTCTGGTCTGGCGACACGGCGCCTGACACACTAGCGACACACGACGTTCAATTCGCCGCATGACAGCTGGCATAGACATCATAGACACGCCTGTCCATAGGGTTCCCACAATATAATCACTTGTCCTACATCGCCCACTGACGATCACATCACCCACTGGCAACGGCGGCGCGGCGCGCGCCGGGGAGGGGACTGAATGGCTGGGATTTAGATGCCCCAAAACCAACTTTGTTACATAATATATATATATATATATATATATATATATATATATATATATATATATAAATATACATATATATATATATATATAAATATATATACATAAATATATATATATATATATATATATATATATATATATATATATATATATATATATATATATATATATATATATATATATATATATATATATATATATATATATATATATATATATATATATATATATATATATATATATATATATATATATATATATATATATATATATATATATATATATATATATATATATATGTAGCCGTGTGAACGTATCGTCTGCACTCAGCTTATGACATATTTCATCTGCCATTGCATTCTGTGCTCACAGCAGTACGGTTTTCGGCCTGGCTTTTCCACGGAGTCGGCTCTGCTCGACGCTGTCGTGTACGCAACTGATAACATTGACCGAGGAATACCGATACTTCGAAGGCGTTTGACAGCGTTGAGCACGGCCGCTTCATGGACAAGTTTGGCTGGTGCGGTATACAGCCAGACTGGTTCGCTGACCGGCTACAGGGGCGTATCCAAGCGATACGAAGGGGATCGTCGTGTGCCCTCGGAGTGACGCTCGGTGTTTTTCAGGGTTCCATATTTGGTCCTGTATTGTTCTTGATATTCACAAATGGCCTGACGCAACATCTACCGCACGGCAGGGCCACCATGTACGCTGATGACGCATAGTTGCTTGACACTGGTATACCACCAAGCATTCAGGCCCTGAAAACACGAATCGAAAGCGACCTCTCTCTTTCTCTCTCTCTCTCTCTCTCTCTCTCTCTCTCTCTCTCTCTCTCTCTCTCTCTCTCTCTCTGTCTCTCTCTCTCTCTCTCTCTCTCTCTCTCTCTCTCTCTCTCTCTCTCTCTCTCTCTCTCTCCCTCTCTATCTGGCCATTAAATTATTCACCCAGAACGGACTGAACATACGAGACTGAACGAGACGAAACATACGAGACTGAACTCGTATATCCATCGAAAACTGAAATGTTCATATTGAAATTCAGTCCTCAAAGCTCCCATGCAATTTGTTTTTCAGTTCAGTTGGGAAGCGACGAAATTTCACCTGTGCTAATAAATCTGTAAATCTGTTCTAATGAATAAATCAAATAAATAAATATGTTCTACTAAACATAACGGTTCATTTCCTTGAACTGCCGACCGACAAACAATACCTGGAGCCATGCATGGAACACGCTATAGGACAGGCATGGCCTGTCATCACACCAATGTTGCTGAAATTTAGCATCACTCCTCATGGATATTGGCTGGAAAGAATGACACAAAACGTTTCCCCATCAACTTTGACTGCGGTCCACTACTCATGCCTGGAGACCCTCAACAGCTGGGTCAAAGGCTTCATTTCTTCTGAAAATAAAATGATGAAGCGATATAAAAGAACATGTTTGCTGGCTGCTTTTCCGCCATATTCGCACACTGTTCGGACGAAAACAAGTTTGTTTTCATTGTTCTTTTTATTTCGTACAGTTATATATATAACACACCAGGCCATTCAGCAAACACATCGGGCACACTGCGCACAGGACCGCCCTCACAGAAGAGCATCCCGTATGTCAGAGGTCACTGCATAAATCAGCACCTACGCAGCTGCCCCGCAGTGAGCGAGGTTGATTCGCTGTACTGGCGCCACGCAACAGCATCCGACATCACAACGTCACACCACAGTGTTCACTGTTGTGCCGGCTCGCCCTGCCACCAGCCGTAGTAGGGCGCGGCCAGGTTAAAGTACTTGGTCACGTGCTCGTCGATCCAGTAGACAAAGGACTGCGGATCGGCGTACACGCCCGGGATGTTCTTCTCGCCGCAGCCGATGCCCCAGGCGACGATGCCGGCGTGCACGTACTTATCCAAGTCGGTGGGGTCCCGGCAGGCGAGTGGCGATCCGCCGTCACCCGTGCATGTGTCGGCCGCCTTCTGCTCCTCCGGCGCCGCGGAGACATCGACGGCCGCCTGCGCCTGGTCCTGCGGCTTGCGCGGCGCTCCCGCGCACGTGAACGAGTCGTCCAGAATGAAGCGCGTTCCCAGCCTCGTGCTGCGCAGCTGGCCCTGACAGTACTCGTTGTCGACGCGCTGCAGGTCCACCTGCTTGAGCACGGTCTGGTACTGACCATTGTCGAAGCGGTCCTTGCCCCAGCCGGTGGCCACGCAGTCGGTGTTGTCGTAGTTGACGTCGGGATCGGGCAGACAGAGGGTGTCGATGTGCTCCTGCAGCTTCACCGGCTCGGCCAGGAACAGCAACGCGATGTCGTTGTGCAGGTTGCGGCCGCTGAAGTTGGCGTGAACGTCGACGTCGGCCACAGCGGCGTCCACGTGCGCGTAGAACTCGGTGGTGTGCTGGGTGTCCCACTCGCCCAGTCGGACGCGCAGCTTGGAGCTCTGGTAGTTTTTGACGCAGTGGGCGGCCGTCATCACCACCTGGGAGTGGATCAGCGCGCCGCCGCACACGAACAGGTTCTTCTCCTGGCCGCCCACCTCCTCGACGCGCAGCACGGCCGCCATCCAGGGAATCTCGCCGAACTGGGACTCGCCCTCCTGGAAGCCGACGATGCGTGCGTTGACGCCGAACGTGTTGCGTCGGCCACAGCGCGGCACGTACACCGGCTCTGGCTCGACGGGCTTTGCCATCGGGTCGCGGCAGCAGACGTCGATGAAGTTGGGACACTCGGAGTGCGAGAGCGGCTCGGTGTCGTTCTGCAGTTTCTTGCTGCCGAAGCGGATGTCGATGAGGCCGGCGCCGTCAGTGATGATCTCGTCCTCGCGACACTGGTAGTACGGCACGCACACGTACTGGGAGTTCTCGCAGCGCACCAGCTCGCCCTGGTTGGCGCCCAGTCCGAGCGCGGCCAGCAGTTGCTCGTCGGTGAGAGAGGCGGCCGAGTCGCCAGTCGCCTGGGCGGGCTGTGCCGCGGACTGTTGCGCGGACTGTGCCACGGACTGTTGCGCAGGCTGTGCCGCGGACTGTTGCGCGGACTGTGCCACGGACTGTTGTGCGGACTGTTGCGCGGACTGCTGCGCGGGCTGTGGCGTCGGCTGTGGAGTCGGCTGTGGAGTCGGCTGTGGCGTCGGCTGTGACGTCGGCTGTGGCGCCGAGTCGACAGCACCGGCGGGTATGTCGCCACCAGTCAGCGCCGCCAGAAGCTCGGCGTCGGTCAGCTTGTCCACGGCGTCGGCCGTCAGCGGCTGGGACGAGGCCGCCTGAGGAGACGGCAGCGCCCAGGCGGACGCCACCAGCAGCGCTCCGATCAGTAGCCGCATCACTGTGGTCAGAGGGCAGTGTCAGACACACGTGCAGTCAATCGGCTCGACTGGGGCACACGGCTGGCTGGCCAGCTTGGTGAAAGCTTGAGCAGTTCGGTGAGTGAGGAAGCATAGACTGACTAATGTATGAAGTGTATGGCTTTACCACGACAACTTGCGAAAATCTAGCTTCTTTGGTTTTGTTACTGTTACAATTTAGTCTCTGGCTTCGCCGGTGGTGTATATTCAATTTATATGTATACTTATATATGCATGTTCAATGCATACCCATAGAACCCCGGTGCGAATATCTCAGAACATGCTGAAACACAGCGCCGTGGTTACCAACACCGTCGGTTGGTTGGTTATTTGAGTTTTAGGGCGCATCGACCAGGTTTGGTCATTTAGCGCCCATACCAACACCGTCGGAAAGCGACTAATCCTGGCTACTCTCGGCGATTAGTATCAGCAATGCTGCCTTGCAGCGTACAGATCCGAGCAGATAGGTAAACACCAAAGGTTCATTGGTCGTTTGCCTGACTCTTGGTGGTCATTTTAGGATGACAGAATGAATTCGCCAAAGTTTTCATCAAGCTGCGAGGTGATGATCGGTAACGAGAACCGATAGATGTTGTCCTAGTCATTTGGTGGAACAATGAAATAAATCATAATCGTAAAAGTAAACGCTTACCTTCAGCGGTTGTTCTAACCGGGTGTCAATCCTTTTCCTGTTCCTGGTCCCACGAACACCCGCCGGTCCAACTGCCTGTGCGTTTCTGCCGCCCGGCTCACTGTCCGGCCTTTTAAATGAGCTACCCGTAGTGACGTCACACTTTTACCTGGGCTGCCTGGACCAACGGGATTTCCGCCGTCAGCTGACGAACGAGCACAGCGACCGGCCGGGTGCCGGGCTCGTGGCCGAAAAAAATAGTCCAGTTATCTAGCCTCATTAATTCTGAAGACATACTGGAGTAAATTCTACCTAAACTCTGCAAAACATGTGTAGCACACATCTCAGCAACCATGACTTTGCATGCTGGTTTATTAAGCCAATGCGAGTTTGTTTTATGTCTGTGCTTATCTGACGCTGCCCATAATTATTTGTTAAAGTCGATTATATATTAGATTAGATATTAGGCTGGACTGAAGCCATAGCCTGGCACTGTGATCAAACTAAGCACAATGTATGCTCGTCAGTAATGAATAAGGGCACCTCAACTCACCTCAGTTCACCAGGCCCATGATTGGTGAGCTTTACTGGAGCGCTTTCGTTCAGTTGAATTGTTCAGTTCAGTTCACACATACAGCAAAAGCAACTTCAGCACATAGACGGTCAGAAGCAGCTTCAGCACAGCCGAAGCTGCTTAGCCTAAGTGTTTACTCATGGTTAAAGCTGGGGTCTTGTAAAGTGCAATTACCATTGTTCACGATATACAATAAAAAATTACATGTTTTCCCCGGCCATTAATATCCCTCGCACCAAAGCTGATTATAAAAAAAATGTATTGCACCTCAGTTCCAACACTTGATTCGTAAACCTGACAAGCACGGATTGGATGACCAAACCATCTACATGGTGCTCTGTGTTAGTAAACAGTGTCTCGCATGCATATTGACTATCTGGACATCATTGCATTTAGTACTGAAAGGACTAATGCGGTTCGAAATGCATGGTTTCTTCCATATACATGCAGGCATTTTCACTACATAGGATGCCTTGGCCACTATTTCACACAGTGACGTAGTCAAGGGGGCGGCTGTCCCAACATCATTAGAGTTGGGCGAACTATTTTCGGCGCATGAAGTGCGCCGAAATGAGCCCACACCAAGACCAGTTATCTTGATGACAGGTCCTTTCGGGACAAGGCCGGATTCTTCCAGACAGCATGGGACATCAAAGGTTCATGGATCACTGTCAGGGTTCAATCAAGTTCGCCAGCCTGATGTCTGAGGGAGATATCTTGGTTGCAGTGCAAGTGCTGCAGACTAATGTCCGCGGGAACTAGTCTTTATCAGCAGGCAACCAAGTTGCGCACTGAGGTCCCCGGGCCACGATTCTCGTCATAAGTGGTGGATAGGAGATTGAGATTGGACGCAGGTTCTTTTGAACGCCGGTTACACGCCACCCTCAATAGCCCACTGACATCTGTCAGCTGTGCATTGTACATACCTCTGCAAATGGAATGGAAAGGTGGATGATTCACGGCCCTCCCTTGTCCTGTCAAGACGAGCGTGCCGAGTATAGTTGCGGCGCAGTTTTCATACTGAGCTGAACTCGTTCTTTCAGCATGCAGGTTTCTAGTTATCAGTGCAATTTGATATCATTCATTTGTGAGAAAATGATGTCAAATTACAGATAGATGTAACAGAGACTCCACAAGCTTTTCACGCCTGCGTTTTGGAGACAAAGCGGTGGGGCACATCTTTCACTTTGGGAGGTTGACCTGGCTTGAAAGACATGTACGTAGCGAGAGTTGGCTCCAGTGCGTGATAGGTATGCTTTTCATGTACGTTCGTAGTGTGAGGAATACACATAGTCGAAACGCTGCTTAGACAAATGACACTTCTGATATCAATGGAACAGACCTGTGGGAGGAGGTTCTAGACCTCCTCCCACATTTCGGCGGCGCCTTCTGTGACTGGAGAGAGGTGCCCCTCTCACTGGAAAGAGGCTCCCTTCTCACTGGGATGATACACCCATCTGACTAAAAAAGGCACCCCTAAGGGATGTTCGGGTGCACCCTCCTATCCTTGGAATTCTTAGCTGAAGGCTCCCCTCTGAATGCTCACCCAGGGGTACTCGAGTGCACCCTTTTAATACTTTATCAAGCAGTGGCGCCATTCCGAGGAAATGGCGCCTCCTGAAAATCGTCTCACTTGTCATGCCACTCCTGGTTACAAGCAGTGAGCATATGTCGGGTTATCATTAGTACGTATGTAAATATATATATATATATATATATATATATATATATATATATATATATATATATATATATATATTTATATATATATATATATGTATATATATATATATATATATATATATATATATATATATATATATATATATATATATATATATATATATATATATTATAGCGGCATGTTGAGGTGAAACAGTGTTTATCACGAAAGATGCCGATCAGAATGTGAGCAACAATACTCCTTTGCCTGTATTAACGTTATTTATTTGGAAACTTGATATCACATCGACTTTTATCATTCAGTATTTTACACCTTTTCATGGCGGGTCAGATTGCTACTTTACTTAGCGGGAGGAAGAGGCAGAACGAGCATTCCAAGACTGGTCGAATACTCCTAAGATGCCGACGGACCCTGGAATCATGGATAACGCTGTTTTTTACGTCCTCCAAAGCCGTCCAGAATCTCAAGAACTTCTTCGCTACAGCCCCTGCACCATGATTGGCGTTTTCACAGGTAATGATTGGGGTCATTGAAGCATCCACGCCACAAAGCAACAGCCATACAATGTCTAAAACCCAGGAGCATCTAAGAGCCATTCTTCGTTGTAATGAACAAATCATAGTGCAGCTAGGTTTGCGTGGCATCCAGCCACTTCATGATTTGTGGTTGTCTTGGAACATATTACAACAAGCAATTAAGCATGCATATTATTCGGCTACAGCGTGGTCAGCTTCGAAATTCCACACTCTGTGTGTGTTGAGAATAATGGCGTACATTGTGCAATGACCATCTTTACTGCATATCTACTGTATTTCCCCTTCATCATTAGCAGTCCATATCATAACTGTCAACAGGGCAGTGCGTTTGTATTAAAACAAAGACAGCATGATCGCACCACCGCGTCCACATCACACAGAGTATGCATGGAGCAGGAGAGGAATGCATATTGGATGCAGGAGAGGAAATCAGTAGAAACTTTCAGAGGAAATGCCTTATTCTTGGTGACTTTAATCTAAAAGGATATGAAAATGTTGGTGTTGGCTCCCCATCATGTAAACTGTTTAGGTAATGCCTTGAAGAGGACTTGTTCTTACACCAGTTTGTAATGGAACCAACCAGGCAGGGCTCATTCTTGGACCTTGTCTTCTCAGATTTAAGTGATTTAGTTCAAGACTTGACTGTAGGAGAAACTCTGGGAAGAAGTGATCATAACATAGTGCGATTTAAGGTACAAATAGCAGGGACAATCAAGGATAACTTGGCAAAGATTCCAAATTTTAACAGGGCAGACTTTGACTCCATGAGAGAGGCGTTAAGTGCCATAAAATAGGAAGAATAATTTGTTTATTTAAATGCCTGTGAAATGTGGGAAAAGTTCAAATCTCACTTGAGGGAAATTCAGATTAGACATGTCCCCCAAAAGCAAAGGCGCAAAAGAAGGGTAGGAAAGCCAGCATGGCTTACACCAGATTTGAGGAGATCAATTAAGGCTAAGAAAGATGCATTTAGAGTATTTAAGGAAGCTTCAAATATCGTAAATCTAAGGTCGTATCAAAAAGCTAGAGATGCTGTGAAGCAGAAAACCAGAGCAGCAAGGCGGGCAAAATAATTGGATTTGGCTAGGAACTGTAATGGGGACAGTAAAACGTTCTTTAGTTTCTACAAGCTAAGTAAAGGTTCAAGCACAATTGGTCCACTGGAAGTAAATGGGACTATATTGAGTGAGGATGGTGAGATGGTTGAGGAGCTGAGCAAGCAGTTTAAATCAGTGTTTACAGTGGAGGGTGTGACAAATTTGCCAACCGTGAACCACAGTTCAGTGACAGGTGATCAGATACACAATGTTGATTTCATTGATAATGATGTTGCTTTCAATTATATCAGAAAAATAAAGCCAAACAAGGCAGCAGGACCTGATGGAATTTATGCTAGGGTATTGCGGGAAGCTGAAAAGGAACTGGCAATTCCACTTAATATAATATTTTGTAGATCAGTTTCACAAAATGAAATTCCAACAGATTGGAAAAGGGCAAATGTAGTTCCTATTTTCAAGAAAGGAGAAAGAGGGAAAGTTGAAAATTATAGGCCAGTAAGCCTCACATCCCTAGCCTGCAAGGTACTCGAATCAATTATCAAAGATAGAATAGTTAGTTTTCTGGAAGGAAACAGATTGATTCAAGATATTCAACATGGGTTTAGAAAAGGGAGATCGTGTCTCACAAATCTCTTGGACTTTTTAAATTTTGCTACAGAACAATTTGATCAGGGAAATCAGTATATATATAGCATATGTAGCATATCTTGACTTTAGTAAGGCCTTTGACAAGGTAATCCAAAAACGGTTAATGATGCAGCTTTAGGTCCATGGCATTGCAGGTAACATCCTAAAATGGAGTGAGTTGTGGCTTTCAGATAGACAGCAGAGAGTGATGCTTAATGGTACAAAGTCATCATGGCAAAATGTTCTTAGTGGAGTCCCTCAGGGGTCCGTACTGGGGCTACTGTTGTTCATTATATTTGTGAATAGCATTGAATGTGGCCTAAGCAGTAAGGTTTTGAAATTTGCGGATGATTTGAAGATCTTTAGGGCAATAACAGGACACAATGAGCAGGTTTTGCTGTAGAACGACTTAGACGAGCTTGTGAAGTGGTCCGAAAAATGGCAAATGAAGTTTAATTTTGATAAGTGCAAAGTCATGCATGTAGGTAGGCAGCATATTAAGGCGCCATACTTGATGGATGGCCAAGCACTATCTGTGACTCAGCAGGAGAAGGACTTAGGTGTTATTTTGAACAAAAAATTTGGGGCATCAGAACAGACCAAAGAAGCCAGGAAGAAGGCACTAAGAATTCTTGGGGCGATACAGAGGAATGTGTCATACAAAAGTGAGGAGGTCATCAGGAAGCTTTACTGTGCATATGTCAGGCCACATTTGGAATACTGTGTCCAAGCTTGGTCCCCTAGTTATGAGAAAGATTGTTGGCTTTTAGAGAGAGTGCAAAAGAGGGCAACAAAAATGGTTAATGGTATAGGCAACCTGGCATATGAGGAAAGATTGAAGAAATTGAATATGTTTTCACTTAGATATAGAAGGCTGAGAGGAGATCTCATCGAGGTTTTTAAATTTGTTCATGGTCAGGAGCAGGGATATCTCAGGGAAATGTTTTAATTTAACAGAAATGATGCAATTAAAGGTCATCAATTCAAAATTAAAGTTAATCACAGCAGGACAAGGTTAAGAGAGTCTTTCTTCACCAACAGGGTAGTAGAACACTGGAACCAGCTGCCAGGAACAATTGTCAGTAGCAACACACTGAACATCTTTAAAAACGGCATAGACAATCATTATAAGAATAGGGGGCTTGTTTTTCTGTATTCCAGGGAGGGTTGATTGACAGATTTGGTGGGCAACTGGTTCAGTGTACAAAGTGCAACCAAGAAGGGCCCTTGTGGCTCATAGTTGCACTGATCTTTTATGTCTTTATGTCTTTATGGCGATCTTTAGCGGACGTTCAATATTGTATCCCTTGTTTCCAGCATAGATACGCCGTGCCCATTGCGGACGTATCCAGCTATTGCCGCATTTCGACACTTATGATTGTATCTAGAGCGTAGGCGCAGCCATAATTTTCTTAAATGGTAGCCCGACAACCCCACCCCAAAAAAAGAAGAATAATTATTTTATCAAGACCTCTTTCGGCACGCAAGCGTGCGAACAATACCCTGCTTGGTGTTGAGCAAATCCCAGAATTCCTTGTTTGATCTAGTACATTTGTTTTCGTTAAGGGGGAGGACAGGCCCCCGGACCCACTCATATCTATGCATCTGAGCTAGAGGGCCCTCTGACTGGCTATGTGGAAGGCCGTGATAATCTGATCTGATCATGAATCGGTTCACTAAGTTCATAAAGTCATAAAGTCATAAAGTGTTAAGGCTTAATAAGAGCCACAGGGGCCCATCTGGGTTAAGCCTATCTAGAAAAGGTACTAGAAATGTACATATTCTCACCCCAATCAATCCCTAATCCCAAGTTCCTAGGAAGCTATATATCCCAGCCTATCTAGCATCATCCACTTGCTATTGCATAACACCCTCAACAATTGCAAGCTCCTCCCATCATACCCATTGTGCTACCATAGCCCCTGCTTAAAGGGGTCTGTGCCGTGCACATTTAACATAAATATTATCCCCTCCATCCAAATTAGAAATCAAAAACAAGATTTTCCTGCCTAAAAAATTTGTCCACCCTACTTTTAAATACATTCAATGAGGAACTCCCCACAACATCAGCAGGCAGCCCATTCCACTGATCAACAACCCTTTGACTGAAGACCTGCTGTCGCTTAACTGTCCTACACCTCAACTTGTCTAACCTGAGTTGGTGACCCCCGTGTGATACTTTAAACTGAAGAGCACCATTTAAATTGACCTGATCTAGTCCTTTAACAATTTTGTACATTTCAATCATGTCCCCCTTAATCTCCTATACTTGAGTGAGTACATATCTAATGCCACAAGCCTTTCTCCATATTCTAAGCTACCTAGTCCACTGATGAGTTTAGTTGCTTTGCGTTGCACTCTTTCTAACTTGTCTATATCTTTTTCTAGGTAGGGGCTCCAAGCTTGCACAGAATATTCCAAGTGGGGTCGCACATATGCTAAGTACAGTTTTTTCATGACTTCCTTGCTCTTATACATCACACTTCTATTAATGAGTCCCAGCATTCTGAGTGCCCTGTTCCTAGCTGAGCTACATTGTTTCTCTGCTTTAAGGTCATTTGAAATCAACACACCTAAGTCCCTTTCCTCTTCAATAACATCCAGTTCCCTCCCTCCCATTGTATATCTGAAAGTCTCACCTCCAGACCTAAGTTACCACTGGTCGCTGCATCCTGCATGAACTCAGATCATGTTCTTGATGCTTTAAAGTCAGCATTCATTGGCTGATTGGCCTTCGCTTCAATCCAATTATTTTCGAGGGCTTAGAAGCCTCTTGATTTAAAAGCGCACAATTTACTTGATGATGACTAATTGACCACGTTACAGACTCTCATTGGTCTGAATTGCTAAAGAGAGGACAATTAGCCATGTATGGGGGTAATGTTGCGCAACAATTTCAAAAGTTGTGTGTCTGATATCCGACATATCAGGTCTGGTATCCGACATTTTCATCTGAAGTAGCTGCATTTTCAGCATCATGTCTTTCAATCTGATAAACAACTGACCATTATTACCACGAACACATTCCTGATCGTGTCGGTCGTGTTCCGTTCTTCAGCAAGAGTCGCGGCCGATGGTTATCAATGGCGCTCCCAGCGCATGCAGTTCTAGTGAACCCTTCTGGCTCACTCGGCTACCCAAGCAGGAAATTGCCAAAACTGAACGTTGCTCGCGCATTCGGCAGTGACGAGTGATCGCTGAGGCGTTCTGGTGTGAGAGTGTCGTGGCCGAGGCCCATCCGGCACAGCCGACGGTACATCAGCCGCACGGCAGCTCCGGAAGCATGCCGAGCCCGGCTGTCCATGGCCGGTGACGCGCAATTACACTTCCGTCGGGTTTTCCGCTGGCAGCCGTCGCCTTATTACAAGTTCTCCCGAACAGTCGCCAAATTATTGGCGCTTCCTTCCCAGCCGTCTCGACCGCTTTTTCCGGGGATTTCCGTTGTTTGGCCTTGCGCGAGTCGCTGGCGCCGCCGGCCGGTGGGAATCCCGCGCCTGTCGGACGGGCGCCTCGGAAGGCAGGGACACGCCAGAGCCCGCCCCGCGCCACATGCTGTCTCACCAATGCTAACCCTGTCGGATGGCGCCTGGGGGACATGCCAAAGCCGCCCGCGCATGCGGTCTAATGCGACCCTGCCGGCATACAAACAGAAGGGTCTGCACGATATGGGTCACTTAGAGCGTGCTGGTCAGCCTACGGAGAGCCGGCCAAGGTCGTTGACCTGGTTAGGTGCGCTGCATACGGCGGTGCGCCGCTGGGACTATTCGAGGAAATATAGACACAGGCTACAATTACCCTAGCTGACTGTCATGCCACGGTGGGAAGGCACGTGTGCCACAGGTGTTGGGAAGTTCACCCAATGCCGTTCTTCCTCCCG
>JAOTOM010004447.1:0-298075 GCA_034440615.1 Ashinkailepas kermadecensis
ATATAGAAATAATATATAATACCTAGCCTAACCTAGCCTAACCTTCCATGGAGAAATTTGCTTCTTTTTTAATGAAAATTTTCAATGAAGTTTTTATTAAAAATAAAATGAATTAAAACACTTAATCTGACCTGATCTAACCAATCCTAACTTAAACTAGGCTGACCTGTTTTTTTAGACAGAAAATGTTGTTGAATCTTAAAAAATATTAGTTTCATTTTTCTAACTTAAAACAAAATATAACCTAACCTAACTGGTATTATTGCAGCTTGGGCTGTAATGATAAGACAGGTTTTACACACATTTTACTCCCCATGAAGCATACAAATGTTAGGTTTGGTTAAGTTAAGTTAGGTCAGGCTATTGAAATGTAACTAAAAAAAAAAAAACAAAAAATGGAACTAAATTGATTTATTTTCTTAAAGAACGGTTCAGGATAGCTTAAGTTAGGTTATGTTAAGTTGCTTAATTTTGATTATTTTTAAAGAAAAAAATGTTTGGGAATTTTCCATTTTTAAAGATATTCGGTTTTTTCCTTTCTTTGCATTAAAGGTTAGGCTAGGTTAGGTAAGGTTATGCTACATCGTTTTTTTTTTCTCTATATTTTGACATTACTTCTTATGACACATTACCCAACTCCAAGCCCCTTTGGGTGTTAGTTTGCCTTCCAACTGAAAAGTATGCATTTGCAGAGGAAACAGAGGGTCACATCACGTTCCGGGTACATTCATAAACACCTGCAATGGCAAGAGAAATTCCAAGAAACGACATTAAATTAAACTGCAAACGATCTAGCATAACCAAACCTAATCCCTTTCTTTGCTTCATGGAGGTAACATATGTAAAACCGGCTTTAGACACCTTAAACTAACAACACACATAATTCAAACCGCATTTGAATCATCAGCATCTATGATATGATAGCTTGAATTAGGTACAAACATGAAGCCGCCTCCATTCGTGTAATTGCCTCCTGTCATTGCTAGTCTCTCTCAGTATAGACTGTGTCGAAAATATAAGAATTCCACCTTCAAGGTGCCCTTCACTTAAATGGCACATGACACAACATGTAATTAATATTTGAATCAAATCTACCAGTTTGCAAAGCCCTCCAAAGCCTACATGGCCCAAATCTCAAATTCGTGCCGGAAGGGCGCGAACTCAGTACTTTGACAGTCGTGCCGCGAACGGAAAAGATCATGAAAATGGCTGACAGGCAGAATGCATTTATTACTTTGCTGATAGATGAATCATTGTGGAGCATATTGACATTCCAAGGGATATACTTATTCCTACCGAGCCTGAAGAAAAACATGTGTCTAATTTAGATTACGATAGCTGAATATCTGTATTCTTATGATGCAATAATTTGAATATATATACTCTCCCCATAGACATTTGTATTATTCTTGTATCGTGCACCAGAAGCCCGTGGTAGGCTTATTTCCTTTCACTTGACTAAGGTTACTAGAAGTACATGAAATAATGATCTGGAGTTGAAACGCCATAGCAATATTGGGAAATGCACCACGTGAGATGCTGCAGTACCAGTAATATACCATTCGTTTTTAGCGTGTGATCCATCAACAATGTATTGAATCTCACTATCTTAGGTGGTGAATTAATTACCCAATATTATAATGGTAATAATGGCATGTAATTATTCCATTTATGCCACTATTCCAGGATATATTTATTCCCGGTAGTTTTTTTTTCTGTGTAGGCCTCGATACCTTCAAAGGAAATGCAAAGCTGGGTGAGGACGCATCCTACAGAACATTTGTACCAAAATAGCAGGTGATGCCAACAAACATTGTAAAAAAAAGGAAGTGTCCACATCAATAGAGCATCACATTGGATGGGCTTGTGTGAATGCAATCATGCTCAAAAGACTTGCCATGTTAAAATAGGTACATTGATTTGATGTACATCACATTGATGTACTTCGTGTTGGATATATGCGAAGAAGAAATATCGCTTAATTAGCTGGTTTAGTGTGATAATGCAATTTCTGTAAATCACCAAAAACATTCATCTTTACCCTGATGTTGAATGATGATAGCGTACAATAGATTCGTTCAATTAATTGTGGCAAATACAAAAGGACTCATGACTATTCATTGGGAGGTAATTTTCCGCTCCCCTAATTTGCTGAGCTTTTAGCATGAGTCTATGGGCGTTGACTGGAAATAATCACACGAAAAAAAAATACATTTGCCTCCTCCCAAACATTTCGAATTATTTCGCCCGCGGCAGATATACCTTCATGAACTAAGATGCCATTCAGCTGTTGCAGACCAAGAAATATTTCTCTTAATGCACCGAAATTCCAGCACACTCCCTCTCCTCCTTCGTCGGTATGATGTGCGTAACTCCTGATCAACAAAGCATTTCAGTACTACACTTATACTGGGTAAAATACTACTGTATCCAGACACAGGGGTGAAAAAATGTCGCATCTGCTACAAACTTTTCCGAGGTACGTAACTGCTACATGAAAAAAACAGGCATCTAGAACATCGTGTTCCCGTCAAGGCTACTGCAGCCTAGGGCTTGTTGTCAAGTAACCGAAAATCTGTTCGTTCAGAATTGCGTAGACGTTGTGCAATATACCAGCACAACTGATATTAGCATACAAGATATCGACCGTACGCAAGAACCGCGGCTACACGATAGAGGCGTCACATCGCCTATTTGTTCTGGAGTACAGTGCAGTGGCACGGGCACGCCTTGAAGTTGTTGTTGGAGGGGGGAGCCACTTATAAGTCGATTCTTTCTATCATCGGTACAGCAATAATTTTTTCAGACGGGCGACCAAAATATGTAATGAAAGGGACAGCTTTCGGCGCGAAGTGGGCCGAAAGTTTTAGGTTTTGCGTGGTAAAAATCTCAACATTTCTTGTTTCATCTAACGTATTTTTCGTTCCTAAGGAGCGAGCCCCTTGACCGCGCCTCTGCTTTCTATGCAAAGCCTATCAGGTTTATGCTAAACCATTGCAGGTGGATCGAGCCCGAAAAGAGCAGATTCGGTAAAACGCTTTGGAAAATTGTAAACTACATATATTCGGTAAAACGTCCTTAATTATCAGTACAGCTGTTGATATTCTGCAAGAATACTCCAAATGAACAGTGATCTCAAATATCCTTTCAGCGCCAATGCAGCATTACTTACTCTGTTACCAAATTTAGATGCAACACAATTACTGCCAGAACATAGTAGCTTTCTAGATAGTACGAACTAGTACATTTTAGGTACGCAGTGGGACCAAGTGCATTTCAAAATTTTATTGTAAGCAGCGTAATTATGGGAGGCAATGGCGAAAGTTTGAAGGAATCCGATCGCGGCCCGAGGTCGAGTTAATATCGAGCATGCATATCTCGTTACGGAAATCATACGTCATATGCATCGATTTGTTTTCTTCAAATCTGGCATCTGGCTCTGGGGATAGCCAATGAGCATAAATAGCCTACGCTCGGCGTTCAGGGGTAGCACCGCAGCCGGCACCTCGTTGAGAATAACAATCCTGACGAAGGTTTGCGCACCGCCATCGTAATTGTCACGTGTGTTGACGTAAACTTGGCATCTTATAGCGAAAGCAAGCAAAACTTTGTTCATCTATGGACGATACTTCCGATTTAGTTACCTCGGCTTGTCAAGTCTACTAAAGGTGATCTCTCACATATCTGGCGGAAAAAGGCAACCTGTGTACTCAAGCAGGTCACCGTTGAACAATTACCAGATATAGGAAATGAGTGCAGGGGTGTCGATCTTTGAAAACATTGGGGAGAAGGGGGGGGCGAAGTGCCAATGCACTAGACACCCACTGCGTCCAAAAATTCATCGAATTTCGGCCACTTTATTTTCATAACTTAGAAATTCGGCTTTTTTATTTGACGATGTGTATGTTTACGTTTATTGAGTATCCTCACCAACGGGAAAAAATCGTCCGATAACAAGTAAAATCACATATGTAAAATAGCAGTGCACAGTACATGTCAGTATAAAAACTCATGAGTCATGACATGCGATTACAGTGTCATACAATGGGTTAGGGTCTATAGTCACCGTCACCGTCAGCAGCTCAAGTCTTATCATGAAAAACAGCCTCCATAAAACCATGGATTTCACCTGCAATATTGTGTTCAATCAACCAAAAGCAAATATTATTTAATCAAAAACTTACATATCGAACTGCTGAAAGGAAGAAAAAATATAGCAAGTAAAAAACACACTGATTACAATAATTAGAAAGGAAAAAATACTTCATTATGAGGTTGAATTTGACAAATATCAAAATAATCCAACGGAGACATGGAAAATGCTTAACCAGATAATGAAGCAATCTCATTCCAAACATAGTATCCCTGAAAAAAAATGAACACAGATTCAGACATCGCTCTAGAAAATGATGCAGCTATAGCTAAACGATTCAATAAATACTTCACAGAAATTGCACCAAAATTGAGGGAACAGATTCCCCAAAGCAACAACAATGCGTTATAATATATGCATACCTACCCAAATATATCAATGGCACTATTAGCAGTAACAAAAAACAATTTAGATACAGTGATTGCTTCTTTAAAAAATGTTGGGTCAGGAATTCATGGAATAAATTATATGATATTTAAACAATCATATAGGTCCATATTACCACACTTAACCCATGTCATCAACTTATGCCTGAGAAGTGGGTTCTTCCCGGAGCCATTCAAAACTGCTGTTGTAAAGCCCATCAACAAAAAAGGTGACCCAGCAACATTTAGTAACTACAGACCAATTAGTATTCTTCCATATATGTCAAAAATATTAGAAAAGATAATCTACAACCAACTCTTGGAATATTTCACCCTACACAACCTACTTTCTGATAAACAATTTGATTTCAGAAAAGAAAGGTCCACATATATGCCTCTTCTCTTAATACAGAGCCTGATCACTAAAGGGTCTGACAATAATGAATATGTTGTCGGGATTTACTTTAATTTGAGAAAGGCATTCGATACTGTTGATAATAAAATATTAGGTGCAAAAATGGAAAAAGATGGTACGAATGGAAATGCAATCAAAATTATACAGTCATAGCTATTAGGAAGAACACAACCTACCACAATAAATAAGAGCACCTCGGCTTTCACAAAAATTTAAATTGGTGTACCACAAAGCTCAATTCTAGGCCCCTTACTGTTTATGATATATCTAAAGGATCTTGTAAACTTGCATGTAGAATGTGAGACATTTCTATAAGCTCATGACACAGCTTTTTTCTTCAAAAGCACTGGCTGTAAAGAACTTCGAAACAATGTCACAAATTAAGTGCCAAAACCTCACAATGGCTGCTTGCAAACCCTTTGTCATCAAATGAATCCAAAGCTGCATACCAGCCGTATAACAATCTGAAAACAGATATTGATATCCAGGTCCAATTTAATGGGATTGCTATTTTCATCAATGTCCAGCGAAGTATCTTGGTGTATACATACATGAAAATGTGACATTTGCATACGATATCAGCAGTGTCTCAAGCAGAATAAGCCGTAACATAGGAATGATATCAAAAATAAAATATCTTCTAGGCAAAAATCACCTCCTAAAATTGTATAATGCATTAATTATCCCATATATCAACTATTGCTGTTTTCTCTGGGGTACAAACTATGCTAATCAGACACACAAATTATCCTTACTTCAGAAAAGAATGATGCGTATTATTGAGGGTGTATTCCCCTCAGAGTGCAAACCATATCTTTAAGAAATACGACATTTTAAACGTCGAAGATATAGCAAAACTTCACATGATCCTTATTATGCAAAAATTCATTTATAATCAGCTACCTCATTCTATTAGACCCCTTTTCACAGAATCGCTTAATACCCCATATTCCACAAGATTACAAAACCACTTCCAACACAGCTATTCAAACAAAAATTATCGTCTCTTCACCATTGAATGTTTTGGACCCAAGCTTTGGAATACTATCATAGCAAAACATTTTCTGCATACAGAGATACCAAATTCTAAGATTGTTCTCAAAAATCACATTAAGACATACTTCTTGAGCAGATACTAAATGACTTGAGCATTCACTACATCTGTTGGATACCAGGGGAGTACACATGTGTATTGTGTATGGTTGTGTGTATGTGTGTATGTATGTGTGTGTGTGTGTGTGTGCGTGTATGTGTGTGTGTGTGTGTGTGTGTGTGTGTGTGTGTGTGTGTGTGCACTTGTACTTCGTGCATACCGAGGCCATTTTCTGTTTGCACACCTGGGAACCGAGGACGTGAAGTGAATACCGAGAACATTTTTGACGTCCTCGGTTTTCAAACTCCGTCTGGAGCATTGTCAGATGCTTACCAGTCTCCTGACGAATTTTCTCGACATCCTCAGTTTTCACCATATATGTGACCGTGTGTGTCCAGCAGGAGTGTATGTGTGTACTGTGCAGATAAAGTGTGAGCAAGCCGAAAGTTGCAGTGCAGATGTGACGCGCTCATGTTTGCAACTTGACACCACCCAGGTTTGCAACTTGGTGCAAGGTCGGCAGGGTGCCGGAGTGAGGCGTCCGCGCCACTTGGCCCCGGACGACTCGGCTTGCGGCGGGCGGCCGGCACACGCGTTCGGGAAAATATGTTCTTGCAAAGGGATTGGCGCTTCGGTTAGACATATTTCTACCATTCTAATGAGATGGGATAGGACTACGGTTTGGAGGTTAGGAGTTAAGACAGCTAGTATAAGACACACTTTGTAACTAGGCATTAGAGGGTGAGAGAACTAGGCAACCGAGGGTGAGAACATCTGGTGCCCTACATACATATTTAGGCGAAGTACGTTTTAAAACATCTTTGGGTTTGCATCTTAACCCTCGCAGTATCGGGGGATCTTTTTACACCCCCATTAGGTTTTCCGCGGATAGTAAAAAAAAACTGCGTGCAACAGCGGGCCGAATATTGGCATACCTGTTCCTACATCAATTTGACATGCTTGGTGAAAATGTTAAGGTCAGGTCGTTCACGGTCTCGAGTTAATTAAGGTCAAGTTAGGTCACCTTCAAAAATGTTCAACCAGTCGTCACGCTTTAACGGGTGAAGATGTTTGAATGAAACTTTCAGCGATTGCTTACTTTTAGAGACGCAACAAAGTGCCCCAGAGGAATTTTTGGAATCTTGCGTTTTTGATGACTTACTTGTTTTGCATATTTGCTATTGGGGATAAATATCGAAGATTCTTGCTAAGTTAAGGAATTTCTATGGGGCTTATCTTACTTAAAACACAGTTTATCGGTGTGTTCTATCAATTAGACACAAACAAAGTAAATAAAGTCGAAAACTCAACATTTTGGAAATAAAAGCTGTATTTTTGAATGCGCGAAAATGTTGGGACCACGGTCCATTTCGTCGTCCTTTTCTGATTCCAAGCAAGTTTTGTTTTTAAATATACCAAATAAACTACCCAGAGCATACAACTTGACGTCAATCGTGACCACAAATACCCCCTGTTGACGTCACACTTTGAGATGATAAAATGCTGCGGGTGGTTTCTGGTCATATTCGTAGAGCGCTTTCCGATGACAAATCTTCCGGTTTCGTGTGACGCTTAGTTTGGAGATTAGATGGTAATATAATGAGCCCCCATCCCTCCTCCGTGACGGGGGTGCGAGGATCTTACCGGAATGGCGGGAACGGTATGGCGGTATTACCTCTAAATTAAATGTTCTAACGTTTAATACCTGGGGAATACGTAGCGCTGACAACGAAGGACTTTGTTCAGATCCCTGAATAAGAATTATAATCATCATACTAGGTTGTTGCAGGAAACCTACTCCAATATTGAACACAATAAAGTTTGGGAATATTTATCGCTTGCTGAAACTTATCAGCTGAGCTAATGTGCATACATAGGTTTGCTTTCCAAAGTGATTAAAGGTGGATTAAAGGATTCGGGGCCTAGCTGAACCTCGGATGATCTTTTACATTTTCCGAGTTTTTCGGGTTTTAGGCCGAGATAGATAGACTGATGGTTTCAGGGCTTCGGAGTTCCGCACTGCATGAGTTCAATACTGAACTCCATCATAACCCTATGGCAACACGTGACGGTCACCACATTAACTGTCTTTAATTTTGATGAAGTGGGAGGCGCAGCCACATCTGTTCATCCAGCTCCATCAACTTTAACCACATAATTGATATTGACTGATGTGGCAGGGAGCACCATGAGGTGTGGGGCTGCAGTAGGTGACAAGGAGCTTCCGATTTCTTGCAGCGTTATCACTACCACCGCCATAATCTGTCCCCGTACCGGCGATCACGTGTGAAATTTGAGCAAAATCCGCCCGGCCGTTTTCGCACAGCATGAGTCGAAGCGGCACATACACACAGACACACAGACACACAGCCACACAGACAGACAGACAAACATTTCTCGACAACTTTAGAGAACCGACCGCCATGTATTAAATCTCCGATAGAGATTTATCGTGACATAGTCACTCTAAATCCCATCTACGATTTTGAATAATTCCGATATCGAGCATGCTCCTGATCTCATTCAAAATCTCCTATTTGGTGTCAGATCAGTTGTGACATTTGATCTCTAAACTCTTTATAGAGTCCGAACTGCGAATTTAATGCTTTCGGCGCTAGTTTGGTATTTGATTGGGTAGGTGTCAGTAAGAATAAACTATGCATTATAATTGGACACTTTGAGGGGCCAGAACATCAATGAAAGGTCATGAGATCGTGCATTGATCTGATCATGGCAAATTAATTTGCATTAAGCTGCTTGTGCATAGGCATCGCCACAGTGGAGGACGTGGAGAGGGCATAGGTGTCACCATTGTGTGGGACGTGGGGAGGGCATAGGCGTCGCCACAGTTTGGAACGTGGGGAGGGCATGTGTGTCGCCACAGTTGGGAACGTGGGGAGGGCATGGGTGTCGCCACAGTTGGGAACGTGGGGGCGGGGACGTGGGAGGGCATGGGTGTCGCCACAGTGGGGGACGTGGAGGGAGGGCAGTGGGTGTCCCACAGTGGGGAACGGGGGTGAGAAGGGCATAGGCATCACGACAGTGGGGGACGTGGGGGGGCAGTGTGTCGCCACAGTGGGGGACGTGGAGAGGGCGTACAGCTCCCAAAATTCGTTAACCTTAGCAGTACGCCCATGACGTTGAATGAAAAAAACGACCTAAAACGCCCTCCCCTCCCCCCACCCACCTATCCCAAACATGTGATAATGCGAAGTGCATGGAGCTTTATATGCTGCATCATACATTACACTTCATTTAATCCTGGGAATTATAGGGTGACATTGATGTTCCATTACCAGATCACATTTGTGGCCTGTTCGCCCATCCGACCTATATGACCTATCACCCTATGAATTCCAAAGTACAAATCAGAGCCCAGGAAGTATACTCAATTTTATTGACATTGGAGGAGGTATTGAAAGCTGGAATACAGTTACTCTACTGATGCCTCATATTCACACACACACACACATGCACGCACGCTTGCACGCACGCACGCACGCACGCACACGCATACACACACATACACATACACATGCATATACATATATATATATATATATATATATATATATATATATATATATATATATATATATATATATATTGGTCATCGTCAGAAAAATTGCTTGAAGTGTCGGATCAGTCTTGAAATTCCAATCGCATAACAAAAAAGAACATTCACCAATCACATATGACAGTTGCAGTGTTAGTTAGTTAGTTATTTGGGTTTTAGGCACATCAATTACATAGCGCCCATAACAAAACTATTTAATCATGTGTCAATCCTAAACAGGCCTATTGTGCGAGCTTGATCCCGTTGACAGTTGCAGTGCGCGGAACTCATATCATATAGCAGTCGTACAATGCTTTATATTGCGCTGTGTCTCAATCAATGCCGTCACGTTTGTCGGGCAAATATAATGCGACGGACAGGCAAGCTACTGTACAATCAGCTCCAATATAGCACACTATTTCATCTGTTTGTTCATTTCCGGGGCGTGTTTCTGAGTAGACAGCGCAATCTGAAGCCGTCGGATGTCAGTACATGTCGCAGGTATTGTCAGGCAATTATTTTATAGTCACTTTTTGTCGTGTTGTTGGAGAATGTGCTGGTGTGGTGTTCCGTCGCGCAAGTGTACAGTCAAGGGTCCACTGAGTCGCCTGTGTTACACCAATGTAGTGTGCCGGGCAAAGTGTACATTGTACAACCTTTGCGGTGGCATGTGAACTGGTACACTACATTGGTGGATTTTAGGTTGTCAAGTGAACCGTGCGGGCTGTTTCTTTCGTGAGAAGACTTGATGTTTTCCTATGTTGATAGCATGTGATGAGTTGTATGTCACTCTTGTTATCTGTAGGGGTTACTTGTCTTCTAATGATGTCTCTTTTTCTAGTCAGTTTTGTATGCATATATCATTTGATTTGTGTAGTAGTTGCCAGTTTCCGTGCCGTAGTTTTGCTCTGTCTGCTGCTTAGTGAAGTGCTTGTCCATGTGTCGTTTGGTTTCTTGGTCAATGTATGTGTTGGAATAGCCCTTACTTGCCAGAATTTGTTTTTGTCCCACGAGTTCTGTGTCCAGGGACGTCCAATCAGAACAATGATTGTCTGCTCATCTCAGTCCTCACGAGCCTTCAACATAAATAAGCAAGCACCGCTAAAATATATAAATATACGTATATATATATATATATATCTATATATATATATATATATATATATATATATATATATATATATATATATATATATATATATATATATATATAAATATATACATATATATATATATATATATATATATATATATATATATATATATATATATATATATATATATATATATGTGTGTGTGTGTGTGTGTGTGTGTGTGTGTGTGTGTGTGTGTGTGTGTGTGTGCGTGAGCGTGCTTGCATACATCGATATGGTAAATGCAGGCAGAGATCCATTTAGATATCCTGGTGTAAGTGCTATATGTGTTCCCAATATACAGGTATATGAAATACAGTCAATCTTGCCGGAATGACGGGAAGGGTTAATGTATTACCTCTAAGTTAATGTTCCACCGTGTAATACCCGGGGAATACGTCGCGCTGACAACGAAGGACTTTGTTCAGATTCCTGAACAAAAGTTATCATCATCATACTAGGTTGTTGCAGGACACCCACTCCAATTTGAAGACGATAAAGTTTGGGACTATTGATGGGATGAGACATCCTTCATTCATGGTGGAAGCAAACCAGATTTTAGTGTAGTGACAATACTTCCTCGCTTGCTGAAACTAATCAGCTGAGCTAATGTGCATACATAGGTTTGCTTTCCAAAGTGATTAAAGGTGGATTAAAGGATACGGGGCCGAGCTTGTACCTCGGGTGATCTTTTTCAGCTTCTGAGGTCTTCGGGTTTTAGGCCGAGATAGATAGACTGATGGTTTCGTGGCTTTCGGACTTTTGGAGTTTCGCACTGCATGAGTTCAATACTGAACTCCATCATAACCCTATTGCAACACGTGACGGTCACCACATTATCTGTCTTTAACCTTGATGAAGTGGGAGGCGCAGCTGCATCTGTTCATCCAGTTTCATCAACTTTAACGATGAACATACGCTCCTGAGCGTGCGAGGGTTACAATTAAGCGAACCAAAAGTTTGGTAAGTCTTGAACGATTTTTAATGATGCTTCCCCATCACTCCCCCCCCCCAGGAGGAATTAATCCTAAGCCTAGCCCAACCCTGGGCAATAGCAATCAGCTGCTGGGGTGTCGTTTAGCCACATATATGACGTATGTGGCGATTGTGATCGATATCAGTTTTTATGTGTTCGCGCGCGAAGTTCACCAATTACAGTGCAGAATTGTGGTGACAGTGGAAAGAATAGCTTTCGTGAAACGCAACTCTATGCAACACAGATGAATTGGTATTCACAAATCAAATCCTTCCCACAGGAGCTTCGCTGGCGTGGCAGCACGTGCGCCCTATATTATTTTCAACCGGTGAATTTGCCTTACGCAAGCTCGCCGATTGATCGATGGTTTTCGAGGGCGCTTTGGCAAAAGCTATTTGGCTATTGTCACAAAAATGCTGCAGTGTAACTGGTTCAATTGGTGCGCGCACAGATGAAAAACTGATATCGATCACAATCGTCACACGCGTCATATATGTAGGTAAACGACACCCCAGCAGCTGACGTTATTGTCCAACCTGACTCGATAGGCCTTGGCCTGGCCTGGAGTGACGAGTTAATTGCACGATAGAAAATATTCGCTTAAGTAGGTCGGCCTAATACCACGCGCTTCAATAATGTCAGCTTGAAGAAGAAAAACGAATATGTATTTAGGTTGGTGTCATATGGAGTGAATAAACGGTCACATCCGATAAAAAAATACACGGAGAAGGTTGATTACACAGTGGTGCCGGCATCCGATCATGAATCTTGTAATTAGTCGTGTCAGTCTACGCATGACTTCGGCTAGCATGCTCTGATGATCGGTATAATCTCGTATCTAAACTTTTCCCATCAAAATACACTACGTTTATTTTTGGCTGGCCATTTAGTCAGCCTAACCTAAAAATAATTGAATAATTGAACTTCAGATTAGATTGAACAAATGTCCGTCTAAGCAGGAAAGCGGACACAAATACCTGGCTTTCAATATGCTGTAATGCATGATGCAACAAGTAACTATGGCTGAACACGTACGCAATTCTTGATTGTTGAATTAATTGAAAAGAGCTACGTCACCGCCAGGTATACCTAGCAGTTCTGGGATGTTTTTCACGCCAAACGTCCACGAATATCAGTTCACTTAAAACGTGATGCACCTTTTTGATAGTCGAATTTGGTCGGTAATCAGATGCTTCAGCGTCTAAATGCAATAGTCGTGAGAGTAAATCTCCACACAAGTCATAGTGTAGCAATCACAGCCAAGTCAATTTTGGAATTATACTGCTGTATACATATACGAAGGGACCTGGATTATGGTGACTTAACAATACCCTTCTCAATGATGACTTTTCATTTGCAGTGTGCGTGCAGAGATTAAAAGTGAATAATACTAACGACAGCGTATACGGGACAATGTTTACGGTTTCGATTTGAAGCTAGAAGTGATCACGCGTGCCATTCGAGCGAGTGGCATCAGAAGCAGTAAATAAGAGGTCAGGGAGAGGAGAAAAGAAAAATTTATATTAAATGACTAAAACAATATGGGACTGACTGCTTTTATCTCCAGTTCTATATGAGTCTACATGTCATACAGGTAATAGCTATCGGCGAATCGAGGACAATCTGACTTCTATAGATTTCCCTAAATTAACCAAAATGGAAAGAATTCCTGCAATGGTCGTACTACAAGGGAAGACTGTCTACATGTGCTTAAGGGTAAGATGAATAGCAAAGCTATTTCGGCTTCTGGATTTTCCAAGTAATTTTCCCCTTTTCTTCTGGTCGGGCCTTGGGAACATGATCGTAGATTACATAAATGAAGCAAAAGGAAGAGGAGTGTTTTCATAGCGCATCGTCGTGGAGTGGTAACATTGATAGCAAACAGGGTGATGGAAAGTGTATTAAGAATATATCGATTTGCCTACTATATAGTTTCTAAAATAGTGGCTAAGGTCTTGTCAAATATAATGAGGAGTGTCGTGGAAAGCACGTGTATAATGGCCTTTGAAATTAAACGGGTTCAGTTAGAGGAAGACTTGTTGGTTCTAGCTTGCGAACTCTACCGGATGTTTTTAATTACTGCGAACGTAATGACTTGGAGAAATAGAAGAAGCCGGTTTTGGTCCGAACAGCTAAGCTTTTCGTTTTTTTCTAGAACACTACACGAGGTATTCCAGCCGTTGATGCGTTGATTAGTACCAGTTTTTGCCATATCAGTTTTTGTAAGACATAATGGTGTATGGGGTACGCCCGCCAAAGGGGTAATATCGCCCATGCATTTAGTGAAGTTCCCTTTGCCCATTTAAAGTCATGTAATTTTCCCAGAGGCTCATTTGATACCAAAATGACACGATTATCTCCGAATTACGAGTCGTTTTAGGTAAAATGTGGCATATTTAACAGCCTGAAGCACGGAAGAGGTCGTACAATTCGTAGATGGTACGAATTAGTTTTTCTAGGAAGCGTAGAAAACCATTAGGTTTATCTTTTGCTTGTGCTTGCAGTGGAATTATGGTATTACGCTCATGTAATACCATAATGTAATACTCTCTCCGCCCCTGGGTGAGGCTCTCTCGAGAGCCCCGCCCCACGTCCTCAGGTTTTTCCGGGATAGCTGCCGAATGAGTAGACACAGAGATACGAAACTGTAGTACCTTCATATACATCTACTTTGCATATCTTGAACAAATTTCGGGCCACGATCGTTGGTCATTGACTCAAGACGGGCCAAATAGAGAAATATTCCCAAACCTTTAAAGAGCCATCATTCGGAGTAATTACAAAATATCAACGCTACGCCCAGACCATGCTCTTCTTTCATCAACGCGTACAACTGTGTGTAGTTAGGGGCGTTTGGAATCGTTTGGAGAGGCACCATTTCCTCGGATATGAACAACTCTCAAAGTCCATAGGGGGGGGGGGGGGGGCACCTTAGACTGACAATTTGTTGAGCTGGGGAGGTTGAATGGGTGAACCGGTACATATCAAAAGGGCATCTATTCCTCTCACGAGGCTCTTTTCTTCTAAAGACGTGCCTATTCCTGTGATAGAGACATCTTTTGCTTTAAAAAATATGCTAAGCGGGTGGGGGATATAGTGCATTGCAGCCTATCGTGGGTGCTTTTTCCCGGTCAGAGAGTCGCCACACTTCCATGGATGGGGGTACACGCCAAAGTGTCCTTCCCTCTATATCGCGCCTCTGGTGCGGAGTAGCCCCGTGAAGGCGGGCAGCGTCATCTCGATCTCTCCAATATACTTTGCGAATATGACGATTTTGCAGTGGGCATATTGTCGTCAAATTTTGCTTGCTCTTAATTCTAGGCCTGATAATAGTGCTCATAAACGCGTTGAGCTTCGTAAGCTGCCATTCTTGAGACTCACAGACATTGGTAAGCGTGGTGTGTTCTTATATCAGCATACCAAACTATGGATAATGCAATATTATCCATAGAAATCCAGCTCAAACCAGAAGTTTACATTTCCTGTGTGTTTCGCGTGCGACTTTGTACAAAAAAACAGTCAGCTGAGCTTCTTCCTTTGCTTAAACGCGAAATTCCTGAAGGCAGTCAGGTGCTACGCGTTTTTAAAGACTTCGCGTGGCAATGGTACATCTGCTATAAATCGTATGAAAACATGGGAAGATTCCTCTGATTCCATTTGAAATTATACGAAGAAACCACGTGAAATACGCAGAAACCGGCGTGTCTACGGAAAATATAAATGTATACGTGCACAATTACGTGTCCTATTGGAAGGCCCGAAAAAAAACGAGAATAGACGACACAAACAACAACAACCGAAATAAACAAACAACCGAAAATTAAATCGCTCGGGTTACTTCTTGTTTCGATCATCATTAGCGGGACACATTTTCGCACACAATTACAGGTCGATCCGACAAAATTTAGAGGTCGTTACAAATGTCGCTTTTTGTCACCCCAACTTACGAGGTGTATATCTAAGGATCGTGGCCCACTGCAACGTTCTAAATAAGATAGCTAGAGAAATGACCTCAACACATTATGTACACTCAAGTTTCGTGTTTTTCTTTGTATGCCTACAAAAGTTGTACGAGTTACGATTACTAAGTTATCCGCTTGTACTTGCACCCCGGCGCGATGTCGTGAGCACGTTCACAAAGCATGCCCCCAAAGTCGGCACATGAAGTGAGGTTTCCCCGGGGCTAAGCCGGCTGCTGATATCCATTGTGCCCAACAAGAAGCATGCCATGGGGAAGCTGTCCGACGTTATCCATGACCGTTATTGCACACCTTTTGACATGCGCAGTGTACGTTGTCACTACCTAGAAGGAGGGTCTAAAACCAAGCGGATAACTTAACAATTGAAGTCATACAACATTCACAGGTTCACCAAAAACCGACGAAACTTCGATGCACATAATGTGTTAATGTCGTTTGCTCAGCTCTCTTGTTGTAAAAAAGATGCTACGGGACCATGAACGTTTTGTTTAAAACCCGTAAGCTGCGATAGCAAAAAGACTGCTTTTGTCGCCACCTCTAAATTTTGTCGGATCGACGTGCAATTGTACATGCATTCTTGCGTTGCCAAGGCTAAATGAAGTGAAATGCATCCCGAATGATTTGTTTTGCTTCATTGTTAGGGGCACACCCTAGTGCACAAAGGACGGGATCTAAAGTTGTTCATGTTCAATTATTGCTACTGTCGTCAAGTATTCATCATTTTCAATTATTTCTGTAGTTTTTCATGTCTTCCATTTCCAAGTTAAAAATGTCCAATGCTATAAATCCGAGGAGAAATGAGGCCATATGCATGTGTTGAGTTTCCTACATTTTTGGTGTAGTCTCCGTCCGACCACCTTTACCTCCGTCCACCAACACTTTGTTCTCTCAACATGGGACCATGTGAGGCGGGCCCTATCAACCAAATTGGCAACACACATTGCCTCCATGCATTGGGCCCCACCAATAATTTTTTTTCTTCTAACCTCTCCATCCATGATTTTGGGTGTAGGTTGCAGTGAAAATCGGGCGGTTTGGCCCCTGTCAATTGGTCAGCTGTATCCTCCAGTGAACTGGACCCACCCAAGAGTTGTCGAAAGGTTTCCACCGCTGTTATCAAATACCGCATTTTCCCGAGGTTGATCAGACCACACCAAATAATAGCAGCTGGAGCCCGGATCCAAAATACACCAGCGGTGGCGACGTCTATGATAAAAGCTAACAATGGTGATAAATCGCACGACTAAATTATAAAACGGCAAGTTGGTTACGAATTCAAATCAAATCCTTATCGAGCAAAGTGCATTTTATATGTTCCTGACCAAAGCCACTTCTATGTTTTGGGACAGGTGCTTGACATTTAACTTTCACCGGACCCATAGCCCTTGCGGCTCGCGGAATTCCCAGAGCTGAAACCTGGCTACGCCATTGTGAATGCAGTTCTCTCGGAAAATGACAGAAGCGAGCATGGACTGTGCTGATAAGAGGGGCATGTAGACTAGTACTTCGAAATTTGTTCCGGCTATTTTCAGTTAAAAAGCACAGTTATGGTCGTAGCGATAGTATTCACGGTATTGTACGCCCTAGCTTTTTTCTCTTCAGTGGTATAAGTATTACGGCAGCTGCGGGGGATATGACCTCCCAAATTCCACAATCGGGGATAGGACCTGGACAATTTTCGCCCAAAAGCGACTTGAATGCAATGACTTTTCAGACGGATACTGTGCCTCGCAATCATTTGTTCCACCCCAACTTTGCGACACCCCTCCCACTCCCCTCACGGAAAGGGGAAACTTCCCCCGCCTCTCCCCCACGGTGGCTAAGTCAGGAAGCGCATTGGACTGCCTCCAGATTTTCAGCTTTGGCCTGCAATCAGAAATCTGTGGAGACACGCCGTGGGCACGTAGCGATGATGGGCCCATATTTCGAAGGCTCATAGGCCACCTCCGCAAAGGTGTGTGGGACGATATACATTGTGTTTCACTCACTCCGAAAAGTGGGTTGAACCGGTGTCCAACTTCCTCCCCCTCCCCTATGGCAGAACCCTCGACTGCAACTAACCTCCTTCGCTGCAAGAGATTCTGTGTTTGTAGCAGATCAAAATAAACGGATAAACGTGAAACATTTGTGAGAAAAGATATCAATATCCACACAACATCCGCTTTTATAATTTGCCTTATAAATACTCGCTAACTGTACACAAGTTATGAGCTCATACAGTGGCATAACCAGGACTTCTCCCTGAAGGAGTGGGACAAATCTGATCAGAGGGCCACCGAACCAATAGAATCCTACATGCTAGACAGCAAGACTTGAAAATTTGTTGAAGTGCGAATATAGAGAATATGGAGAAAGGCTTACGGCATTAGATATGTACTCATTCAAGTGTAGAAGATTTCCAGGTTTTTCAATCAAAGGATGGTTGACCATTGGAATAGGCTGACTGCTGATGTTGTGGGGAGTCCCTCATTGAATGTACCTAAAAGTATGGTGGAGAAATGCGTTAGGTTGGAAAATCTTGTTCTTTTAATTATAATTCGTGGTGGATGGGATGAGATTTGTGCTATTAGGTGTACATGGTACAGGCACCTCTAAGCAGCCATGGATGGAGCTGAAAACTATTGATGGGGTACTCGATCCACGCGTGTGTGATGCGGGATTGAGTGAACAGGGCTAGATAAGTATTGGTAGGTGTATAGGATGTTGGTGGATAGTTTCTTTGGAATATAGAATGTGGTATTGGTTGGGGCGCTGATAATCTTTTGTCCACGCTTGTAGTATCTTTCCCGTACGGGCTCAACCCGGTTGGATCCCTGGGGTTCTTATTAAGTCTGTTATTATCTATTAAGTCTATTATCTGGGCCACCTAGCCATCAACAGGAGCCCCTGTTGACAATCTGTGACCTTCAGTGCTTTTAATGGACCTCCTTTTCGTCTGATGGGGCCTCCTGTGGATCGTATGGTGCAGCCTATCTACGAACGGTGCCTGATATATCCCTGATGGGGTTCCTATGTGTCTGGTTGGGCCTCCTATCGTTAAGCAGGGTCTTCTATTGACTATCGGGGACCTACTGTGCTTCTGATGGAGGCCTATTGGACTGGTAGAGCATTCCTTGGCCTTTTTAGGCCTTGTCTTGATCTGGCGGAGCTTTCGTCTTGGTCTAATGGGACCTTCTTTTAGTCTGGTAGCGACAGACAGTGCCTACTGTTGGTCATCTGGGGCTTCCTGTGGTTCTGATGCGGCCCCTTCTTGGTCTGGTTGGGCCTCTTCTTGGTATGATGGGGTCTCGTGTCCGTCAACAATGGCCTCCTATGGAAAACGGGCATCCCGTGTCTATTATGGCGCCCCTCCATTTGGTCTGGTGTGGCCTTCTATCAATCAAAATGGGCGTCCTATCGACGGACGAGAGTCTCCAAATGGGTCAGATGGAGTATCCTGCGTGCTTGAGGGGTCCTGCAGTGGATTTGATAGGATGTTTTAACATGGGTTACTTGGAGCATCCTGTGGCCTTTTTTAAATGCCAGAATGTGATTGGAGGAGGATACGTTTGCCCTCCTGGCTAACGCCAGAGGGCGGCTCCAACCGATGACGCCGGTACTATGCAACAAATCCTGGGGCCTACGCAAGCTCCAGGGAGATGTCCCCATTACTCCCTCCCTTAGCTACGCCACGGGCCTTATTCTTGCTAAAGGTTGCAGCTTGGGCTAATCCCAACGTCACCGGGGAGTCCCATGAAGTCCTGAATGACGTCATTTGATGATGAATATTGTGTGTGTCACATATAGGATACCACGCCAATAAGAGAAATATTTCTTCAAGTAGCTTCCATTTTGCGAAACATTTACAATTCTGCTGTTTCCCTCTGTTAGCATATATTGATATTGCTCAAGGTCTTTGTTTTCGCTGAGGGGAACTTCTGAAATCTGGACTAATCTATCGTGAAATAATGCAAGGAAGCTTCGCTTGGATATGAAAAAAAATATGCGCTTCCCAGGGAAAACTGAGGTTTGGGAAAGGACGAAATGCTGCTTATGGGGGAACGCCGGATAGATTCAGAGCTGGATGGCAGCTGTCCCTCTTGGCCCCACCCCCACCGGTCCTCGGATCTCTGCTCCTTTCATGTATTGGGGACTCCTTACCAAATTGAGTGTCTCCTCATGCAACCTCGGGTCCAGTTTCATATTCCATGTTTCTCTTCTCCCGTCTTAGGTGTCTTGTCTTCCATGCCGGGAGTCTTCTCTATTGCGTGGTCCTCCCCTTCCAAATTAAGGGTCTTCTGTCACGTCGCAGGGCTTCGTCTTCTAACCTAAATGTTTCTTACCCATCTTGGGGCTTCCCCTTGTGCCTTGGGGGACATCATATCTAATCCTACTGGCTTCCTCTCTCGTCTTATAAACCTCCTCAGTGCATGGGGTCTCCTTACCTGCCTTGGGGCCTTATCTATCTTGGGGGCTTGCTTGCCCGTCTTTGAGGCTCCTCCTGGGTCTCATTTCCCCTTCGAGAGGCCACTTCCTCTATCCTTGGGGCCTCTTTTCCAATCTTGATGGAGTACTGATGAATTACTTTTCTTTCCTAGAAGCGTTAGTTTCTAAATTTGCAGCCTTGTCCTGCCTCAGAGGACTTTTTATTTCCTAGGAGGAGCTTTCTGATCCGTTTTGTGGGCTGCTTGTCGCATCCGGCAGCCATCGCTCCTATCTTATTGCCCTCTTATCTCGTCTTTGGGGCATCCTTTCATCCGGGGCGGCGTTCTTTCCATTCTTCCGCCTCCTCTTCCAAAGTGAAGCTCTACCACGCTTGGGAGCTCCTCTTCTCCCCTTGAGGAATTCTCTCAATTTAAGGGCTTCCTTTCAGTGGTATCTCAGTGGCATTTTCTCAAGTCCTGTGGGGGACTTCCATGCCAGTATTGGGGTCTCCTCTTCAATTATATGGCCTCCTTTCCTATCTCGGGGCCTCTCCTTCCAAATTAGGGACATCTTGTCATACCTCAGGAGCCTCCTAGTCTAAGCAGGGTGGCTCCATACTCGTCTGGTGGCATTCGTTTCATCATGGGGCCCTACTTCCGTATCTCGCGGCCTCTTCTATCATCTCTGTCGCCCGTCTTTTACGAACCTGATCTGATTGTTTTAGGTGGTGGGAGGATCCTTGCCAGTTTTCGGGGACCTGCTCTACTAAGCTGGCTATATGACCATTGCAGTCGATGCGCCCTTTAACCCCAAATAACTAACTAACTAACTAATTATTCTAAGCTGGGTGCCTACCAACCGTCTCAGGGAATCATCTTGCGCAATGCGATCGCGTCTCATCTTCCAGTGGCTTCCTCTTGCAAATTAGGGGCATCTCTCACGTCTTCGAGGGCCTCGTCTCAATTTCTGGAGATTCATTGCTCGTTTTAGATGTCTCCTTGCGCGTTATGGGGCCGTCTCTCATATTCCATGGTCCTCCCTGATCTTCTGGGCCTCCCCTTGTGTCCTGGGGGCCAGTTGCACTATTGTGGGCTTCTTCTCATAAACCAGGAGTCTCCTCTAAATTAGAGGCCTCCCGCCACGCCTCAGAGACGCCTCAGATTTATTATGGACAAGCTCTACCCGTCAGAGTCGCAACCAAGGGGACGGAGGCTTGGCCCCCTGTCACTTAGTAAACAAAAATACACTAGACTAAGCAAGACATTTTTAGACGTTCACCACGCAAAATCAAAAATTTTCGGCGCCTTTGCGCGCCCAAATATGTCTACGTTTCCTGATAGTACAATTTTGGTCGGTCCCGTTTAAGAAAATCTTGGCTGTGTCGTTGCTACTGTGTCTTGGTGGTCTAAGATCTTGGAACTCCATCTCCTATCGCACTGGCTACTTTTCCGTCTAAAGGGCCTTCTCTAATTTATTTGGGGCCTCTTGCCAGTTTTCGAGGAATTCTCTTCTGTTCAGGGGGCCTCCGAGCCCGTGTTCAGGACCCTCTTTAGTCCGTTGGACTTTTTTCTCCTTGGGACCTCCGTTTCCAAATGAAATGCCTCCTCTCTCGTCTTTGGGACTCCTCCGTGTTTCGGACCTCTACCCACCTGAAGGGTCACCTCGTGCGTCCTGGTGGACTCCTGCTCTCTCCCAGGGACATCGTTTCTCATCTCTTCTGTCCTTTCCTGTCCTATCTCTGGAGCTTTGTGGGACTTCTGCAGAAAAGAGCTCTGCTTTGTATATAATATTAATTGTCTGGATGGCAGCGATCCTCAGTGTGAAGCCTTTCTTCTAGAGAGCACTTCAACTTTTCTGTGCGCTTCCGGGACGGTGCCTCCTCAAATGTCAGGGGAAAAACGCCGTCTTCCACAGAGCATGGGGCGACTGTCCTCGCTGCCTCCTCCGGTGGCGACGCCCCTGGTCCAGTGTGTCTAAATTCGCTCAGCTAGCCATCAGGATGTAACGATAAATTATTTCTGAATAGTTTGTTATAGCCAATTCAAGTGGAACCGCAAGTAGCTGGTCCATTCACGATATTTCTGTGTTTGGGAGATATTTTAATTCGACATGCATTAACATAGTTTCCTCCACACTTAGCTTCGCGAATCTTGAACCGTTACTTCCCACAGCACAATCAGCTCAACTAAGTCTCGTCTATATGTTATTGAAGTGGACAGAAAAATAGGGAGAGGTCACTGGACATAGCTCACAACAGACGACTGACTGGCAACAGTAGCGTCGACAGAGCTGACATAGCAATGGCCGCGGGGCGAGGACCAGCACATCCCACACCAGGCGTAATTACATGCCGGCATATCCTACTAAAATGTCCAAACAACTGTACGACTATCCACTAACATTTGGCGTGTGCTACAGATCGAAGTCAAATCCTTACCGAGCAAAGCACACATTCTACGCATATGAAAAAAAGTAATTTTGGACATGCTTTTCTCGTTTCATTTTCCACGGACAGATGGCCGTTTTGGCTGGTGGCATACCCAGGATGGTATCCTGACAACGCCTCATAAAGACATAAAGACATAAAAGATCAGTGCAACTATGAGCCACAAGGGCCCTTCTTGGTTGCACTCTGTACACTGAACCAGTTGTCCACCAAATGTGTTGATCAACTCTCCCTGGAATACAGAAAAACAAGCCCCCTATTCTTGTAATGATTGTCTATGCTGTTCTTAAAGATGTTCAGTGTGTTGCTACTGACAATGGTTTCTGGCAGCTGGTTCCAGTGTTCTACTACCCTGTTGGTGAAGAAGGACTGTCTTAACCTTGTCCTGCTGTGATTAACTTTAATTTTGAATTGATGACCTCTAATTGCATCATTTCTGTTAAATTCAAACAGTTCCCTGAGATAACCCTGTTCCTGACCATGAACAAATTTAAAGACCTCGATGAGATCTCCTCTCAGCCTTCTATATCTAAGTGAAAACATATTCAATTTCTTCAATCTTTCCTCATATGCCAGGTTATTCCTCATATGCCTCATATACCATTCACCATTTTTGTTGCCCTCTTTTGTGCTCTCTCTAAAAGCCAACAATCTTTTTCATAACTATGGGACCAAGCTTGGACACAATATTCCCAATGTGGCCTGACATATGCACAATAAAGCTTCCTGATGATTTCCTCACTTTTGTATGATACATTCCTATTTATTGCCCCAAGCATTCTTAGTGCCTTCTTCCTGGCTTCTTTGGTCTGTTCTGATGCCCCCAATTTTGTGTTCAAAATAACACCTAAGTCCTTCTCCTGCTGAGTCACAGATAGCACTTGGCCACCCATCAAGTATGGAGCCTTGATATGCTGCCTACCTACATGCATGATTTTGCACTTATCAAAATTAAATTTCATTTGCCATTTTTCAGACCACTTCACAAGCTCGTCTAAGTCTTTCTGCAGCAAGACCTGCTCATTGTGCCCTGTTATTGCCCTAAAGACCTTCAAATCATCTGCAAATTTCAAAACCTTACTGCTTAGGCCACTTTCAATGTTATTTACAAACATAATGAACAATAGTGGTCCCAGTACTGACCCCTGGGGGACTCCACTAAGAACATTTTGCCATGATGATTTTGTACCATTTAGCATCACTCCCTGCTGTCTATCTGAAAGCCACAACCCTATCCACTTTAGGATGTTACCCACAATACCATGGGCCTGAAGCTGCATCATTAACCGTTTATGAGGTACCTTGTGAAAGGCCTTGCTAAAGTCAAGATATGCTACATCAACCTGATTTCCCTTATCAAATTGTTCTGTAGCAAAATTAAAAAAGTCCAAGAGATTTGTGAGACACGATCGCCCTTTTCTAAACCCATGTTGAGTATCTTGAATCACTCTGTTTCCTTCCAGAAAACTAACTATTTTATCCTTGATAATTGATTCAAGTACCTTGCAGACTAGTGATGTGAGGCTTAATGGCCTATAGTTTTCAACTTTCCCTCTTTCTCCTTTCTTGAAAATAGGAAATACATTTGCCCTTTTCCAATGGGTTGGAATTTCATTTTGTGAAACTGATCTACAAAATATTATACTGAGTCGAATTGCCAATTCTTTTTCAGCTTCCTGCAATACCCTAGCATAAATTCCATCAGGTCCTGCTGCCTTGTTTGGCTTTATTTTCCTGACATAATTCAAAACAACATCACTGTCAATGAAATCAACATCATGTAACTGATCACCTGTTGCTGAGCTGTGGTTCACAGTTGGCAGATTAGTCACATCCTCCAATGTAAACACTGATTTAAACTGCTTGCTCAATTCCTCAACCATCTCACCATCCTCACTCAATATAATCCCATTTACTTCCAGTGGACCAATTGTGCTTGAAACTTTACTTAACTTGTAGAAACTAAAGAACTTTTTACTGTCCCCATTACAGTTCCTAGCCAAATCCAATTCTTTTGCTCGCTTTGCTGCTCTGGTCTTCTGCTTCACAGCGTCTCTAGCTTTTTGATACAACCTTAGATTTACTATATTTGAAGCTTCCTTAAATACTCTAAATGCATCTTTCTTAGCCTTAATTGCTTTTGTCAAATCTGGTGTAAGCCATGCTGGCTTTCCTACTCTTCTTTTGCGCCTTTGCTTTTGGGGGACATTTCTAATCGGAATTTCCCTCAAGTAAGATTTGAACTTTTCTCCACATTTCACAGGCATTTAAATCGGAGAATTCTTCTTCCCATTTTATGGCACTTAAAACCGCTCTCACGCAGTCAAAGTCTGCCCTGTTAAAATGTGGAACCTTTGCCAAATTATCCTTGATTGTCCCTGCTACATGTGCCTTGAATCTCACTATGTTATGGTCACTTCTTCCCAGAGTTTCTCCTACAGTCAAGTCTTGAACTAAATCACTTAAATCCGAGAAGACAAGGTCCAAGAATGAGCCCTGCCCTCAGTTAATGAACGCCTCTCTGAAAGTCACATGAGGGAGTGTGGACATTGAGACTGAGATGAGTGCAACTTGCGTACATGGGAATTAGTCCTCCGATGCTTTTCGGTGCTTTTCGGATAAAAAGTACACTTGTGGTCTAAACGATAGATAGATATAAACGAGCGATATATCTAGGCCTTCTCCAGTGGTGTAAATACCCCACAATTTTCGGTCAACTGTGATACGAATCCAACAGCTTTTCAATTGGGTAAATTTCCTCGCTTTCATTTCCCCTCTCCATCCCCTTCACCATTTTGAACATTAGGCTACGAATCCATGATGAACTCGAAATAGGAATTATCACTGACACATAAGACCGCACAGATACACTTATTAGGATCAACAGCACACATACTGTTTTCACATTTCAAAGGATGTTGCCGTTGGTGACCATCAGGCCACGGTCCTCGGTGTACACGATGAGCATGTATGGACACACATTGTCCTCGGTATTCACGGCAAACATGTATGTCGACACACATTGTCCTCGGAAATCACGATAAACATGCATGGACACACATTGTCCTCGGTATTCACGATAAACATGTATGGATACACACCGTCCTCGGTTTTGCCGATGTCCTCGGTAATTCAATCCACACTGGGAGCCAACAATTTGATGCTTCTTCCCAAATTGACCCTCCACCTTACTCAGCAGATCATGCCGTATCACCGAGAACAAATCGATGCTTCTCAGGTGGTAAATAAAGGGTGTCCTCGTTAGTGACCGCCAGGACATAGTCCTCGGTAGTCACGGCAAACACGTATGTGTGTGTGTGTGTGTGTGTGTGTGTGTGTGTGTGTGTGTGTGTGTGTGTGTGTGTGCGTGCGCGCGTATGCAACGGAAGCAAATATTCCGAGGTGACTGAGCCATTATATTTTTATTTGCTCTTAAATTTTGCTTAGGAAGAGGGAACGCATGATACCAACGCACGATATTGTAAATGGGCGTCTAAATTTGTCTGAGCCTGAAAAGTGGACTTATTATTCTCGATGAACAAATGAAAGGCATCGGTAAATAATTATTTAGAGCATATGAAGATATGCTAAAGCATGTTTATCGGCGCGTCGGGTTTGCCCACCGTGACACGTGACGTTCACTGATCACGCTTATTAAGCACGTATTTTATGCTCATCCTGGACCAATAATCTGCGCCTCTGCAGCGACGTTGTCTTCGTCTAGACACGGACTTGTTATGGTGTGAAATGGAACATTAGGATGTGATCTATCATACTGCGGGCGAAATAAGAAATGCAATATCATCGTCTATCCCAGAGACTGCTTAGTCGTCGCCATCTGGAACTGCCTGCGTCTGCTCGCGTCTCCGGCACTGGGGTAGCGTTCATTTGGCACAGCTGGGAAATGCGGGTGGCGTTCAGGTCTGAACGCTCCCGTCCAGCGCGCCGAACCGTGCGAACTGGACTGGGAACGTGCGGGCAGGGGGAGCGGAGGTCAGCTCCTGAGAGCCGCTGCCCAGCGCGCCGAAGCGTGCGAACTGGACTGGGAATGTGCGGGCAGAGGAGCGGAGGCCAGCTCCAGAAAGCTTTGTCTGCACTAGTTATGGTAGCCCACCCCAACATCAGATGACCCATCCTGTTGCTGGAGTGAGTCTGGGGTGTCAAGCGGCATGCCGCGGAGTAGACCAGCCACAGCTTCACGGCCAGCTTATTCTACAGTCGCTTGGAGGTTGCCTGTGTCGGAGAACGTTAGGTGAAATAAAATGCTGAGCGAGCCAAGCCGGACTTCTAGAGAGGCCAAAGAGTGGCGAACTTCTCAGATTAGTTTCTTTCGTTGATTTCTGTTTCGGCACTGGCATTCAACACTTGGATTTGGACGAAACGGACATTCCTGCAGATTTAGCTGAAAATGCAAAAGCGAAGTTGATGTCATTTCGTGAAGTGCTTCACGGGAAACGAACGTTCTATCGCCGCTCGGCAGTAGTATTTGTGAAAATGGGGCAAGCCTCTGGCCGGAGATGTCAATGCACCTGCTGTCACCCATGTCGCCTGCGTTACACAGGACACAGCATGGAAGGGCAGACCGAAGAAGAAGCATGAGGAAGGCCCAGACTCGGGTCGAGGAGCTCCCGGCACTTCGCAATGTCCAAGCAATGGGACATGCGAGTTGACTGGGAGTGAGGGTAGGCCGCCGCCCTACAGTTAACACGTTAGATGTGGTCCAGGCCAGCCAACCATTGTGAAGTAACTAGTGCATGTTTTACTGTCATGCTACTCGGGAAGCTGTTTATTCTTCAACACGATCATTGGGCCAAACGACAGCCACAGTGCAAGTGGAGTGTCAAAGTCGGTTAGCAAGCACCTTAAGCTGACTTGAAGCTGGCCAACAAATGGCGATCCAGACATCGGTTTGCAAAGTGGTACAATACTCGGAAAGCAACCGAAGTTCTCAGCTCTCCGTAATGGATTATGTCGGCAGTTCGGGTGCAGTTCATTGGCTTTGTCATCCGAAATGACCACTGACAGCTCCCGCCTTGAGCTCCATTCTGCTTGCATGCCTTGTCTGAATCGCCACTGTGAATAACTACTCCGGATATCACTTCGACTTTTGCGTCACATAAAACAACACACCCCGGTTATGCGTTCTTCGTCCCTGGCGCTTCCAGTCTGGTCCGTTTCTTGGATCCTACTTAAAGGCGCCCTTTTCTGTCAGCACAGGCTCTATGACCGGCTAAGCCAGATTACCCCTGACACCCGGATAAGCCAGATTACCCTGACGCCCGGGTAAGCCAGATTACCCCTGACGCCCGTGTAAGCCAGACTATCTCTGCCGCCCGGGTAAGCCAGATTACCTCTGCCGCCCGGATAAGTCAGATTACCCCTGCCGCCCGGGCAGGCCAGACTACCCCTGCCGCCCGGGCAGGCCAGACTGCCCCTGACGCCCGGGCAGGCCAGACTACCCCTGCCGCCCGGGCAGGCCAGACTACCCCTGCCGCCCGGGCAGGCCAGACTATCCCTGCCGCCCGGGCAGGCCAGACTGCCCCTGACGCCCGGGCAGGCCAGACTGCCCCTGCCGCCCGGGCAGGCCAGACTGCCCCTGCCGCCCGGGCAGGCCAGACTGCCCCTGCCGCCCGGGCAGGCCAGACCGGGTCTGACGGCCGGGGCGGGTCGTGTCGTGTCGCTGACGCCGTGTGCGCATGTTGCAGTTCCACCTCGACTGCCGGTCATCTTCGACGAGCTCGGTCGCCAGACGGTGGACGACAGGATCGGCCCGTACCGAGAGGGGCGCACCGTCAACGTCACCTGCGCCGCCTTCGATGGTGGGCCGACCAGCTCCCCCTGGCCCGTCATACACACACACACACACACACACACACACACACACACACACACACACACACACACACACACACACACACACACACACTCACACTCACCGTCAATGGGTTTTGAACGTCCCGGCAGCCAGCTGTCATGCCTACTATTAACCACTACATTACGGCGCGTTATTGTGATCTAAAAACGTGCATGGAATGTGTAGGATAACAGCGACTTGAAGTTTTGCGTACGTGTAGAATGCACTTATGTACGTGTAAACTGCACTTGCACTTATGCACTTATGTACGTGTGGAATGCACTTGCGTACGTGTAAACTGTACTATGTGTTACCTACTTACGTGATGGATTGGATTTTCATTGGGTGTTGGTGAAAAAGGTCCCTACCGTGCCACGCATTAGTGTACTTGCACGTCCATACCAGCACATTCAGATGTCTGTTTTCTGACATGTTCCGCATGCTTGATTTATGTTGGTTAGCCTCTGCCACCATCTGTCGTCTGTTCTCTTGGCAAGCTCAGCCTTGACCTCCCGAATGTCACCTGGCGGCGAGATGAAGCTCTGATGGCGGATTCCCGCTTCCTGCCGAGCGTGACCTTGACCTGTGCGGCAGGCTGGCCGCCACCGGACGTCACCTGGCGGTGGGACGGGACTCTCATGTCTGACTCTCGCTCCATCCTGAGCGTGACCTTGACCTGTGCGCCGCCGAACGTCACCTGGCGGCGGGACGGGACTCTCATGTCTGACTCTCGCTCCATCCTGAGCGTGACCTTGACCTGTGCGCCGCCGAACGTCACCTGGCGGTGGGACGGAGCTCTGATGTCTGACCCCCGCTCCCTGCCGAGCGTGACCTTGACCTGTGCGGCAGGCTGGCCGCCGCCGAACGTGACCTGGTCGCGGGACGGGGCGGCCGTGGCCGGCTCCTGGTTCACGGCGCCGGACGGCTCCGTGCGCAGCGTGCTGACGCTCGGCCCGCTCGGCCGCGCCGACATGGGTTCGCGGCTCGGCTGCGCCGCCACTTTTCACCGGTCGGCGACGCCAGCGTCGACGAGCGTCGCCATCGCCATGACTCGTGAGTCGTCTCCGTTGCAGCCGACGGACGCCACCCGCGCCGGGGAACGAGGCGTCGCCGCAGCCTCCTTCTGCGGGTAGGAGGCTGCGGATCCAGCGCCCGTCTCATACTGGCTGTCAAATAACAACCATTCGTCAAACTTGAACAGTAACGACCATACTTATGTATCATTTGCGGATACATACCTACTAATTGGAGGAGACTACGGAACTAGAACATTGCATGCCTGCGCTTTGGGGAGGGGGTTCCCAAATGTTGGCCAGTGTGGGATGTTTTGGTGTTTGTAGTTCCTGTGTATCGATAATCGATATTTGTTACAGGTCGTCATTCAAGGCCTGGGACTGAGTCGGTACCATATCAAACCACAGACGCCCATCGTATCAGTTCGACCAACACCAGACAGTCCGCTTAGGAACGTTCATATAAATGTTATTTCAGTAATTTTGTGTACTTATCCTTTATGCATTCATATAATGTGTCTAAGCGGATAACTTCATCTTATTTGTAATTGAATTGAACATGTAAGATTATGCTTAATATCGAAAGGAAAGACAAGTCTAAGCGGATAACTTCATCTTATTTGTATTTGCAATTGAGCATGAAAGATTATACTTAATGTCGAAAGGAAAGATTGTTCTGGTCTCCCCTGTCCTGGCGACACAGGGTTCGAGTCGCTTCGCGCGCTCGCAGTTAGCCCCCGGCTGGGAGGGTCAGTTGGCAACTGGCCGGATAAGGCCGGGGACGAGCTGCCGGGCAGCCGTGTCGGTGCATTGACGACACGTTAAACTTTCGGTCAAAATTCTGCCGTTGAACTGGAGTTCATGGACCGGGTGGTGGAGCCAGGGTTCACGCAACAAGCTCTGCTTAGCAATATGACCCTGGTTCATAAAGCCACCCCAGCAAGAACTCGGATTACATTTATTTAAAAAAGAAGAAAAAAAGACAAGCACACGTTTAAGAGAAACCACATCTATGATCGGCCAGTTGTGTTATTGAATCGCGGACGCATATCAAGCACTTTGACGATGACACCAAGGAAGACTCGATGTTCAGTAAGTATTTAATTACAGGTAATTACAAGATGTTGAAGTATTTAATGAAATGATTGCGGAAATCAGTGAAAGTACAAAACGTTGATTCGGAACCATTTTAAACACTGATAAATTTGCATAGTAATGCAATTCACAATTAAGCATCACTTAGTTAATTTTACACACCAAATATGCAAAATATGCAAAAGTATTCAAATCTGTTCTTAATTATCTAGTTGTAATTCGGCATGTTTTTGCTGCTAAGGCGCTTGTAGAATAATTTGGAACGACTCAGCTTCGCAAGCGAGCTGTTAATATTTTGAAAGAAGCGAAATGAAGATTGCTCACCGAATATAGTTATGACACGCAACGATGAAGGTAGTACAAAGCCTCCACCAGGGTCAACCCAGATGAGTAGAGGAGGGGAGGGGGGGGGCGTTAATGATGCCCTTTCGCCATGTCGAAAATTTTGGTTGATTTGGTGTTGAATGAACACCGGCGGCCCTCATTTCCAATGTTCCGGTGGACGGGGGTCACATGGTGTCACAAGGAGCATGTCGACCATCGGGTCCATTCGGCCGAATTCTTGATCAGCTGTAGGCCAATACCGAACTCCACCAACCACAAACGGCTTTGTAGAAGTGCCGCTTGTGCTCTCCTAGCAGACTCGTGTTGTACAGAGGGGGTGGAGGAATCAAATTGAATGCTACATGCATTCAATTTGTGGGTATGACTTGTGCATGTTTCTTCTAATAAACAAGCATAAACATAGAAGTCTAGTTGTGTTCAATTACAACTAGGATCCGGCTGCATCTGACTTGGCGCCCTCGTTGGTATTCCCGCTCATTTGTGTGATCAAGGGCGGCTTCGGGACTGTTTGTTTTTGGAGTGAGACGAGAGTCGCTTTGGACAGTTCCACTGCAGCCGCCACCGGCGACGTCTGGACACGCCCGATCCCTCTCGTTTGTGCGACATGTGGCAGTGAATTTCCTCAACTGAAGTGCTGGTGAGTAATAATGATAAGTAGCGAATGATGGGATGTAAAAATGTGGGCTAACCTGCTGCATACTATGACTAAATGTATCGAACCACTGGAAATATCGAAACTATTCACCACCAATTTCCCAGCCTCATACCGTCATTGAAAAAGCCTGTCAAAGTTTGCAGACAACGTAGTATCGGTGCCAGACGATCTGGCAAGAAAGTTCTATAGATTTCTGTGGACGGTGAAATGTAGAGCAGTATGCCATTTACTTTCTGGTTTCTAAATACGCCTTTGTTCCTTTTCAGACATGGATAAGGAGCAAAGTATACTTCGAGGAGATACTAGCATGTCATATGTGACTCTGAGAAGGAACACTAATGTCATGTACCAATTGTACTGACCCGCTTTGCGAGGACTGCGAGGGGCAGGAATTGCTGCCACACTGCGACGGTTAAATTCCCAGATTGATAATATGGACCACAAGGAAGTTGCTTATGTTGTCACGCAAGAAACAATCCGAGGAATTGTTTTTTTTCTTCTCCAAATTAGGCGGTTGTCAGATGACAACAATAACACAAGCAACTCCCCACTTTGTGCTTCCTGAATACATGTTCGCGCTGATGCACAAACACACACGCACGCACACACACACACACACACACACACACACACACACACACACACACACACACACACAAATATATATTGTAATAAAGTCAACTTAGGACACGCTCTTTCAAAACGCGTTTGACTCCCGTGTGCCCAGACCCGTCGGGTGCTGTCATGAACGCTCCGAGCGGAAGCCGTCACCCGTCGGCCGGCGCCGGCTCACGCTGACGCTGCAGTTGACGCCTCGAGCTGCGGCTGTGGCGGAATGTTATGCTTTAGTCAGGTCCGGTGCCGGCGCGGCGACGGCCGGTCGGAAGGTGTTGTGATTACGAGACAGGGAAGTCATTGCGCCATGTCACCATAGTACCACGTAACCATTGCACGTGCAGGGCAGGGGCTGATCGGAATCGTCGACCGAGCCCCTCCCTCCAAGTTCCGGCACGTGGGTGACCCGTGATGGGTGTGACCGAGCGGCGCTCTGGACAGGTAGTCGTGACAGGGCAGCGGTAGGGGCAGACGTTGTTGGGCGGCCCACCCCGTGAGACGCTGCCGCGCGGTAAGACGTTGGACGTTTGTCCGTCACGGGTGCCTGGTTATCTGGAGGTACGAACTTGGAAATGGAACGCGCAGGTATTTACCTTTGTCGAAACTGTTGCACAAGTTGTCGCCGCATTGCGTCTAGTCAGCCCGGTCAATACAAGGGCATTAACGGCTGCCGGATTTGAGAACTTGTCAGATTCGAGAACCTGTTGAAATTGAGAACCAGTTATCGTATAAGCGAGGCAAACAACTATCATTGCCAGGCGAAACGAACTTTCCGACAATATGTATCATATATATATATATATATATATATATAACATTTCCAGGCCTATGCTACACCCAGCCGTTTTGACGTGGACAATTCATTTAGAGCCTTCAAAGAGCTATCCAATGACCTGGAGGACCTATAAAGCTATGTTGGAAGCCATAAGTTGGCTATATTTCCTTGTTCCGTGATGATGATTAACATCTAGGCCAGCTTTTCTGCGGACGAACTTCAGCTCAAAACGTTTCTCCGAACTCTTAGCATCCTAGTTGATATCGTTACTGCAGCGCAACGCAAGAGCATAGCTGAACATAGCTGACGACTTCAAAGGGTTCAGTGTCAAAGGTTTTAGTGGATTTGGTCCAGTATGCCACCGCGTGCGTAGTTGAAATCATTATTGATGCCCGGAAGCGCACAGTTAGATAGGAAATCACGTCCTTAGACCCGACTTCGGAGCTAACCCTTCATGATTGGCGCTGGACTGCACCTGTGTGTCGACGACAGTGGAGCGCAACCTGGCCTTCCCCCTGATAACCCGCCACCCAGCTGACTCGACCTGAAATCCGCAGTCGAACATAGCATAGCCGATCATTCCGTGCCGCAATCGCTAAAGGCTTCGGAACAGTTCTTTTCCATACTTCTAGAGGAAGCCCCAGCTTACCCCGACACTAACGTTTTACGAATTTAACATAGAGTCCGTATTCCCATGATCGAGAGGCTTCCCTGCCAATGTCACTCGCGGTCATTGTCTTCATTGGAGGCCATCACGAGCACCGTCTGGGCCGGAAGCACTTCGCGCTTCACTGCTTACTTCGTGGCCGCCGACTTCCGCCCGATACCAAGAACGAGGACCAAGCCTTTGCTTTCCATGTTGCAATGAGATGGATTCCATATGGTGAGTTTCCAATGACGTGCTGAGCTCTAAGATATTTGTTCCCGCACTACGGGGAGCTTTTGTTACCTTCGCGTTGGGGTCGTAAACATTCCCCTCCTCCTAGTACCTCTATAACTAAAAATGATGGGACCAATAAAAATCGGTTCGGATAGCCAGCCAAAAGTTGCTGAGAACGCAAGACTCATTCAAAACAAATGTGACCGGTTTATGCTTGGTTGCAAGCAAGCTGCTTCACTACCCATACCTGATGCAAACAGCGCAACACGCCATTGTCAGCTCTGGAAAACTGAACCGAAGTACTGATCGTGTGAAATGGTTTGTGTGATCGTTTTCGATTAAACGTGATCAGACCAGATCGTCATTGTCAATACTGGGTATCCTATTATATTCTTACTTAAGAAAGGTAGGAGGTGTATGTAGCGACGTCGAAGCTATGTGACGTCACATGTACCAGCAGTGATGCCGCAGGCGGCGGGCTGGCTGTACCGCGGAAGCTATGTGACGTCACACGCATCAGCAGTGATGCCGCATACTGCGGGCTGGCTGCACCACGGAAGACATGCATGCTAAAAATAAGGGCAGTAGGACGTGATTGAATTGTGTTTCCCAGGTACGTGAGAATTCCTTGCGTGCATTTATCACGAGATCAAAAGCACATGCAGTGGTAATTGCATTATTGTATGGGAAATAAGAACGGACAGAGAGTAAACCAGGAATAGTAAGCATAATTGCCGTTCCACATACATACGACAACATTCCATTGCACGAAAAGGAGCAATGATAAAGCACTTGTCAGGCAGGTATGGATTGGCCTTGAAAACCGAATCGAACGCTTCTAGTACACAGAGGCATGTGCGATAATGACAAACACTATTCATCAGAGATCAGATTGAGCCAAACCAAGCCACCAGCAAATGGATGATTCCATTTCCTGTTCTATCATGTTCAAGCAATCCTGTAAGCCATGCTCTGATATAGCCTCCAAGAAGCATCATGGCGCACCTACCAACCACCCAGCGTCACATATTCGTGCTCTTTCTGTTTACTCTATTCGCCCTTCACTTCCGGTCCCCGTTGTTCGAAGCTCTCCGAGGAGACCGGGAGGAGATGCACGATTCTATCTGCACGCTCCCCTATCTCTCACCGAAATGGGCAGGAGACGTTTTAGTTTCCAAGCGCTGGCGTTGTTCGGTGCGCTGTCGCCTGCACTGCCGCCTGCGCTGTCGCCTGCACTGCCGCCTGCACTGCCGCCTGCACTGCCGCCTGCACTGCCGCCTGCACTGCCGCCTGCACTGCCGCCTGCACTGCCGCCTGCACTGCCGCCTGCGCTGTCGCCTGCACTGCTGCGCCTGCACTGCCGCCTGCACTGCCGCCTGCACTGCCGCCTGCACTGCTGCGCCTGCACTGCCGCCTGCACTGCCGCCTGCACTGCCGCCTGCACTGCCGCCTGCTCTGTCGCCTGCACTGCCGCCTGCGCTGTCGCCTGCACTGCCGCCTGCGCTGTCGCCTGCACTGCCGCCTGCACTGCCGCCTGCACTGCCGCCTGCACTGCCGCCTGCACTGCCGCCTGCACTGCCGCCTGCACTGCTGCGCCTGCCGGAACCGGTGCCCAGCCGCCACCTGAAACGACTTCTACGTGTGCCAGTGATACCGAACTGAGGTGCCTCTCGACACCTCGCAGCTGTAGTTTGAGCTTCTGTGCTTTGGTGCATTTTGGTGGTATGATATGCTGATGTGTTTTTTTATCTCTTCGGTACCTGCTCACCATCAGTGGCTCACCATCAGTTGGTTTTATATTCTCGACGGGAGACAATAATGACCATGTGGATTGGGGATTGTGACCATGTGTATTATGGATGCATTGTGGATCCCTTTTCCAAAGTATGCCCGTCACTGTTCACCAGATTTCGATAAACCATACGCTAGTGTAGATGTCGGCGAAGACTATGCTCTGGGACGCTACATTCATCTCCAAACCGGGACAAGAAATTCGCACACTTTTCCATATCCTGATGCCTTTTAAGCCAGTGTTTCTGTGTGGTACTGCGTTTCCCTCGCTTGCAATAAACACGAGCGATTTTCTTAAATTATGTTTGTGAAACGTTCGGTTTCCTCCATGTACTTTAAAAACAAATCTTGCCGCAACTGCGCACACGCTGGGTGTGTCTTGGAGGAGTGCGAACTGTTTCCTGCTGTTTAGCGGTGTGGGTGTGTTCAGTGCTGTACTGCGGTACAGCCTGGCACCGACGTCAGACCGTGGTGCCAGCCCTCCGTCTCACCGACTGCAACACTTCCCTGATGAAAGCATGAGGTCTGAGATGGGAGCAGAATCCATCGACCGGTGTGCTATTTTCAGAATACATAGTGCAGGACTTGGCGATCGAACACCTGAGCTAATGAACGTTCGTGATGAAGACCGAGTTCATATAACCAGTTCCTTGATATAGAAAGGGTCAATGGGAGCAGCGGGGTGCGGCCCTCTCATTCTTGCTGGTGCCCAGACCTGCAATGCTAATTTCCCCAGAGCTTTGTCGTTATCAGAAAAGATATGACGACACGGCTAAGTAAAATTGCTAAGTTAATATTAACATTACGTACCGTAAAACTACACTCACCTGTGTCTACATTTGCCCGCAATCTTCTCGGTTTCTTTTGTCGTAACGATGCCACCAGAGCGCTCTGTGTAGTCCCGACGGATTTATTCTGCGACATTTTCGCCTTCAGATTTGGATACAGAGTCTAGTCCAGTGTTTCTGAGGTGTGTTGGCAATGATGCCATTCGCTTAAGCCGTAGCCAGGCATGCATGGAGGCCCGAATATTGTTTGACTGTGTACACATTTAATCGAGGCTTGGAGTGTTTACAAGAAAAAGCACGAAGTCCCTTAGAAGAGAGTTCGCTAGTTAAAACTTATGCAACCTTGAGAAATGCCGCCGACAGCCAGTAAATGGACACGAGCGGGGACTGTACGGTTTCAACCTGAGAGACAGGAACGTATTTATGGAACAGCACATTTACGGAATGTCGATGCACACCCAAAGAGAACCAGCATGGGCGGGTATCATGTCTCATGTCTAACATCGGCGTCGTACGTCATGCACGAAAGACGCAGATTATGACATTTGTTTCTGCTCAAAGACCACGCTGCACACTGTTTGCAGAGGTAAATATCTCTCGAGAAGCACGAAGCACGAAACGTGGCGCAGCACTTGCCAGAACCTAACATTTCAGACTCACTTGGATATATAAACGGCACGCTCGCTGGCATCATATCTGGAGTGATTGTAGCACGACAATGGCTTGCTCCTCGAGTGGCAACGGCACTCGTGAGAACTTTGGTACTTTCGCAGTTGCGCTATGGGCACGGATGTCGGTGTGTGGTGCCGTGCGATATTCGTGGTCGGATTCAGAACCGGAAAGTGTGTGTCCTGGGGTGGTGACGGGCCACAGAAGACGTAATCACACCACCGATCCAGGTTAAAGTCTGCGCTGGTTCATTGCCGAATGGCTCTGAGGTGGTGACCGGCCGCAGAAGACGTGACTGAGGTGGTGACCGGCCGCAGAAGACGCGACTGAGGTGGTGACTGGCCGCAGAAGACGTGACTGAGGTGGTTACCGGCCGCAGAAGACGCGACTGAGGTGGTGACTGGCCGCAGAAGACGTGACTGAGGTGGTGACCGGCCGCAGAAGACGCGACTGAGGTGGTAACCGGCCGCAAATGTGACTGCGGTGGTGACCGGCCGCAGAAGACATGATTGAGGTGGTAACCGGCCACAGAAGACGTAACTGAGGTGGTGACGGGCCTCAGAAGACGTGACTGAGGTGGTGACCGGCTGCAGAAGACGCGACTGAGGTGGTGACCGGCCGCAGAAGACATGACTGAGGTAGTGACCGGCCGCAGAAGACGTGACTGAGGTGGTGACCGGCCGCAGAAGACATGACTGAGGTGGTGACCGGCCGCAGAAGACACGACTGAGATGGTAACCGGCCGCAGAAGACATGACTGAGGTGGTGACCGGCCGCAGAAGACGTGACTGAGGTGGTGACCGGCCGCAGAAGACATGACTGAGGTGGTGACCGGCCGCAGAAGACGTGACTGAGTTGGTGACCGGCCGCAAATGTGACTGCGGTGTGACCGGCAGCAGAATACGTGACTGAGGTGGTGACCGGCCGCAGAAGACGTGATCACACGTCCGGAGAGAGAGAGAGAGAGAGAGAGAGAGAGAGAGAGAGAGAGAGAGAGAGAGAGAGAGAGAGAGAGAGAGAGAGAGAGAGAGAGAGAGAGAGAGAGAGAGAGAGAGAGAGAGAGAGAGGGAGACAGAGAGAGAAGAAGTTCTTCCTCCCTCTATCTCTCTTTGTCTCTCTCCCTATCTCATCCCTCTCCACCGATCTCTTTCCCCAATCTGCCTTCCTTCCTATTTCGTTTTCTCTTGCTAATCCTTCCTCCTTCTCTTTGTTCTTATCTTTGTTTCTCTGTCTTGTCTTCTTGTCTTTGTCTCTTTGTTTCTCTCTCTCTCTCTCTCTCTCTCTCTCTCTCTCTCTCTCTCTCTCTCTCTCTATCTCTATCTCTCTCTCTCTTTCTCTCTCTCTCTCTCCTTTCTCTCTCTCTGTCGACCCAATGTTTTCCCTCTTGACACATACAAGCGCACAGCCAACGCACGCCGGCAACCCAGTGGCTTGCATATGTTTTGTAGTCGTGTGTTTTTCCAAGCGACGATGTCCCCGACACGGGGGAAGTTCCCGTAATAAAACTGCTCGCAATCAGCGCCTCGCTGCAGCTTTCCGCGATCCATCAGCATGCGGTGCACATGCAGTCGGAATGGGCGTCATTTGGCCTGAGCGGCGCGCGGCGCCAAACACCGACGCAGACGCGCAGCGTTCGTCCGATGTTGATTCTCCCCGGACACCAGAGACCGGCACCATTTGGGGCCGGAGACCGGCTTTGGTTAGGCCCCCGCCGGGAAATGCCGCTGATTAGGCAGCTGCCGACTGCGCGCTCGCCGCTGTGTGCCGAGCATTGGCGTCAACCGGCCATTGTTGTGGGAGAGAGGACAAAGGAGGGATCATGTTAACCTGACGAGGAGTTTCGGTGATGGGATCAGGAGCATACTTGTTTGGCGGCAAATTATCAGCACATGCAGTATGACGAGATTGATGATGTTTAGTGGAAGAACTGCTCATGTCAGGTCAGGCAACTCAGCCCCAGGTATTTATCTTGGATTAAGCAAAACAATTAGTGATGGGAAACCGGGTCTAGTTGATACAATGTTTGTTTGTTTGTTGCGAAACTCAAAAATAACTCATCACTTTGGAAGGGTAGCGAGGCGATAGCTGGAACTACGCGAAGCCTTCTAGAATCATCCCCAATGATTATGCTTTTGTCGCATCCTCTGGGCTTTTTTCACCAGAGAGTAAAACATGTCACAAGTACCGGTTCATCAACTTACCCCTTGTAGGGGTAAGTTGTTCCTGACGATGGGGTAAGTTGATAAAATGTAAATTTAATGAGATAGATTATCCACAGGTGGTATTAGCTTGCGTCATTTCAAAGGTCATATTTCACGCAATTATGTGGTTATTATAACACTGGTTTGAGTCCTGACTGACCATAACTCATGGTTAATGCCATTTATGGAAGGTGCAAACACTCATTCCCTAGTTATACCTTTTCCTTCGTGATTTACGTCTTACAAGAAATCCCCGTAGAAATATGGAATAAGATTATCTTGAAACAGTCTTAGCAAACACCTTAATACAAATAGGCAATTATGTGGTTATTTTATTTCACTACCAGCCCACACACCCTTGTCACAACCTGATGTTGATACAAGCTGATTAAGTTGATGCAGGCAATTTACCCCGCAGGTTTTCTGATGCAAGCTGCAAAATGCTATGGAACATTGGGGGCGCGGTGTAGTGACAAACGATGAAAGCATTTCACCGTTGCAAAGCTACGATAACATGATAATGACAACTTACACCTAAAAAGTTAACAAGTGGGCGACAAGTTAGAAGAAGGTCGACGCACATACCTTTAAATTGTGCTTTCGTTCCAAAAATATACCGCATCGTCACCATACCGTTGCCGCGGGTCGAAAGGACTTGCGATTGATTTTGCCACGAGAGAGGGTCATGTCAGTAGCAACATGTGTGGTAGCCATGGAAACCGGCTCCATACTTTTTTTTTACAGTGAACGCTTTTGTATCAACCATCCCGTGCATCAACTAGACCCGGTCTCATCTATGTCATCGATCCGTTTGAATTGAAACGCTCCAAGCGTAAACATGAAGACAAACAGACAAATACTCCTGACACTCTCAATATAATGTCCACTGAACCCAACGTAACCTGGCACAGCAACCAAAGCACCGCACATTCATGGAATGTCGGTAAGCACCATATTTCATTAAATGCACGTTTGAAATTATGTTTTTAGGCACTAAGTCGAATTATTGGAATCTGTTTACTGTCATTTTACGCCCTGTGATAGGGCGCATCGCGGGGTCCGCCATGAAGGACGGGAAATAGGTCACTGAATACTGCTCGGATCATAATAATAATGGTAGTCGCGGGAAAGGAATGAACCTAATGCGTAAAGAACCTAACCCTCCTCGACATTCCGGTCAGATCCTCCGAAAACGAAAGAGGTGTCATCGGAAAGCGCTCGACGAGTAGAACCAGAATTAACCCCCAAAAATTTGATCCCATTAAAAAGTGACGTCACTGGGGGTGTTGTGTTCACGATTGACGCCATGTTTTTTTTCTTGGTTCTGGGAGTTCATTTTGGAGAAGACTTTAAATATAACTCTTATTTGGAATCAGAAAAGGAAGGCGCAATGGACCATTTTCCCACAATGTGTGTTCACCCAAGTTCTGTTTATATTTCCAAAATCTAAAGCTTTCAATTTTTCAACATTTCGATTTCTAATGGGCATAGCACACCGAGAAACACTGCTTTAGGGGAACTTATCCTCATACAAAGAGCTTGTCTTAGCCAGAATCTTCGATTTAGTTCTAATAAACAAAGTTGCAAAACAAATAAATCATAAAAATGTACAAAAATAAAATCAAACATTTATCTGGTATTTTTGTTGCGTCTTTAAACATAAGTAAACGCTGATCGTTTCATTCAAATATTCTTAGATGTTAAAGCGTGACGGCTGGTTTCATTTTTTTTGGAAGTGACCTCACTTGAGCTTGATTAACTCGGTGACCGTGAATGACCCGACCTCAAAATTTTCACACATGTAAAATTGATGTGGGGAATGGCATGCCGAATTTCGGCGCGCTGACGCGCTGTTTTTCACCATCCGCTGAAAACCTTAGGGGGGGGGGGGGGTAAAAAGACCCCGAGACGGCGCGGGTTAATGCAAGCTTATTCTGCCCCGCGAATCCCTGGTGTGCAGCAGTATATCGACGATATACTCGCATTCACCTCCTCACCTCCTCACCTCTTCACCCCTTCACCTCCAGTCTGACTCTGAGAAGCGTAGCTGACTGAATTCGAATCAGCGTATCGGTGGCGTACGCTTCAACAAGTAACCTTACCCGGCTTACGCTCTGGCGAACTTGCCGGTGCATTATGCTCCGATTAATGGGTTCTCGTGATGCGAATACATCTCCAGAGGAGCCGACCATTTGACGACGTTCACGGGTCAACAGTCTAACGTGACGACCGTTTCAGTGCCGCCTCTGACCGTCGAACTGGTCGGCAACAGAACGGCCGTGTCGGCGGGCAGACCGGCCGGCGAAACCTGCCGGGTCACCGGCTCCCAGCCCGAGCCGCACGTCACCTGGTGGCTGGGCGGCCTGCAGCTGCACCAGGTCACGCAGGTCACCGACGCCGGCGGCAACGTCACCCGCTCTCGGGTGACCTTCACGCCGCAGGTCAAGGACGGCGGCGCGACGCTCAAGTGCCGCGCCTTCAACCGCGAGATGCGGCCGATCACGCTGGAGGCGGCTCGCAGGATAGCTGTGTATTGTGAGTAGGCCGTGTATTGTGAGTGGTGACAGGGCGGTGCTGACGTCTCGTAGGATAGCCGTGTATTGTGAGTAGGCTGTGTATTGTGAGTGGTGACAGGGCGGGGCTGACGTCCCGCAGGATAGCCTTGTATTGTGAGTAGGCCGTGTATTGTGAGTGGTGACAGGGCGGGGCTGACGTCTGGCAGGGTAGTCGTGCATTGTGAGCGATGGCACAATACACGGGTGGGGCTGACGTCTCGCGGGATAGCCGTCTATTGTGAGTAGGCTGTGTATTGTGAGTGGTGACAGGGCGGGGCTGACGTCTGGCAGGGTAGTCGTGCATTGTGAGCGATAGCACAATACACGGGTGGGGCTGACGTCTGGCAGGATAGCCGTGTATTGTGAGTGGTGACAGGGCGGTGCTGACGTCTCGCAGGATAGCCGTGTATTGTGAGTGGTGACAGGGTGGTGCTGACGTCTCGCAGGATAGCCGTGTATTGTGAGTAGGTCGTGTATTGTGAGTATGACGTGTATTGTGAGTAGGCCGTGTATTGTGAGTAGGTCGTGTATTGTGAGTAGGCCGTGTGTTGTGAGTAGGCCGTGTATTGTGAGTAGGCCGTGTATTGTGAGCAGTGACGGGGGACGAGTGGTCTAGGGGTAAGATGCTCGTCTCGCAATCGAAAGATTGTGGGTTCGAATCTCACCTGTCGCTACTCTTCGCCCGCGACCAATCGGCGTGAGAGATTGGCGACGCTATATGACTCAACGGTCGACGTGTCGTAAAACCAATAACCAACCATGTGAGCAGTGACAGGGCGGTGCTGACCACACGCCGCTATTATGACGACACTTCAACGGCCGTCCCACTTTGTCGCGCTGAAGCGTGCGGGCCGGGTGCAATGTGCTCGCGCATCACGCCTGTTCTGTTGCCTTCTCTGTGCTGATCGCAGCCAAATAGTGCTTCGAAGTTTATGATTGCGTTTGCTGACGATGCAGCTTTGCGTCATTATCAAGCTACGTGAACGAGCCAAACTGCAAACTGCATAGATGTTAGTTGACAGCTCATATACGCCATACATTTTCTGGTGCGGCAAGCTACATTGACCAGATATGGATGCTTCTTGCCCCTCCTTCAGGGGAGTAGTTCCTTTCTGGGTGCTCAGGTACCCACGATGATGATTAGGCTCCCACAGTAAGTTGTGGTTGTGACGCTTAGACTTATGAACATACATGGATGGAATTAACTTCAAGCCAGCTTAAGCACCACCCGTACTGTTCGTCAATCTACACTTCAGCGCTCTTGTCTGATTTTGGGACGCATTTTTAGGAAGTAAGAAGCATATATATGTGCTATCGTTCTTGTCCCACCCTACAATGATTGAAGGCACCATTGAATAATGCAACCTATCTATCGATTGGCTCAAAACCACGTGTGTTCCGTTCCTGCATATATACGAGTAAGCTTTACCCTGGGCATGTTTTTCCTTCCTTTGTTTCTGTCCTTCCCTCCCGTCTTCCCCTCACCATATTTTAATCTCAGGGGGCTGTGACTCGCATGGTCCCGACCGCCTGATCCTCGCCTTGGGTCACTGGACTGGACGACAGTCGCCAGCTCAGTGGGCTGTGCGCTTCGCTAGGCGTCAAGTCTCGGGTTGAAGCACCGCTTCGACATTCTGCAGCCGTTGGCTGTCAGAGAGTGGCGCAACTATGCGTCGCGAAGGAAGCCCACCTCGTGTTCCGTGCTGCTGGATCGGCCGGCTGCCAACTCCCTCGTACGACATTGCCGCTCAAACTATGCTGGAATAGTTCGCAGCTTTGGGCGGGATTAAGCTTGGAGAACGCAGGAATGTATATTACTGCAGTTTCACGCAGCTGTGAGGATCATCAGGTGTAGTTTGATATTCGGTCGCTTCCTTGCAGTACTTGAACACACTACATTCATAGTCTTCCTTCTGGAATATGCTAATTCTTCCTAGCTTCTCCAATCGTGATCATGCATGCCTTATTCCCGATTCTCTGATCGTGATCATGCAGGCTTTTGCCCAATTATCCGATCGTGATCATGCATGCCTTATCCGCGATTCTCCGATCATGATCATGCATGCTTTTCCCCCAATTCTCTGATCGTGATCATGCATGCTTTATCCTCGATTCTCCGATCATGAGCGACGTAATGAGCGCGATATCGAACTTTTTCTGCTATAGCCCAACGAAATGCCTGAACCATACGCACTCTGCCAGTTTCCAACTAAAAATATAGTATGTTTTTTTTTATAATTCCTCAATCTCGTGCCATGTCTTATTCCTCATGCTTTTTCGGCTCACTCATTTCAATGATCGCGAAAATGGATGTGTATATATATATACATGTTCGCGATCGTTGATTTGAGCGTACCGGAAAAGTTGCACTTCCAAACTGGAGGAGCTATGAATATATTATGGCCAGGAAGGAAACATGAGACATTATTTCTCTGCACCTCCAAGCCAGTCCGTGGGGACAAGTTGTATTTGCGATTGTAATAAACCAATTATACCAAGTGGTTTAGTATGCGGTTTGAGTCAGATTACAGTCGACAAGATAAAACGAGACGAAATTGAATGAAAAAGTAAAACAGCAGCATCAAACACGGCAGATAAAAGCAGTGCCAAACAGCGGATAAAACACCAGACGCGCACGGCCAGTGTAAGAGACGTTGCTGTCAACCATTGCAACGAACTCGCTTCGTGTCCGAGAAGCGATGGTGGCCGGAGGCAGTACGCTCCATGGCGAGACCGGCTGAAGATCAAGTGAAAGATCAAACGAAAACCAGCCAAATACTGCGTGACGTTTCAGTATGTATTTCACTGATGCAACCGATGCGAACGGTGCTTCACGCTCATGCACCTCCTCAGCAAGCAAAATGTGCAAATGCATGTCAATACATGCATAGTGCGTAGTATCTCACTTCACGTAATCACCCAGCAACTTCTAGTTGATTTGAAGATGACATAAAATTGTACCTCAGTGTTTGGCTCATTGTGTCCAGATATTCTAAAATCGCAAGGTCCAGTGCCCCAGAACTTTTGCCCAACATCTTGAAGTCATCAACAGAAAATCTAGCGTGGCTTGAAGGAAGTCTCAAGCAGGTGAGAGGTTGGAGTTAGCAAGACATTTTTCGGTGCAGTCCAATTTGCCTGAGTGCTGCGGGAAATCTACAGTATCAGCTACGATGGTTTGATACCACGTGCGATGTTCCGCAGGAAACGCATCTAAATTCGCAATCTATTGTAAATTGGTAACACTTGATAATTTTCATAGCAGACACAATTTATATATATATATATATATATATATATATATATATATATATATATATATATATATATATATATATATATATATATATATATATATATATACATACATATATATGTATGAAGATAGATAGTAGATGGTTATATATGATGCTAAAATACATGCTGTGGGTATGCCAGAAATGAAGCCCAGTCAACATGCTTGACGCCTCTGGCGAGCAGAGAGCATAACTATGGCATTCTCTCGGTGAAGCCACCTTTGCGCTGGTGCTGCTGGTGCTGGCGTTGACCTGGCCCACCGTCGGCTGCAGATGCCCCCATAGTGACGCTCACCTTCTGGCCGCGCGAGAACATCTCGACGGGCGACACGGTTCGGATGCGGTGCAACGTCAGCTCCCAGCCGGCCGTCGGTCACATCACCTGGCGGCACGAGGTGGGCGCAGCCGAGCGCGACGTCACCTCGCAGGCGGGCTGGTCGGGCGGAGGCGCGGACCCAGGGGAGAGTGCAGAGAGAGCAGAGAGTTCTTCCGGCGGATGAACACTACGTTTTGCAGTTGGAAACCCGATGTGCACTGCCTAATCTGAACCACGTAGCAGATCCGTTGAGTTGTGGTGACGGGTGTAGCAGTCGCTTTATTTCCGGATGTCTGGGCACCCATATAAATGTGCAAGCTGAACAATTGCGCCTATATACGATTACTGAATCAACTTGGTGTAAAATTGCTTCAGGCACCGGGAATCACTTTTACACATTTCATTCGGGATGGTGATTGCTATTGCGGTCTGCCAGTGTGGCTTCACCGCCACGTGAATGTGACGTCAGATTGACTCACGCAGGGGGCGCTGATGAAGCAGACGTTTGCTGAAGGCCTCATCAGCAACGACACGCTGCTGATTCGCAACGTGTCGCGACGAAGCGGCGGCCTCTATACTTGTTCCGCGTCCAACATAGAAGGCACCGTCCAGAGTAACGCTATCAGTCTGCAGGTTCGCTGTGAGTGCCCACCCTCAGCCTGCAGGCCCGCTGTGAGTGTCCATCGTCAGTCTGCAGGTCCACTGTGAGTGCCCAACCTCTGTCTTCAGGCCCGCTGTGAGAGTCCACTGCCCATGCCATGAACCATACATAGGCGCACTATCGTTGTCCACCTCGTGCATGCGTCATTTGCAGTATCGATCTGTAAATCTCCACAACTCTGAACGTGTCGATATTGGCCGTAGCGTGCTGCACCCCAGGCCGCGGTGCGAGAGAATTCCACCACGCCACCACGTCACAGGAGGGCACTTCAGGGACCTCAATCTGCAGATTGTAACTCGGCCGGGCTGGCTCACTGCAGCACGAAAGCGCAATCTGCAGCGAATAAAAGAGGGTACGAAAGCATGCAGTATACCAGTCCGAGATTAAACTACCAGCAAAACTGTCATGATCCAGTCACCAATGTGTCATGTGGGGTTTCAATTTGGACTAGGTGTAGGTTATTAGCGAGCACGGCCCGGACGTTGAAAGCTATTGTAATTTATGTGTCCCGCTGTAATCTATCAAAACCCGCAGACAGGAGGTCAATCGGGCGATCTGAAGGAAAACGTTCCAGTAAAAAGTCATTGGAATGCCAATGACCTGGTGCTGTAGATAATGTTATATTTGCAATGTTCCAGTGTGGCTGCTCCCAGCGGTTTCATTCAGTTTTCATTACGAGCGAATGCGAAGCCCCAACGACACTAGTCCCGTGTGTATGCGGCACAGGTGCACCTGAGCGGCCCCACGCGACCCAGCCCGGCCGTCACGCTTGTGAAAATAATTGTGATGTTTTTTTCCGTTGCAGCGTTTCAATTTCTGGTTCCTTGACTCTGAACTTGGTCTGGCATTCGGCTTTCATTCCTGGCAGCTTTGACCACAACATTTTCGTTGAAGTGCGCGCATTATTGGTAACAAAGAACAGGTGTTACGGCCGAACTTGTGTCGGCCGACCCAGCGGCACCGACCGAGAGTCAGCCAGCCAGCCGCCGATACACGCTTCATGACGTCATGCCACGTGACCTGCGCGCCTCGAAGCCGGGCGGCCAGTGTCAGTCCGACTGAGGGTGCCGCGCTGACTGGTTGTATACGGGGTCAGCTGAACGGGAATGCTGTGATGCAACAAGGACCGTGACACAGTGCGGCACCTATGCTAATTGGACAAGTCAAGGTGGTGTGCTAAAGTTTGAGATACATGCACCTATTCGACGGATGGGCCCAATGTTAATATCTGCTGAGTCAGGTTGTTTTTCGAGGCACACATTCCGACGTCGGCGACACCATTTCCGCAATCGAACTCCTCTGCCGAATGTGGACGACGCATTTCATAGTCCAATCCACTATTCCGAATGATGAAAATGTATTATTTCAAAAATTCCTGTCAATCCGCGAAAAAATGGACGAATTAGGTGTGAGCCTTCACGGGTTGCCAAGACAGCGCAGTTCCGATCGGTGCACACGCTCCCTGTCGCAGTATCAGCACAGTCGTCGATCCTGTGTCTGCAGCAACACATTGTCTGCCCATTGCCCTTGATCATCCAAGCGCCTCAAATGGTGACTTCTACCAGTACAAGGTCAACTACAGTGATAAGAATGTCGGCTATGCAATCGCTTCAGATGCACCAGTCTGTCGTTCAACTGTTCCGCAACTGGTGGAAGCAGGACTGGACGAGACGGTGAACGTGACGTGCTCCGTCAGCGCTTACCCGGAACCTCATCACTTCCGGTGGAGCATCAATAGTGCCGGTGAGTAGTGCGGCATGCTGAGAGGTGCTGCGATGTCGGAACATTGGCTCGGAACCCAACCACTACCGGTGGAGCATCAACAGTGCCGGTGGGTAGTGCGGCATGCTGAGAGGTGCTGCAATGTCGGAACATTGGCCCGGAACCCCACCACTACCGGTGGAGCATCAACAGTGCCGGTGGGTAGCGCGGCATGCTGAGAGGTGCTGCAATGTCGGAACATTGGCTCAGAATTGCCATCTGTCGAAATACACCTAAGTACATTCACTTGTCATGTGTCGCATGCTGGTTATCTCATAAGGGCTGTTTTTGTTTTCAAGTTGCGGGCTTAATGAGGACGGAGTGTGCAAACTTCCTCACCTCAACTCCATAACATGCCGAGTCCAAACTTCAGTGCAAAGCTCTTTACAGCGAACCCGTTGCTGGCGCAGTTAGCTAATGTGTTGGCTTTGAGTGTGGTTTTGCTCGGTTTAATTTTATATCGGTCAGACATGCATAAAACCAGCTCCCATTCAAGAGTAAAGTAGCAGCTGGATCTGGCGAAGGACTGTCCCCATTGCGACGGGGAGTCTTTGGCCTCGTGCATGACCTAGGTTTTCCGACTAGCACCGACATCATTGCGTTCACGAGAACGACCTACTCCTAAAACGGCGGATTTTAATCTCTGCAGGCCTGATAATTTGCCCGTTCGGTCGCTAACAACATCTAACTCGCTCTCCACTACAATACCCAGCACGCAGCGCACATCGCTCATGGTTGCTGATTCACTTCTTCCGTGGAAGGTCTAAACTTCCTAGGAGATTTTCCTGGCTAAATGTCCTTGATTGTCCTGCATAGCGTGCCCCATGGACTCTGCACCACCTTTCGCTCTGTGCAACTTGGGCGGTCCTCTGTTCACACCATGCCTACGCTATCCTGTCTCGTCAGATTTCGTCGTGTGCACAATCCTTGTGGCTGACAGCACGACAGGAGGCAGGCAGACGTCCGTGACTGTCCGACAGTAGTGTGCCGAATACCAAAACGTCGGTCATGATATGTGCATGCGCGCATATAAACAGCCCAAGATATAAACAGCCCAAGATATAAACAGTCCAAGATATAAACAGGCCAAGATATAAACAGCCCAAGATATAAACAGTCCAAGATATAAACAGCCCAAGATATAAACAGCCCAAGATACCCTGAGGTGTGTACTCAGTCACGTGAGGATCGGCAGGTCAGCAGGTGAGGATCAAGTCAGCAGGTGCGGATAAGGTCGGCAGGTGAACACCAGGTCAGCAGGTGAGCATCAGGTCAGCAGGTGCGGATCAGGTCAGCAGGTGAACACCAGGTCAGCAGGTGCGGATCAGGTCAGCAGGTGAGGATCAGGTCAGCAGGTGCGGATCAGGTCAGCAGTTGAACACCAGGTCAGCAGGTGAGAATCAGGTCACCAGGTGCGGATCAGGTCAGCAGGTGAGGATCAGGTTAGCAGGTGCGGATAAGGTCGGCACGTGAACACCAGGTCAGCAGGTGAGCATCAGGTCAGCGGGTGCAGATCAGGTCAGCAGGTGCAGATAAGGTCAGCATGTGAACACCAGGTCAGCAGGTGAGCATCAGGTCATCAGGTGCGGATCAGGTCAGCAGGTGAGAATCAGGTCAGCAGGTGCGGATCAGGTCAGTAGGTGAACACCAGGTCAGCAGGTGAGCATCAGGTCAGCAGGTGCGGATCAGGTCAGCAGGTGGGAATCAGGTCAGCAAGTCAGGACCAGGTCAGCAGGTAAGGATCAGGTCGATACATTACAAACCAAACACACTAAAACCATTTGCTAAGCACGTATGAAACCCGTTAACTGTGTCTAAGATGAACTTCCTGAAAAGCAAACAATTACGCGTGGGATTTTATTTGAGTCAGAAAGCACATCATGCCATAAATGTCGCGGTACATCAGATCGATGTTAGGAACATGTCATGAGCTGTTTGTGTTGATTTGGCCGCATCATGCATATTCTGCATGGCTACCAGTGGCATAAGTGAGTCGTTGTGGGAACCAACAACATAGTATGATGGACTGGTGTATATCTACGATGTTAGGGATTTAGCCTTGATCTGTACCCGCTACAAATTACTGGAAATAGATACAAAAGTACTTCTGGGACTAAGTCAAGGTTCTCTGAATGGCAAATATATGGAGCAGAAGTAAGCAACTTCAACTGATTTCAGAATTGTTGGCAGTTCAGAGGCACCACATGAATCAAATTTAGCCTAACGGTATCTGATAAAACCTGATATTATGTAAAATGGAAATAATCAGTCACTGGTTTCGCCTGATACTGCGGAAGTTAAACTATAAATAGAACCTTCTTTACTCCAGGAGAGGTTTTCTCACCAATCGTGCTCGAAAATACTGTATTAGTGGCGAAATACTTCACGTTTCGGAACTAGGCCACCATCGGGAGTGACGATGGCCTCGTGCCGACATGCCGAGTGTGTGGTCACTCATAGAGTACTCTCGGACTCGATCACTAAAATATATCCCCTTAACAAGAAAGTATGTGTTTGGATTGTATTAAAAGTCGCACTATGTCATGATGTTCTTTTTTAACCGGCTTCCTTAATTCAATAGCATGTCGATTGGACTATTGAACTCAAGACATGCATCGCTTTGTATTTTCTCCTTTTAAGAGCCCCCAAAATAGACCATCATGACAAATGGCCATATCGGGAACGGGTGAAGTTCTGCTCAGGGTGCCCTGCATTCAGCCGGAAAACGTATGGACTCAATCACAAACAAATACCAACCTATGATTAATGTCGAACAGTCCAGAAGGCTATCAAATCCTTAGCATCGCCCACCAGCGGCGTAGATTCCTATTCAGTTGGCAGAGCTCCAGTCCCCCAACTTGCAGCTCAGCCCTCTCCCCCAACTTGGCATCCAGCCCCCTTCCCAAACTTTGGAAGTCAAACCAATGACAAATTCAAGCAATGCTGCATAATTTTCGAGCACGACATTCTACTCGTGTTTAACCTAGGTAGGTATAAGATTGCCCCCCAAAAGTTGTAATGAGTGGTGACGATATTCTTGCGGTTCTTCTAAGTATTCCTTAGTATTGGTCGTGACTGTCCTCTTTGATAAACTGAAATAGTACAAGCAATCCTGTTTTACCTTTTCTCAAATCGATAACCACACTGGTCATTTCGCACTGAACACAATATGGAGTTTGCTATGATGGTTACATGTTGCTTCTTTTCGTACTGTTTTTATTCCGTTTTGATCAACGGAAACTTAAAGTAACACATGTAAAAATTGTAAAACAATGATGAAATTAGGCACAATGCGAAGCGAAATGGTAAGAACTCGCTTCGGCACTATGTGAATTCTCCATATTTGGTAGTAGTTTTTCGATTAACTATTTCCTGATTATTTTGTTCCCCGATAGGTTAAGTTCATGGAAAACTGGAAAAGGAAGATAATATTGGTTAAATTAAGGTTTTTTTTATAGATAGCAAAATAAGGTGGCCCAAATCCGATGAGAAATTTGTATTTTGGATACCCTAAGTTGATCGACCCAGGGCTGACTCCCCCCCACCAACTGATCTTGAGATCCTACCCCCCCCTGTCACCCACTTCATTTTCTTTGGCTCCTGATGACCTACATGTATCAGCTGAACTTTAAGCTCCAGTGGATGAAGATTACCAATATTGGACAGCTGTGGTAATTGAGTCTCAATATGAACTTAATTACGCAAATCCCCAGAGTAAAACAATCCCCATATGGCAGCATTCATCAGCTTTGAAGCAATATGAACGTTTGCGAACTATATCTGGCTTGGCAAGCATTGACATCGACGAAAGTTCTATCGACCTAGGCATTCGCCTTGATAAATTATGGCTGACCTTTAACTTAATGAGCAGGCGTGAGACGGGCTTAATCTAACGCTCCAAAGTGGAAGTGTATTGTTGGCTATTTATGGTGCCCTACTTCGTGAATAGCGCTGACCATAGGAGCGCACTCTGCATGCGAGTACTTCCCGTCAGCATGTCATGCCACTCGTCACGGCGGCATGCGAGTACTTCCCGTCAGCATGTCATGCCACTCGTCATGGCGGCATGCGAGTACTTCCCGTCAACATGTCATGCCACTCGTCACGGCGGCATGCAAGTACCTCCGGTCATAATCTGACATCTGCTCAGATACTGTGTGGGTGATGAAGAGCTGGAACACACGTACGTCTATGCGCATTGACGACCGCCCTCGATGTGACGCTCGCTCCAGTGGCTGCGGGCCGGCCGAGGAAGCTGAACATCTCCGCCTGGAACTCCCACCAGCTGACCTACACGCTGAGGTCGCAGGAAGACTATGGCACTCTGCTCTGCTGGGCCACCAACGTCGTAGGAGAACAAACTCACCCCTGCCGCTGCACCGTGGAGCTGGCAGGTAACAACATGGCCGCCACGCGGAGATATCAGGTCAATGGTGAAGACAGACCACCCACACACTGTTCATATATGTATATGATTGTACATTATATATATATATATATATATATATATATATATATATATATATATATATTCATCCAAGACTTCAGACAGGTCAGGGATAGGGTGGTAGGGTGGTATTCAGTGGGGGTCTGGGTGCGGGTGTCGGAGTCTGGGTGCGGGTGTCGGAGTCTGGGTGCGGGTGTCGGAGTCTGGGTGCGGGTGTCGGGTCTGGGTGGGGGTGTCGGAGTCTGGGTGCGGGTGTCGGAGTCTGGGTGCGGGTGTCGGGTCTGGGTGCGGGTGTCGGAGTCTGGGTGCGGGTGTCGGAGTCTGGGTGCGGGTGTCGGAGTCTGGGTGCGGGTGTCGGAGTCTGGGTGCGGGTGTCGGAGTCTGGGTGCGGGTGTCGGAGTCTGGGTGCGGGTGTCGGGTGACACAAATGCTACTCTCATTAAGCTGCGAAACTAATTCGCAAGGATACATCTGTGGACGAATAGATGGGGCTGGGGGAAAACCTGCTGGAAGAAATGCAGTGTTCAAAATTCGATCGCGATCTAACGGCAGTCCACAAATTATTTGGGCAAGATTGGAACATCAATATTTGCACGGTATTTATACTAAGAGCATTGCGATTGTACACATAACTAAAACACATCAATGACTATCAGACGTGCTTCGGTGAACCAGGTGTCGAGCACCATGATGGTTCGTGGCACGCACGAGCTCGCCTACCCTCTTCATCACAGTGAGTGGTGCCTCAGGGTTTATGGTCGTCAACGCCTTCCTGATCTTCCGCTTCAGTTGGACCTCTGAAACGGCCTGCCATTTCCTCGCTAAACTTGCTGCTTTAAGATACCCCAGAAGTCTTCAATGGGCCTCAGCTGAGGCACGTTTGGAGAGTTCTGATCTAGATTTACGAATGGCACTCCCGCAGTTTCAAGAAACACGAAGGTGTCACGCACATGGTGGGCGGCAGCCGGACCCAGCCAGAATAAATACCCACCGTCAGGACATGTGTCCTTTGTGAAGGAAAAAACCCTGCATGATGCATATTTTACGGTAGATAGCAGACCCCACGTTGGTGCCCCATGGGATCACGATGGGCTTGGATACACCCTTTGGACAGATCGCTATCATCACCATTTTCTGTTCCTGGGACCAACCGTTCAACAGGATCAACCGTTCCTGGGAACCGCCTGACGGGACGGTATCCTACATTATCTGGTGCGTCTTCGTCAGGACCGACATAAAATCCTCTGTTCCCGGGCATTTCACTTCCAGAAATGGTGAAATACACCTCGTCATCCATCGTGTGAACGTGAAGGTTGGAGCGCGAGAGTGCGCCCGCCACCATGACCTCGGAACCGCGTAGTTTCAAGATCTTTTCAATCTTAGAAATTGCACGATAAGTAGTGATAGCGCCTTATCATACGCGGCGAATCACTTATCAGCCGAACATGTGGCTGACGCTGCTGACATCTACCGCCAGACTTCGAAGTCAATCAAGACTACGGTCGCTAAAAAAGAATGCCGGAGGACGGCTGGCAGTCTCAATAAAAAAGGAAGATTTTAACATATGCGAGCTGTAAACAGCACAAAATGCAGTGCGAGTGGCGGGTCAAAAATTAACTCCGAGTATGATTCATCATACGTCTTCGCCGCCCTTGGCCATGTATGACACGCACACTCACCCCAACCCCCCCCCACACACGCACACACACACGCACAAATGATATACATATATATATATATATATATATATATATATATATATATATATATATATATATATATATATATATATATATATATATTTACATATTTATTTAGCTGCTTCTCCGTATTCTCGGTTAAATTAACATCAGCTTCCAATGACGTTTCTCTTTATTTCAAAGCTTCATCGGTAGCCGTCCAAGAGCACGCCACACCGCAATTGCGTCTGACCAAGATTTTGATTTTGAAAGATCACCTCACAAAACATAACCTGTTTCCTCCTTCGAATACCCTTCGGCACAAATATCACACTCGATGGTACGTACATGCAATCTGTGCATCCGCATTGCATCTACATAAATCGTTTAAAATGCGTCCCTATATATATGAGTAGGCGACATTTTCCCCGTTACTTACTAACTGTGGCAGCAATCATCATTTTTATATTTTCCCCGCCCTGGTTAACATCCGTACCTAGGAGCCCATCCATCTCTGTTTTCCATTACGTCTGCACTGTGTTGGATTTTGCCAAACTCTTTCGAGACCCACTACCCACATGTCTTCAACAGACCCTGCACATGGAAATTAACTGCTACGCGAGTGTTGTGCTGTTTTCGAATACTCGATAGATGATTTTCTGTGCGGGCATATAGGGCTCCTCCTGTTCCTTCGTGATACAAAATTGAGCTGTATTTTCCACACCATATACCATACGCTACATTATTTGTCCTGCATCAAATCGTCTTATCAAAAGTGCACTAAATTCCAGTATGATCTTTCACCTTGTCACCACCCTCATTCGCACGTTTACATATCACACAGTTATTTCCACACGTTTGCCTCCCCTGGGCCACACCTACCATAATTATCCTACCTACCTCCTACCCTGGGCTGTATCTTCCTACCTACCTATCATAATACATTAAGGCACTGTGTGATATGTATACTTTTTTAAAGATCATTAGATTAAAAAAACTTTTGAGCATTTCTACCTTGGCATTGTTGACGTCATTTGCCCAGCGCATGCGTGTTACGCTGCATTTACACCTGTGTCATTGGTAGATGTCACCAAGACGTCCTTGGCGAGAAATACGACGTCTACATGTAGCTTGATAAAGATTGAAGGACAAGGTATAACAAGTTTGCAAATTGTATCTATAACAACTACGCAGTGTTTATTCGCATGGAGAATGCAATGACGAATAAAGGAGCTTGCTCTTCGATGTCAATAAGAAATACATACAAATGTGACGCTTTTTTCTTTATTTCTTAATGTGGCTATTCGCTTTTTCAGATACTGGTTTTCGTCATGGCAAAACTTATTCAGCCGTATTTTTCCCAGCCGATAGCGCTCCTCAGAGTTGAAAAGCCACCACTCCCACGGAGAAATGGCTCCCCTCGAGATCAAGTGCTCCGCGAGAAAAACTCCCAGATCCGCCCCTGCTACGTACACATACGAGCATCATCAAACCCACTTCGATTGGTCAAAACATAATCTGTCCTAAATATCCCGGTCCGTTCAGAGCTAGTAGCCATCTGCAACTTTAATACGCCGTGGAGCTTAAGGCTAGAACCTATCTGGATACTACTTACCCCAGATATTTCCCAGCTGGACTCATCTTAGTGCTTGTTCCTTAGCAGTAAATCCGAATTGGCCTATTCTGAAGTACGTGCAGAGCTCAGCATTCAAGGAAATAACCCTGGATGGAAGAAAACGACTATTCTGAACCATACACCTCTCAAACATCCCTCTAGGCCACGACGCTCCCACCATCTCCCAGCTCTGTCGCCAGCAACCAGGAGCTGGTTGCTGGCCCTGCCTTCACCCCGTGCGCTCAAAGCCTGCTCGGATCCAGACACGTGGTCGGCAGCTGGCTGTTGCGCTGCCGCAGCAGACGTTCCGGCGTCGCCGTCACGGTGCGAGGTCACACACCGGTCCAGCGACGCGCTGCACGTGACCTGCGAGCGGGGCCGCACCGGCGGCCGACGACAGACCTTCCGACTGGAGCTGTTCACCGCTGCCGACCGCAGGGCACGCACGAACGTCAGCTCCATCAGTCCCAGGTAAACTCAGTCAGTTCCAGGTCAGCTTCATCAACATCAGGTCAGCGTCAGCTTCATCAGTATCAGGTCAGTGTCAGCTTCATCAGTATCAGGTCAGTGTCAGCTTAATCTGTATCAGATCAGTGTCAGCTCCATCAGTCTCAGGTCAGTATCAGCTCCATCAGCATCAGATCAATGTCAGCTCCATCAGTATCAGGTCAGTGTCAGCTCCATCAGTATCCGGTCAGCATCAGCTCCATCAGCATCAGGTCAGTATCAGCTCCATCAGCATCAGGTCAGTATCAGCTCCATCAGCATCAGGTCAGTGTCAGCTTCATCAGTATCATGTCAGTATGAGCTCTATCAGCATCAGGTCAGTGTCATCAGTATAAGGTCAGTGTCAGCTTCATCAGTAGCAGATAAGTATCAGCTTCATCCATATCAGGTCAGTGTCAGCTTCATCAGCATCAGGTCAGTGTCAGCTCCATAGGTCTCAGGTCAGTGTCAGCTTAATCGGTCTCAGGTCATTGTCAGCTCCATCAGTCTCAGGCCAATGTCAGCTCCACCAGTCCCAGGTCAGTGTCAGCTCTATCAGTCTCAAATCACTGTCAGCTCGATCAGTCTTAGGTCAGTGTCAGCTCAATCGGTCCAAGGTCAGTGTCAGCTCCATCAGTTCTATGTCAATGTCAGCTCAATGAATCGTATGCCTTAATTGAAGCTGAAAAGCAGGTCTTAGACGTGAAAGCCATGAATGCTATACAATCATTGCTGTTCTAGAACTAAACACATGAACACATTGAAGCCTAACGGTTATCCTCATCTTAATTTAATCTCATGGGCGCTAAATGACCTACCCTGGTCGATGCGCCCCTAAACCCAAATCATCATCATCATCACAATTCAATCTCAGGGGCTTAGTTTCAAGCTACCACCAGCCATTGGTCCGGTAAATTTATCTTTACCGATATCATCAAGGGATCCATCGATATGGCTCACCAGCACCCAGAACATGTCCTGGAATGGAATTGATTGGATGTGACCAATTCGCGAATAACGTAAAAGTTGCCTGTTCGATCCAAAGTCCCGCCATGACATCAAGTTAGAGACTGGGTCCCGACACTGGGTGATGCCAGGCGCTGGCGTCCGAACGTTACTTGGCGTACATACATTCATAAATATATGCATACCTGCATACATATGCTCACATATATACTTCCATACGTACATACATGCATACATACATGCATACATACATGCATACATACATACATACATACATACATATATACATACATACATACATACATGCGTGCATGCACACATACATATATACATACATACATACATACATGCGTGCATGCACACATACATGCATACATACATACACACATGCACACGTGCATACAAACACACTTGCATATATATATATATATATATATATATATATATATATATATATATATATATATATATATATATATATATATATATATATATATATATATATATATATATATATATATATATATATATATATATATATATATATATATATATATATATATATATATATATATATATATATATATATATATATATATATATATGTATATACATGTATGCCGGTCAGTGTTCTCAAATTCCTACCGTTAGTGCAAATTGACACCTTTTTCTGGTATCGATTCCGATATCCTTTCGGCATTCTGATACCAAGTTACCCGTCACGTGTTCAAGTGCCACAATGTCTCACTATGGATAATAAATACTATAAATATAGATGGAAGATACATGCAGAAGCATCCCTCAGAATTCCACACTAAATGCATATGAAGTATCGCTATAATACTTCCTATTCATTCACATGCTAAACCAGCCTGAGAGCTGTTGCAGCGCCGAAGATTGTTATGGACCACAACAAAACCCTCTGCGCCCTAACCGTATAATGTGTCAGGAACTCATATTAGCCAGCATGACTTTGTAAACAAACACATTCAGGAATCATTGAGCGATTGCCATTTAGTGCGAGTGAATCAAAACAGAATCTAATTGGGTGATGTGAGAAAAACCAGGGATGTGCCTCAGACACCTAACTAGCACCAAACTTTGGGGCTGAATTATGGATGAAAGAAAACCCCATTGAGGACCATGAATTAAAGCAGAGTGCAATTTTCTGTGATTCCATACAATTTCTTCTTATTTTACGCAGCAGAGCGATGCAGATATTGAAGTTCAGTCACACATAAATCCATGGTAATGAAGAGTAATACACGCGAAAAACACCTTGAACTGGATTCATCATGTTACGTGTAATTACTTGGCATAAATTGTACATGTGAGCTAAACAGGACGGGAAACCCATGCACTTTAACTTACACTAAATGGAATGTGTTCTACTACTTTCTTTTTGTGTAGATCGGACTTTGATATCGTAAAAATTACCTCATCGCTGGTGGTTCGCGGAGCACGACACCTAACTTAATCAAAGTGGTATATGAAAATCCGCTATCTACAAGATGCAAATTGGGTCTGACAAAATATATCGAATTATTCTGTACTTATCTATGATAATTTTGCAAAGCTTGGAAGCTCTCATTCGGCGTTCATCAACGTTTCCAATCGCAGGATTTTCGTTCAGTGACTGCTGAATGTACCCAATAAGCCGTTCTAATTCGGCAACCGGAACAGGGATCCAAACCATCCATAACCATTTCAAGACCATGAATAGTTTAACATTGCGTGTAAAGAAAGCATACGACCTTCAATATACCAGGAGGTGCTGAGTTGACATCAAAAGTAACGTTAAGGATTATACTTTATTAGGTACTCAACGTTTCGGCCGGGGCCATCGTCAGGAGTGATATAAAAATGTCAAGTTAAGCAATTGAAAAAAAAAGCACGCGAGAAAAAAGCGTGCAAAGACACGTGGAATGCAGAAAAGCCTCCTCAGTGGTGCAGACACTTAAAGAAACTCCAAACCAGAAACAAACTAGGTCAAGATAGAATCCTCTGAGGAAGCCCGAGCCGATGGTCCACATACATATCGATACATACACTCACGCACATATATAGACATAGATCCAATATAACGCGTAATACATAGAATATAATTTATGTTTATGTAATTTAAGTGATATACCAAGACGTCGTTTGCGTGTTTAGTTGCGGCCGTAGATTACGTATGTGTAGAGATTCGAGGACCTTTAGATCAGCGTTGTCCCTGGCTGTTGCTAGAATTTCTACTTTGAAGTTTGTGTTAGTGTCGCTGTGTTCCATGTTATAATGTTTGTCGATCATGTGTTCGCCTAAAGGTGTGTATGCTCTTCGAAGTCTGGCATCTCCCAAGTGCTCATTGTACCTATCCCTGATACTACGTTTGGTTTCACCGACATAAAATATTCCAAGACAGCGGTTGCACGTTATTTTATAAACTACGTTTTTCCCGTGCATCTACCTTTGAGCCCGTTGATGCAGGTGTGGCACGTTCTTCTACCAGCAGGGCATGGCGGAATTTCCAGGGCTGAGCGGACCAGGTAAGATTTCAGCGTAGGTCCGCTAGTCCAGGCTACCCTAACATGGTTTAGATGAGACGAACGGATGGCTGCGTTTACCTGTCGACATAGTTGGTCATCGACAAATGGAAGTCTCATGTAAACATAGTTGGGATTACTACCCGCTCGATGCCGACGTTGCCCACCCATCCTACTCCCGTTGTGAGGGTGAACAGCACGAGCGGCGGAGTGTACCCGATGTGCTGGGTATCCGTTTTCCAGGAAAAGAGTTGTCATCTTCGCAAGGCTCCGCTCGCATGAAATAGTATCGGAGGAGACTCGTGCTGCTCTCCTCATTTGGGATGGTTAGGCGACGTCTTGGTATATCACGGGAGTAGGATGGGTGGGCAACGTCGGCATCGAGCGGGTAGTAATCCCAACTATGTTTACATGAGACTTCCATTTGTCGATGACCAACTATGTCGACAGGTAAACGCAGCCATCCGTTCGTCTCATCTAAACCATGTTAGGGTAGCCTGGACTAGCGGACCTACGCTGAAATCTTACCTGGTCCGCTCAGCCCTGGAAATTCCGCCATGCCCTGCTGGTAGAAGAACGTGCCACACCTGCATCAACGGGCTCAAAGGTAGATGCACGCGAAAAAACGTAGTTTATAAAATAACGTGCAACCGCTGTCTTGGAATATTTTATGTCGGTGAAACCAAACGTAGTATCAGGGATAGGTACAATGAGCACTTGGGAGATGCCAGACTTCGAAGAGCATACACACCTTTAGGCGAACACATGATCGACAAACATTATAACATGGAACACAGCGACACTAACACAAACTTCAAAGTAGAAATTCTAGCAACAGCCAGGGACAACGCTGATCTAAAGGTCCTCGAATCTCTACACATACGTAATCTACGGCCGCAACTAAACACGCAAACGACGTCTTGGTATATCACTTAAATTACATAAACATAAATTATATTCTATGTATTACGCGTTATATTGGATCTATGTCTATATATGTGCGTGAGTGTATGTATCGATATGTATGTGGACCATCGGCTCGGGCTTCCTCAGAGGATTCTATCTTGACCTAGTTTGTTTCTGGTTTGGAGTTTCTTTAAGTGTCTGCACCACTGAGGAGGCTTTTCTGCATTCCACGTGTCTTTGCACGCTTTTTTTCTCGCGTGCTTTTTTTTTTTCAATTGCTTAACTTGACATTTTTATATCACTCCTGACGATGGCCCCTGGCCGAAACGTTGAGTACCTAATAAAGTATAATCCTTAACGTTACTTTTGATGTCAACTCAGCACCTCCTGGTATATTGAAGGTCGTATGCTTTCTTTACACGCAATGTCTAAAACCCAGGAGCATCTAAGAGCCATTCTTCGTTGTATTAAACAATAGTTTAACAGTTCGCACGACTCGCTGGAAAGCAATGTATCGTCAATATGTTGGTATTGGTACCGGTTTTATTGCCGGCTTTACGGGTAGGCTTTCCATCCAGTGTTCATATAGCCGTGCCTGTGTGGAATTGAGAGTAGTCGGGAAGGTACAGGGGCGGATCCAGGAATGTTCGTGGGGCGGCCTACATTCTCTTTCTCGGAGGGGTGCCTTCGGGGGAAAGATTGGTTGAGCGGGGAAAGATGATACAATCGAGCATCCTGAGCATAGCCTTTCGTCTGAAAAGGTCGCCTTTGGCTGAACAAAATCGTTGAGTGTGGATGGGGGGGGGAGTGCACTCGAGCCTTCTTGAAGAGGCGCTTTTCCTGGCCGGCCCCTAGTCCTGTAGTCGCCCATGGATTGGTAGGCATCCTGTTTCGTCGAGGGCTTGAAACCATGGTTGCCAACTTAGGCAAGTAGGCTTAAAGGCGGATCCCGCCGATCGGTTTCAGGTGGAGGGGGAGGGGGAGCTTCCGATAAGCCGTTAACTGTTTCCTGATAAATTCACCAAATGCTGGCCGATGGGCACATGAAGGCTGCGATAATATTGTGAGGGGATGGGGATGGGTGCGCTCCTCGACCCTATCTCCTTTTTTTAGCGGGAATGGGTGTGCACTCAGCATACTATGCGGCTCCTTTTTCCTCTGAAGGAGCGCATTTCCTTCGGAATGTGCGCCTTTGGCTGACAATTCCGTCGATCGGTTGGGAGGGGTGAACGCGAGGCTTCCTGGTTGGACGCCACTTCTCTACGAGGGGAGTCGACGCATGCCCCCCAGTACTCCCCCTATCATGAATCTGCCCCTGGTGCAGTAAGGCCTTCGCAAAGGAGCGCCACTTTCCGACCGGTGAGGAGCCGTTTTATGATCGAGGGAGGGGCAGGAACTCACCGCCGGTGCCCCCACTCTGAATCCACCAATAAGCAATGGGTCATGACAGCCTACCATCAACCCTTCATACTTGGGAGTGGGTGGGGAGGCGCAATCCTATGATTCTTCCAAAGAGCCAGTGATAAATGATGGGCCGTGTTTTAATGATTAAGCAGCCGGGGGATAAAGACATCACTTTTGGGGATGAGGGGATTTTTATATTGCATATTATGCAAATCCCATGGGGTAATATAAAATCTTATCCTATTGTGTGGTGGGAGACGGAAAGGCAAACGTCCCCATGGGTGCCGTGCCCCCATCCCCGCAGGTGTTGATTTGTATCTAAGAGGTTCCCCAATATTTTCATAACTTAACATGGCATCCGATAGCCGGGCCTCAGGAATGGTATCGCCTCGTGGTCCAATCCAACGCTTCCCCCAAATAATTTTCAAGAACAGACACCCCTGCTCTTTGTATGCCACATCTTCCCCCCTACTCCGGTGGATTCAGCTGTTCATAGCGAAAGACAAAGCGGTCTCAGTTCAGGCCACTGCTTCTTAAGCGGGGGTCATTTCTCCCTTGCCTTTCCCTTCTTTGGCTGCGCTATCGGGTGAGGTGGTTGGATCACGGCCGAAGTACCACTAAATTCCTAGAGGGTCGGCATAGAAAGTGGGAATGCATTAGCATATTATGTCGTATATACGTCGCCAGCCCCTCCCACTCCATGTTCCCAAATAATTACTGCTTTGTCCCTCACGGCATTGGTGTAAAGATGAATACAAGTTGCGGGGGTCATGGTACCCGGAATGTTCCAGAGGACTAGTGAAGTTTTCAGTTCCAGCATCAAGGCTACGTTTTGCATGTAAAGAAACGACCTAACCTTGTTGTTGACCTAACCTGGGATCGACAGTGGTCGCAGGAGCAGATTCAACATTTTTCCAAAGAGACTGTGCCTGCTATAAGCGCCAAAATTAACAAAATTATTAAGCTACAGTCGAGTAGTTAAATTAAATTGCAGTCGCCTTCTAAAGCCGCGGTAACTAACAGTACCAAATCGCCTTCAGGAAGCCTGACATTAAAAAAAGTAGCGAAAAAGACAAATATGGGCCATACGGTTGGCAAAAAAAGGCTGCAAATATCCCAAAAGAGATGCAGAAATCGGTTCCAAAAGGACCCAACAAGAACATGGGGATGGTTGGTCACGCCATGCACCGCCTTCGATCCGTCCCGACCGACCCACTGAGCTCACTGGCTTTTGCTTGTTTGTTTGTTTTTAAGCTCTACCTGTGAATTGCACAATTCCCCTGAAAATCCAGAAAGGAATTCCAACAATGCCGCCCGAAGTGGCCGATTTTCAAGTGCAGATCTGAAGACTGTTCTCATGTTTTGACAGCTCTACACGTTTTTTAACGATACATATACCTGGTGGGCCGCAAATGGAACTGTTTTCTCACGATTATAACCTGCATGTTATAATCATGAGAATCGCAGGTAACCGATGGATAATCGCATTCTAACCATAATTGTTAAGCCTTCCTTGACTGGACTCAGACACATTTAATGGTCACGTTTTAATACATTTTTTAAACGTAATTTCCGGTTAGCTTTCGCAGGCAACACCTACAGTGTCAAATATGCAACATTCACATGTTTATTAAGTAACATATTTGGGTTTTAGGGTGCCTCTATTAGGTAACATCACCAGAACGAATCATGACAGAATACATTTCCGTATGATACCTCTTCCATTTAAGATTAGATCGATAACGCTTAATTAAAAAAAATGAACTAAAATTGTTCTCCTTCTCCACAGGCTGAGGCTGCTGGAGTTGCCACTAATGTCATGCAGCACAGCCATGCATCACAGGTGCTTTTCCGGTCATTTTTCGTTCTTTTTCAAGGACGGTTGATGGATGGCTTCACCATGGAGGTCTATTGACGGAATGCAGGAACCAGGCTGGGTATGGAAAATCCTGAAAGCAGAATCGGAAATTTAGAATATATTCTAGAAATTTAGAATATGTCATGTATGCAGACAGCCATGCATCACGGGTGCTTTTTCGGTTTTTTGTTCTTTTTCAGGACGGTTGATGGATGGCTTCACCATGGAGGTCTATTGACGGAATGCAGGAACCAGGCTGGGTATGGAAAATCCTGAAAGCAGAATCGGAAATTTAGAATATATTCTAGAAATTTAGAATATGTCATGTCATGCAGCACAGCCATGCATCACAGGTGCTTTTCCGGTCATTTTTCGTTCTTTTTCAAGGACGGTTAATGGATGGCTTCACCATGGAGGTCTATTGACGGAATGCAGGAACCAAGCTGGGTATGGAAAATCCTGAAAGCAGAATCGGAAATTTAGAATATATTCTAGAAATTTAGAATATGTCATGTCATGCGACAGCATGCATCACAGGTGCTTTTTCGGTATTTTTGTTCTTGGTCAAGGACGGTTGATGGATGGCTTCACCATGGAGGTGTATTGACGGAATGCAGGAACCAGGCTGGGTATGGAAAATCCTGAAAGCAGAATCGGAAATTTAGAATATATTCTAGAAATTTAAAATATGCATGGGCCACAGTAGCAGAGTAGCCAGGATTTCCATGAAGGAGGGGAGAGTACAACAGCATGCAGCATATAGCATAGCATAGCATGACAACAGCATATAGCAATAGCAAGGCGGCATTTGCAAAAAAAAACAACATATAAGGTTCAACAAAGATCACATGAAGCATGCCCCACACAATATACAGCACCACAAAAAGATCACATGAAGCATGCCCCACACAATATACAGCACCACAAAAAGATCACATGAAGAGCATAGTACCTTACACAATATACAGCACCACAAAAAGAGCATAGTACCTACATCAAATGCAGCGTAAAGCATACAACAATGTCACGCTTCAGACTGTCTGTACCACTCTGTAATCTGCATATGCATTCACTTGAAAAAGCATGCATTTTTATTGCAAGGGCGAGAGCTGACCTCTATTGGCATAGCTAAGAGGTGAAGTATAATATTCGTGAGCATGATTTGTCTGTGCCCACCACGTTTAGCTTGCTCGCAAGAGCCATATCAAGGTATTTCTGTCATTGAACAGCTTTGTGTTTGCCAGGCCATAGATGCACTGTGTCTGCACTTTCTGGAGGCGGGGGGGGGGAGCTAACGCCAGGCGAGTGTTTAAGATTACCTAAGAAATGTTTGTTTCTGGTGAACCGACAAGGTCGGAAATTACTCAACCACGCCACGCTGTGTCGGGCAACCGTTTTCTGTACAAGATGTATGCACTTAACTGGGTAGCCTCCCAGTGCATGTTAGAGGATAGTGTGTGTGTTGCTGAGATTGACTAGCCTGCCACCGTGTGGGTGATGTCGGCTGTTAAAGAGGATGGGATCATGCAGAATGTATCCAGTTTTTCTTAGCAGTAGATATTGCATTCAAGAATTGCTTACCCATATTTTCTTTATTCACACATCACAATAGTTACTTCCTTTAGTCAAATTAAACAACTGCACATGGGATTTACTATTTCATGTGTCCAAAAATGTACTTCTAAGTACTCACATTTTATGTTTTTTCCTTATCCCGGGCATTTGTTTTTCTTGCATCGGACACCTCACTCAAAATCAATTTGAAAACACTGATGCATGCATACATAAATACATGCATACATACATGTATACACACATGCATACATGCATGCATGCATACATGCATGCATACATGCATACATGCATGCATACATACATACATACATGCATGCATACATGCATACATGCATACATGCATGCATACATGCATGCATACATGCATGCATACATGCATGCATACATGCATACATACATGTATACATACACGCATGCATACATGCATGCATGCATGCATGCATGTATACATACATGCATACATGCATGCATACATTCATGCATACATGCATACATATATTTTCATATGTGCACATATACATAAATGCATATGTAGATGTATCAGTAGGACACTGAGGGCTGTACACGAATATGTGAAGCTCAAGCTTGAAGCAAAATCGTGGCATCAAGTGTGCGGGCCTCATATGTCAGGTGAGATCCGGACGATCTAGGTCTTGATCTCAAGGTAGAAGCGATATTTTCACGCAAGGTGTGGTCATCAGGCGCTGGTAAGATCCTGAGTAGCCATCAGTTCTACATAAGATCCTTGCACGCAGCGACACCGTCAGGATTGAGGAGAGAGATGGTAACACACGGTGTGGTCGCTTCAGGTTTGAGGTGACGGTAACACACGGTGTGGTCGCCTCAGGTTTGAGGTGACGGTAACGCACGGTGTGGTCGCCTCAGGTTTGAGATGACGGTAACACACGGTGTGGTCGCCTCAGGTTTGAGGTGACGGTAACACACGGTGTGGTCGCCTCAGGTTTGAGGTGACGGTAACACACGGTGTGGTCGCCTCAGGTTTGAGGTGACGGTAACACACGGTGTGGTCGCCTCAGGTTTGAGGTGACGGTAACGCACGGTGTGGTCGCCTCAGGTTTGAGGTGACGGTAACGCACGGTGTGGTCGCCTCAGGTTTGAGGTGCACAACCTCCGCCCCGGTCAGCAGTACACGATGAACGTGTACGCCGTCAACACCCGCGGCTTCAGTCGAGCGACGACACTGGTGGCGCAGACGCTGATCGGGCGCGACGAAGACGACGACACGCTTGCCGGTACGTGAACGCTCCGGCACGCGCGTCTTACACAATGTGTGTTGGCCGGATTGGATTGGATTGAATTTGAGCTTTACGACGCACTCAGCAGCTGAGGCCATATGGCGTTGCTCGCCTCTCACCCTGGCAGGAACGGCGGGCATCGCGTGGAATCGAACTCCGTACCTCTCGCGTGCCAAACGCTCAGCTTAACCACTGAGCTACCGACGCCCCGTGTATTGGTCGGACTTCCAGATAACCGTGTCAGAGAATGCAGCTAGGACTTGAGTGGCTTTGTCCAGTGGGAATCATAAGTGCGGAGCTGCAGTGGGACACTGCGCAGTGCGCAACAGTGGGACGCTGCGCAACAACACATTGGGGGACTGCGCAACAACGCAGTGGAATACTGCGCAACAACCTATGTCAAGAGGGGGGGAGCGGGGCACGGTGCGGCGGTCAGACCGCAGCACCGCCTCCAAGTGCATTGTGGTGTTAGCTGGCTAATGCTGATGATGAAACATCAGCTGATTAACATGGGGCAGGCTCGGGAAATTCAAACGACACTGATTTATGGACGCCGTCCAATAATACCCCAGGCGATACTTGTCCGACCCCAAGAGGATGGCGGCGAATAAGTCACATTCAGCGTGCACCACTTGGCTGGGGATCGAGTCACGTGTGCAGGACGGGATGGTTTTCACGTCACGGCGACATCCGCTACCGGAGAAGGCACCACTTGACAATGACACCGCCGCTGCCGCAGCTCCACCGCAAGTGTGACTGCTAAAGTTGTCTGCTCCGGTATTGACGGGAGCCTTGTCACACTATCTGCAGTCGGGCACGTGGTCGCCGGTACCGCTGGTCTCCCTTTGGGCATGTGGTCACCTGCGCATCTCTTCTCTAATTGGAGGGGGGAGGGCAACCGTGCCACCTCTGAAATCCATCAGCCCAGCGCATAGCTACAAACATAACGGCAGCAAAAACAAACATCACTAGCAACAGAGTAACTCAGGTAAAGGCAAAATCGCCCATGCCCATAGCAAATGCACGTGGACTTCACGGGAACAGCGCAGACGCCTTCCGTGATGCACGGATGAAGACGTGAGGAGGATGGCGTGGAATAAATCGGCATTCCGGTATTGTCTTAAATATACCTTAACTACATAGAACATCCGGACATATCAGCCGTCTCTAATCGTGTTCGAGCATAGTGTGGCTCTCGGAGCAACAACTGTTGGACAAGGACAACTGTTGGACAAGGACAACTGTTCAACAAGGGCAACTGTTGGCCAAGGGCAACTGATGGACAAAGTAAGCTGTTGAACACGGACAGCTGATCTGCTGGTATTGAAGCGAATAGTGAAAAACCAGCTATCAACAACCGTTATTCGAACCGATCATCATGCACACTTCGAATAAATATGACGCTATGACACCAAGTGGCTTGATCTGACTCGATCTGGCCCAACCTGACCGAGGATATCGCCTGCTACACGAGTGCTGGTGATGCCGCTGCTCACTGTGCCTTAACTTGACCTGATCTGACTTGCAGCACCGCCAGCCAGTCGATGCCGGTGACACCACTGCCCGACGAGACGTGACCTGACCTGACCTGACCTGACCGGCAGCACCATCAGCCAGCCGGGTGTCGGTGACCCCACTGCTCGCCATGCTGGTGGGAGTTGCTGCAGTGGTGGCGTTCGTGGCGCTGGTCGTGGTGCTGTTCCGGCGGTGGCACGCCCGTCCTTGCACCAAGGTACGTCCTGAAGGTGGTCAGGTAGGCCGGCAGCCGCCGCCAGCCCTCAGCACGTCTGCAGCTCGGCCGTGCACGCACGCCTCATCCTTCCCTCAGCTACCCCGCATCTGTACTTCAGCCACCCAGAATCTGTACTTCAGCCACTATGTGTCTGTCATTCAGTCATCTCCGCATCTGTCCTTCAACTACCTCATATCTCCGGATCTGAACAGGCACGGTACTGGATCGGGTCTGAACAGGCTTTGCAGTGAGTCGGGTCTGTATAAGCTCTGCAGTGTGTCGGGTCTGCATAAGCTCTGCAGTGTGTCGGGTCTGTATAAGCTATGCAGTGGGTCGGGTCTGTATAAGCTCTGCAGTGTGTCGGGTCTGCATAAGCTCTGCAGTGTGTCGGGTTTGTATAAGCTATGCAGTGGGTCGGGCCTGTATAAGCTCTGCAGTTGGTCGGGTCTGTGTAAGTTCTGCAATGGGCCGGGCCTGTATAAGATCTGCAATGGGTCAGGTCTGTGTAAGCTCTGCAGTGGGTCGGTCTGTATAAGCTTTGCAGTAGGTCGGGTCTGTGTAAGCTCCGCAGTGGGTCGGGTCTGCATAAGCTCTGCAATGGGTCGGGTCTGTGTAAGCTCTGCAATGGGTCGGGTCTGTATAAGCTCTGCAGTGGGTCGGGTCTGTATAAGCTCTGCAATGAGTCGGGTCTGTGTAAGCTCTGCAGTGGGTCGGGTCTGTATAAGCTCTGCAGTGGGTTGGGTCTGTATAAGTTCTGCAGTTGGTCGGGTCCGAGCGGGCGCTGCAGTGGGTTGGGTCTGTGTAAGCTCTGCAGTGGGTCGGGTCTGTATAAGCTCTGCAGTGGGTTGGGTCTGTATAAGTTCTGCAGTTGGTCGGGTCCGAGCGGGCGCTGCAGTGGGTTGGGTCTGTGTAAGCTCTGCAGTGGGTCGGGTCTGTATAAGCTCTGCAGTGGGTTTGGTCTGTGTAAGTTCTGCAGTGGGTCGGGTCCGAGCGGTCGCTGCAGTGGGTTGGGTCTGTGTAAGCTCTGAAATTAGTCGGGTTTGTGTAAGCTCTGCAGTGGGTTGGGTCTGTGTAAGCTCCGCAGTGGGTCGGGTCTGTGCAAGCTCTGCAATGGGTTGGGTCCGTGTAAGCTCTGCGGTGGGCTGGGTCTGTGTAAGCTCTGAAATGGGTCGGGTCTGTGTAAGCTCCGCAGTGGGTCGGGTCTGTACAGTAGGTGTTGCACGGTGTCGAAGTCTGACGGATCGCTGTGACCTCGAGAGTGTCTGCACTTTATCTCACCAAGTTTAGAACATCGACAGGCCAAGTTTGCTGATGCATGGACGTCCTGCGGGAGTTCGCCTGTCAACTTCAATGGTCTGGCGCGTAGCTAATGGCTAGGTTAATGGCTCCATTCTGAGGCCATTCATCTGAAGCAGGTCGAAATGTTGTCGACTGCCATGTTCTGACAGGTCCTGATCTACCTGAGCTAAGTCAAGCTGGATTATGTTGCTTCTGCAATGGTGAGACAATCGGAACCCGAAATGGGTCAGGCTTCTATGCTGCTACCATCACGCGGAGACAAATCCAAACGATTATGAGGAATAATAATGCGGTGACTAGCATTTTTTTTTGTGTTACGTAATAGTGATCTACGTGATTATTGTCCCAGGTGAGGAAGAAGTTCAAGAGAATATCCTCCCATGTGGATGCACAACAAAACACTCATGCTAGCGATGCGACCTTGCCCATTCGAGCTCGACCCGACCTGACCCGAACTGGCGGTCTCGTTTGTAAGTCCTCATTCATCCCTGATACAGCGCTAGTACCAGTTTTTCACTCGGAATTAACCTTGCATTTATATTGGACTTTATCAGCCTTCAGTCCAATGTTTTCTCTAAAGCATTTGCAATTTCCGCTCAAGGAAAGGGCATTGCAACTATGCTTTTCATGCCCACGTAGCTCGCTGTTGGGAGTCGCCCATTCGCCGGCCGCGTATCTACGTAATGCCACGTGACCCACATGCCCCGGGGCCCCAGGGGCCGTGCGATCGTTCCTCTGAATGGCAGTGAATGGCTGAATGGCACACGGTGCTGCACTGTGTGGCATAATCGGAACGGAAACGCTATGGAACAGAGAACGTCGCAACAAACCGTGCCAATTCGGTAAGCTGCGACACACCGTGCAAATTTGGTAAGCCGCGACAAACCGTGCCAATTTGGTAAGCTGCGACAAACCGTGCCAATTTGGTAAGCCGCAACAAGCCGTGCCAACGTGGTAAGCCGCGACAAACCGTGTCAATTGGTAAGCCGCGACAAGCCGTGCCAATTCGGTAAGCCGCGACAAGCCGTGCCAATTTGGTAAGCCACGAGAAACCGTGTCACCGGTAAGCTGCGACAAACCGTGCCAATTCGGTAAGCCATGTATAAGTTCAAGATACAACCTACTGAAAACTGGAACAGAATTGAGTCCGGAGTGCTTACATTTTCGGATGAATCCGGTTGGTTTTAAATGCGCTCATGCCAAAATTGGGAAAAAAACTACTTCTGAAATCGAACTTTTCTTCCGAGTATTATGCACACATCTCAAACTTGGACTCCCTGTATGTAATTGTCAAAATCGACCGTAATCATTTCCGAAATGCTGGTACTTCCACACGAAACTGGAAGCAGCAAGGTACATGTCCACAAAGAGTGCAAGGAGAGCGGAGTTGAGGCAGGCCCGCCAGTTTTCCGTCGCAACGGTATGACGTCAGACTTTGTGCACATTATGCGAATATTATGGTCCATCTCGTTCCCTTGCTCGTCCGGCTGCCGAACGAAGTTTCATAATGGATTCGAATGAAATGGGTTAGTATCGCCGTGAGGCCCTATCATGATCCCATGAGGCTCCAGGTTAGCAGGTCCTTCAGTGTTGACGTGCCCCTAGAGTTTACGGAAGGCCCAACACTCGGAGGGATGCCACATCATGTGGTCTGGAGGCTCCAGACCAGAAAGCCTATTGTTTCCGACGGTAGGCCAACACTGACCACGAGAAGCTCCCACGTCACCACCCTGATGTCATAATGTTATTTTACCACCTCAGGTCAGGAATTTTAGCAAAAGGCCCCGAAAGAGCCCCGAGAGGCCAAACATGCAAAGGGGTTTCCGAAGTTGAGGAGGCCTCCATGCAGATTCGTGCCCCTCCCTCCCCTGGAAGAAATTGAAGAAACCACTGCCCTCTTCACTAACGTCTGTACGTAAAAATTCGGCGTTGTAAGACACACACAGACACAGATACAGACTTATATTGAGATAATCCACAACGAACTTGTGGCTGTTACAACCTCGCGTTAATAAGATAAAACAGCAGAGCAGAAAAGGTCAAAATCACAGAGCACTTAAACCGGTGGCCACACATGTCATAACATAAAATACAGAAAGGAAATACAGAAAATACAGCAGGGCCAGCGGGAAATCAGTCCGGCGCGGGCGGCACGTTAGACAGGTGCCGCCTAAGGTGGCGACTGAAGATCGGCACGGGAAGCCGCATTATGTTAGCTAACTAGTTGATAGCTATGTGGGACGCCTCCCCACCATCCACAGAAGTGGCCAACCCACTGAGGTGAATTGAAATTTGATGTGACAAATGTAAAGACTGAAATCCCGGTCAGAAAACTCGGTCAGGACCGGCGGGCTTCTTAACCGGTGCTTGGGATATATGCCGCTCTTTCAACCGATCGTCAGTTCATTCCATTTGTCACATCAACATACACTTGATAAGGTATGTTGTGATACACTTGCCAAGGTACCAAATGGTAATTATTATCATGGAACATGTAAGGTAGATTTCAACATTCCAATGAACAGTTATCATATCCATGTAGCAATTTGATGAACAAACTTCTAATATTTCCAATATTTTTGAAGTGCTAATTGCTGAAAACAGCACATCACCAATGATGTTGGCTGAGAGGTTAAGAATGTCATTGATATGGAGCTTTTAAAAATAAGACTTGCAACAGCAATAAAGCCAAAAAGTCAGCTGATTTCACGAAATATCAAACAGTATAATATGGCTGGAGCAAGGCCAATGTATGGCATAAAACTAGCATTGCAGCATATTGCTTTCAGATCATGTGCATATAGATACCATTGATTTTTGTGCATAATTCTACAAGCAATATACATCAGCTTCCTCAAATTTCTTGAATGACAATGCAAAGACAAACGGAAGCTTCCCTCAGACAGTAATTAGTTGTCGATTGTCATGCTTCCATAGTTAACAGGGAAGTATCAAAACAACCATATTTTATTCACGGCTTCATGTTTGATTCACAATCCAAAGAAAACAGCAAAATTGCAGCCATGGCCAAGGCTTGATTAACTCATCTTTGATTAACAATTCAAAACTCAGCATTCCTCGTTCTTCAAACCTCACATTGTTGCAGCCCGTATTTCGTGATCAGATTTTCCTCCCTATAACCGGTGGCTGCACGATTTTAGTCTTCATACTACACTCATTGATATTAAAAGGATTTGCTATTAGCCATAAGCTACCAAGCATAAAACTCATGAAATGAATCATCAATGAATGCATTTACAGCAAGAATAATCTTGAAATGGTATTCCTACAACGAATTCAAATCCTACACAAATATTCTCAGTTCATACACAGCCAATCGTATCCAATAGTAAAGATGTCAACAAGTCTCACCATGTATAATTGCAGCACGTCACCAACTGACTGCCGCATTCTTGTAGCAGTTGTTATGCTACCTTCTTTTCATTTATCCTTGTTTAATTATGTGTATGCATTTATCGTAGCGATTACACGGAGTGTGAGTTGACATTAATTTCATTATATGGTGCCTGTTCGAGTTTATTGCTGGGTATGGTAATCATTGCATACCTATTGACAGACAGACATACTTTTATTAAGGTAATCCACAATCGACTTGTGGCTATTGCAACCTCGCGTTAATTAGATAAAACAGCACAGCACAAAAGGTCAAAATCACATAACAGTTAAACCGGTGGTCATGCATCTCCTAATATCTTTTTGTTTTATGATTTAGAAAATAAAATAAAATACAGCAAGGCGAGCAGCAAATCCGTCCGGCACGAGCGGCAGGTTAGAAAGGTTCCGCCGTAGGTGGCGACCAAAGATCGGCACAGGAAGCCGCATCAGCTCGGGTGGCAACGAATTGTGCATAATTGGTGCTCTGGAGCAAAATCACCTCTTCCCCATCTCAGTGAGGGACCGGGGGGGGGGGACATACAAGTGATAGTCCTGACGGGTGGACCGATCACGAATCTCCGCCACGGTGGTGAGATTATGAACCAGTGACTCTGGCTTACCATGTCGGCGCACATTGTGCGTGAGGCACAGTGTGTGGTATCTGGCTAGGTTCTCCGCACTGAGCCAGCCCAGTCTCCTCAGCAGATCCGAAACATTGTCAAACTTTTTGCGGCCGATAATTACTTTTGCCGAGTAGTTCATATTTTTGTTTGAATGTGAGATAGGTTCTTTCTGGTTCCGTTGCCATACACGGAAATTCTGTAGCGGATCTGCGAGAAGACCAGAGCATTGACCAACGCGGAGATGACAGGAGGTGGAAGGTGTCCCCTTAGATGCGATAGACCACCCAGAACTCCAAAACAACGCCGAGTCACTTCTGAGAAGTGCGAGTCCCAGCTGAGCGAGCGATCGAAAATAAGACAGGCATTTTTGCATTCTGAAATGGTGGGTAGATCTGATCGCGAAATTTCACCGTGATATCCGGTAAGGCACGCATATTTTGTGGGCTGCCCAATAGGATCAGCTGTGTCTTAGCAACGTTAATTTTCAGTCCATTTGTTCGAAACCAGATGTCGAGGGAGGCCAAAACTGTTTCCATATGAGCGACAACATTTTGAATTTCAGATTTCTTACCACTGACCAACATTTGGGTGTCGTCGGCGTATTGGATAACCACTGCGCCTTCGGCGAACAGGCTAAGGTCGTTGGCGAAGACGCAGTAGAGGAGAGGTCCGAGAGATGATCCTTGAAAAACGCCGATGCTGTTGGGCAACGGGCAGAATTTTGGACGAGACCCAGACTGTCAGTGAGGCTGACACTCTGGGTGTGGTTCTGAAGATAAGCCGAAAAGCAGGATGTATCGATGCTGTGGAGACTTAATTTTGACAGGAGTTTTGAGTGGTCCATCACATCAAAACATTTGCTGAAATCCAGCAGGCAGAGAACCTCTCCATGGTCACATGCGGATAGGATCTGGTCAGATATGAAGGTCAGGGCGGTTTCAGTCGAGTGACGAGAACGGGAACTGTGCTGAGTTGGAGAGAGGAGGGTGTTTTCGGACAGATAATTGTAGGGCTGCTGGTGGACGGCACGCTCTACAATTTTCGCAATGACCGGGACGATGGAGATAGGGCGGAAATTGGAAAGGCTAGAAGGATCACCGGATTTGAAGATGGGATGAACGACGGGGTGCTTCCAAGAATCAGGAACATCGGATTGAGTAATGCTGGAACTGACCAAATGCATGTATATTACCTGATACCCCGGGTAAACCAGGCAGCTCACAGTCACAACAAAGTAAGTTTGAATCATGGTACGTGCTGAAGATGGCCGCGACGCATTACACGATAGTAAGGCAAACTATTTAGGCATATTGTTTTAATGCAGACTACCAGGAGCAGAGCTTGGTGTACATCAGCCCTGGGCAATAGCAATCAGCTGCTGGGGTGTCGTTTAGCTACATATATGACACATGTGGCGATTGTGATCTATATCAGTTTTTATCCGTGTGCGCGCCAAGTTCACCAATTACAGTGCAGAATTGTTGTGACAATAGAAAAAATAACTTTCGTGAAACGTAGCTCTATACAACACAGTTGCATATATATTCACATATGAACTCCCTCCCACGGGAGCATGGCTGGCGTGGCAGCACGTGCGCCCTATATCATTTTCAACCGGTGAATTTGCTTGAGGCAAACTCGCCGATTGATAATGGATTTGGAAGGCGCTTTGGCGAAAACTATTTAGCTATCGTCACAAAAATGCTGCACTGTAATTGATTCAAATGGTGCGCGCACAGATTAAAAACTGATATGGATCACAATCGTCACACGCGTCATATATGTAGCTGAACGACACCCCAGCAGCTGACGCTATTGCCCAACCTGACTCGATAGGCCTGGGGTGTGCATTTGGTGGTGCCAATGCAACACCAATGATTAGGAAATTTAGCATTAGGCCAATGCATTGCATGGAAATATTGGGCTCAAAGCTAGCTTTCGCAACGTCAATCATGGTGATGGCAGCACCAATGAATTTCAGAAGCCTCCACCTACGTAGGCTGCCATGCAACTTCAAGGCTGAAGAACATTAGTTTGGATATCTGAATCAGGTGGGGGCATGTCATGGCGTGATTACCAAATACATCGTGCAGCAGTTTACCGACTATTTAATGCTGAATGAAGCAAAGCATGGTGGTCGTACTTTGTTGGTTCCTAATGCTGAGGACGATAAGTAATGGGCATTAACATGTGTTGTTTAATAATTGTTTTGTAGCCATCGTGTTGTTCCTATCAATACCTCTGCTAATACAACAACAATATCTTGAGAGGCTTGTTTTCAATCTATGTTCTGGGAGAGAACGAGGATCTCAAAGGTGATGTGAACTGCCTATTTTGACCTCAATTAAAGATAAATAATCAATGGCGCTAGATTACATACCAGAATATGTATTAAATAACTGGCATTTTTACGAGACTTTATTTCATTTTGGCCGGGACCCAACCGGGCTTGATCACATCGGACTAGCTGGTCCCGGGCTTCGGTCCCACAATTCTTCTTACTTGCTTCCTCCAGAAATGACGTTCGGCGTTCCCACCCCGACCACTGCCCGACGCCCGGCAACATACCAAAGCCATACTGCAGCATACCGAAGCCATACTGCAGCATACCGTAGCCATACTGCAGCATACTGTAGCCGTGCTGCAGCATACCGTCGCCAGACAATGCGGGCGGGCCGATGCTGTGCCGATACTGACGTCTTATTATTAATGTTATTATGTTATTATTATCTTATTATTATTATATTATGTGTCGATACTGACGTCTTACATGAGGCACTGTGCTCTGCTGCCAACACTAATTCGGTCATTGTGTTGGTTCCTCCTGATCACCGGCCAGGAGAGTAAAGTGCGAGTGTTGATGGTACTGCGGCACATGCCATAACCCATTCCAGTGCACTGACACCAGACTTGAACGTGTGGCATTTGTTACCTTCCAAGCAAAGCAATACATTTATTGAGCATACTTGGTCACAGGGGCGTGGACAACAGTAGCACAACCACAAAAATAGCATGAAGCAGAAACCGTTTTCGGCGCGCGAAGCGCGGCGAAAATTTCTGGCTTTGCGTGGCCTCAATCTAAAAATTTATCGTTTGTTTTAGCGTATTTTTGGTTGCTAAGGGGCCCTCCCCTTGGCTGCGCCTCTGCTCGACCATCGATTGATGCATCACGGATGCGTGAACCGGGTGTGGCAGATCGCTTGGCACATGCATTGTGGCCATCGATTCAGGTGACGGGTGTACGGATGTGAGATGATGGACTCGCATGCCAACTGAGCGCGGTGGCTGAGAGCAGCGAGCCACCGCGACGGCGATGATTGATGGGGACATGGATGGATGCCGGATTGGGCATCCATCCATGTCCCCATCAATTATCGGCTTTCCGATAGGGCGTAGATAGTGGGCGAAGATATTTAGCCCGGCGGCTTTTCGATGGGGAGTGGATAGTGTGGAGTGAGACGTAGGATGGAGCGTAGGACGGCAAGAAGGTAGGAGCGTGGCAGCGATGAAGCGTAGGAAGTGTGACGCCGGTGCTGTCTGCTGGCCGGCAGGAGCACCAGCAGACCGAGTCGCACGCGCAGCTGGTCACCGGCTCGGCTGAGGTCGGCGCCTGCGACGACTGCTTCAGGTCGGACCTGAGTCCACCTCACAAACCAGGTAACGGGCGTTGCCCCTCTCTCAGACCTCATCACACCTCACACGCCAGGTGGCAACTACCTCCAGCTGGACTTCACGCCACCTCACACACCAGGTGATGAGCATCGCCTCCCTTCTCCCGGACCTATTCCCACCTCCCACACCAGGCGTTGAGCATTGATCCCTCTCCCGGATCCGATCCCATCCCACACACCAGGTTATCCTTGTTTCTCCAATCCACAATTCAGGTGACGAATCATTTCAGCTATCTGACCGCCATGTTGAACAGGGATCGCCGTGCCATTGCATACGTGTAATATGCGATATAGGTAGCGATCACGCTGCGTACATCTGTATCGGTGTAAGAGGATGAGGAGAATATACATACATATATCCGAAATCCGAAAATATATATCCGAAATCACTAACTGATCCATCAGTGAATCGTCATCTGTACGTGTATTGCAAGCAGGTTCGTTTTGCCTGACATTGATAGTCTAGGGTTTGTCTCACTCCACGACAACAGGGTTCGCAAACCCATCGTATTCGCAAAACAATAGGTGCTCCAAAGCAACCAGCCGTTACTGCTCTTGAATTGATCGGGTGATTGTCAACCGAACCGCAACCGCTTGAGCAACAGCTTCAACAGTTTCTCCAATCCAACAAAAGCAAACGACAGCGAGATTATGCCTCCAAGTTTCCATAGGCGCCAGTGACGCACAACCGTCCAATCTGGCGGTTCGCCCTGCTGCTCAGCCGCGTTTGACTGGTGTTACATCTTACCGCGTCGGCGACTTGCCTTTATTTGAGGCGAGCTGCGAGCGAGAGAGGGGACCAGTCCTCACGGGGAGGGAGTTGGCCCGGCCAACGCCCTGGTCTGTCATTAGCCGGCATCGTCTGTTGCACCACAACGCGAAGGGAGGGGCCCGGTCGACGACTCCGGCCAGCTCCTGCCCTACATGTGCAACGGTAACGCCTCACATGACGGCGGAATGCCACCATGTGCATGGGCACAATAGGAGACGGTCGGTCGGCCGCTGCTGTGCCGAAACTGACCAAGCAAACATCCGTCGCAGCCGCGGCTCGAGGCATCAACTGCAACGTCAGCGTGAGCCGGCCGACTGACGCTGGTTCCGACTGGTCTATATATGGAAAAAGCCGTGATTAGGCTGCCACACGCACTGGAAAGAGGGGCCCGAGGTTGACGTCATTACAGCATTGAACTATATTTCGTTCACTGATGTGAACATAACTCTGCTCAGAACCCACTTTCTTCGCATGTTGTATTAAGCTGTGAGACCTGTTCTGAGTGTCAGCACCCCACGAGCTCCGTATTGAACACGGCTGATGAAGCGACACGCCCGCCTGCCTCTCTGACGGCCGTGTATTTGTCAAAGCGATGGGCAGATTCTAACAGGCGCATTCTTTGTTTGAACTGAAATGTTAACGCAATTTACAAGGCGCATTCCACCACGTCTCATGCTGGGATTCCTCAGTGGAAATTACCGCCCAATTTGGATGTATTCTCTCGGTGGTTGGAGGTCATGGCCGTCGATGTTTTCGGGGTGTTATATGTGCTCTACCTACATTTCGTGGAAGTCGTCTTTGTCCGCTCACCGCAATTGTAATGTTTCATGAAGTCAAAGTTTTTCCCTTCCTGCCTCATTTGTTCATGAAAATGTTGTCGACAACAGTGCACTCGCGTCCTCACACCAAATGCTTGCCTGGCGGGATGACGGCGGTCCTCTCCCGCCGATAGCTGAGCGCGTCAGTCTGAGCGTCATACCGCCACATCGTCAACCAGTCCCGGGTGTGCGAGACTCATCAGACCGGCCGTCCTCCGCCTGAGACGGCCCACCCCAGAGTATATTCAACAACAAGTGTATTAAACCGGTCGGTTTTGTGCAGTGTCCTCTTGTACCGGCAAGGAATCTTACTTTTTCAGGGCGACACAAGTACAAAAGTCCCGGATTCGTGTGCAGAATTATTCAGACATTCGCATGGTGTCAAATTTGTATACGCACAATTAAAATTGCATGCGTAAAGCCGCGGAAAATATTGCCCGCTTTGGCTTGAGATGCACGTAAAATGCTGCCGGGTATCGCCCTGGCTACGTCACAGGCTCGGAGAAACTTGACTACCCCCGGCCCACCCCACCGCACGTAGCGACACTGGGCGCACTGACGTCAGCCAGTGGCACCGCCTCACCGCCCGACCCGTCCGTCAGCGGGCGGCGGCCGGCGCGCCTCGCCCCGCCGCCGTCCGAGCGGTGGCGGCCGGCCGCCGCCCCAGCCGGAGCGGAAGCAGGTGCTGGAGCCGGCCGGGGACGGCCCGCCGCCGCCGCTGCCCGACCGGTCCGGCGGACGGCCGCGCCGGGTGTGCTGCTCGTCGCCGCAGCGACGGAGATGCGCCGGCGGGCTGAGACCGGTGAGTGTCGACCTGTGCGTGTGCTGCTCTGTTGGTCACGCCCTAGACGCCCTAGACGCTCCAGATATACCGGCGGGCTGAGGCCGGTGAGTGTCGACCCGTGCGTGTGTCCCTCTGCTGGTCATGCCCTAGGCGCCCTAGATACGACAGCGGGCTGAGACCGGTGAGTGTCGACCTGTGCGTGTGTCCCTCTGCTGGTCATGCCCTAGGCGCCCTAGATACGACAGCGGGCTGAGACCGGTGAGTGTCGACCTGTGCGTGTGCCCCTCTGCTGGTCATGCCCTAGACGCCCTAGATACGACAGCGGACTGAGACCGGTGAGTGTCGACCTGTGCGTGTGTCCCTCTGCTGGTCATGCCCCAGGCGACCTAGATACGACAGCGGGCTGAGACCGGTGAGTGTCGACCTGTGCGTGTGCCCCTCTGCTGGTCACGCCATAGACGGTTCCTCGCAGCCTCCGCGGCGCAGGCTACTGGAGCAGGTGAGAGGGTGGCCGGACAGAGAGGAGGTGGTCTGGCTAGGTGAGGAAGTGGTCCAGACAAGGAGGAGATGGCCCAACCAAGGCAGGAGGTGGTCCGGCCAGGGGCAGGTCCGGCTGCGGGACTTCTCTCTAGTGCGGTGGCGGAGTGAACTGGGTTTAGTGCAATGGGGTAACCGGCGGGGTATGCCACTCCCTCTGACACCAAAATGCAGGAGCAAGGGCAAATGTTGCAGCTGACAGAAAGAGCTCAGGGCCAGCAGACAACAAAGCCACAAAGCCCAGTCTGTTGTCGCAAAAACCGTCCTTTAGTTATCATACTTATGAGTAGCTTCATACCATCACCACACTTCTGCATGCACTGCATACTGAAGTGCATCAGTCGTCCATGCTGAACAGATTTTCTGTTCTCTAACCTAAGGTTTACATCTGCATTCGGAAATTGTTACTATGCTCTGTGCATGGGTCGGCCATAGCTACTTGTCCAAAATATAAAGCAGATCCAATATTCCAGTGTGTGAAATAATGAGTAGCCACATGCCGTGCTAAGCAATGACAAAGAGCGATAGTGCTTAGCACGCTAGCTAAGTCTAACTAAGCCTTCTTCTAGTGCAAGCTAAGCCTGCTCATATTCATACCGTAGTAAATACACGAGGTCTGCCAGTAATCGCATATTCCCCCTACATTAGCTGCCATATTACCTCTCTATTGGTGCGCTCACTCAGTCCCAATATGTATATATGTATATATTTATATATGTATATATAGATATATATATATATATATATATATATATATATATATATATATATATATATATATATATATATATATTTAAAGGTTGCTTATTGTTTAATCACACACATGCACACAAAGCCAATGCTCTTACAATAATCCTGGATACGATGGTAGTATGCTGAAAGATAAGCTCACACGGACACACACCTATCCTTGTACACAAGATACACAGTACGAAGCGGAAGGGACATCGACCGCGGAGCACAGCGCATCGCGTCGCTCCAAAGCCGTGATGGCTATGCGCGGAGACGGATCTAACCGGATAATCCTTTCCTCCAACATCAATCATCGACTATTCCATCAGCATCAAAAACAGCTTACAACAGCACTCTAAAGACAAGCAGCGACGACGTGCTGTAACAGAAGGGAAACCACGGACAGCAATGAGGAAATTTCCGACTACAGCACGCAAGGTGAGGGTGAGTGGCCCAAGCTGAATGCCCTCTTATCAAGTGAGAAATCACTTCGCCCGGCGCTCACACTCGTTGGGATGCCCGCGTAGTGCGTACTTTCATTTGGGCGCTTGTCCTACTAATATGGTGGTTGTTGGCTTCAGTATTCCACTCAGTTGGAGCCATTTGAACCTAAATTTCAACATATTTTTTAGTCACTATGGCGGAATACTTGTCCATGCGAATATAATCCGAATGCATCTGAATAGCCCTGATATATATATTTTTTTGCATTGACAGAGAAGATTGCCATAGTAAAATGCACAGATCAATCTGAGTTTTCGACATTGCGGAGTCCCTGAAATGGGTCCCTAGACTCAGTGAAGGGGGATTTATTTACGCTGGTAGACTTAGTGATCGTTTAAGTTGGGGCTGAAAGTACAGCACCGTTGGTCAGAATCAAAACATATGCGGGAGTCAATCACGTACGTCCAGACTGCGGTCACAGTCGCGTGCTGGACGTAGGCCGTACATGAATAGGCATCTCTTGGTAGGAATAGTGCGTTGCATTATGCGCCGCATTATTCCTACTTGCAGCCATCTCAGCTAAAAGTTGGTAATAGTATTACACAAGCAAAGATCCGCTCTCTTCGCTGAGCAAAAGATGATGATCGTCATAGCTGCACTGTGGTTTCGTGTCGCTCGGTCCGTTGGTTCGCGAGCTAAGACGAAGTGGTTGAAACAAAGCCAACTTTATTCATTCATATTTTCATCCATATATATATATATATATATATATATATATATATATATATATATATATATATATATATATATATATATATATATATATATATATATATATATATATATATATATATATATATATATATATATTTATTTATTTATATATATATATATACATATATATATATATATACATGTATATATATATATATATAGGCTCCTCGGCTCCTCCAGCTTGGGTACGACTCCGCGATGGTGCTGCAAGACACGCTTCGGACGGTTTATTCCAAGTGGCAGAGGCGTTGCTGTTGGGAGGAATCCTGACACCATTCCTTCCCCCTCATTTTCACCTTCATCTCCGCTTCTTTCAGCCAGCTCATCATCCATAGCCAACCACTCCGCAGGCGAACAGAAGAACACGGGATCCAACATTTCCAAGAACTCGATGACATGGATGACAATAGACCTGGGGTGCACATTCTTTTGGTGGTGTCTTGTAGAGTCAACACTGATTTATGTGGCCGGTAGCGAGATTGCTGGGCAAGCATCTACCTAAAGGCCCTCCCATCCGCTACGAAGCATGTTTAATTTTTTAAATCTTCAGTTTTATATATTCGTGTATGGGTCGGGGGTTGGATGGTAGTAGGGGGAGCTGTGGTGGTCATCCATGTAGGAATATTTCCGCGGGTCAGAAGAATATTCAGATACTTTTCTCAGCAAGGGGACATATTCTTTTGGTTAGACTTTTTGAAGTCGTTTTATTGTTGGACACAGATCCGGTGTTGGGCTCAGTTATCAAAGCCAAACGTGACGGCTGTGACGGCTCAGTCGGACCCCTGCACATTGAACTCTCGCTTGACTGTGCTACTGGCGCCGAATTGTTGTGGATATGAACATCGACATGGAATTTGGATTAGTCCAATTGGAAGACCAAGGCAGTTAAGTGTGGGTAGTAAGATAGCCTCTCCACCAGCAGTGCGTGGGGTTGAATCGTTCACATCCCAAATATCTGACTCCACTCAGTCGCAATTGTTCACGTCTGTGCGCTGATGCGCCAGTGTTAAAGACAAGGTATGGGGGGGGGGCAACCGATGTACCAGCACGGTGTGGGTCTTGATTCTTCCGTTTCAATGTCAACCGTTGGCGATGATAAATTCAGCTGAGCAGTTCGGGCACCCAAGATTATTCCCATGAAACTATCAATTTGCGCCTATCAATTTTCATTGAGTAATTAAGGTATGCGATATTTCCACAATCGGGATTATTTTTTTGACACAGGTATTGGACAGACCCGAATCCCAATCTAGATTTAAATCACGACAGATGCCCACTTTTTGACACCTAAATTTACCCAGCCATACTTCCTGAGTTTTTTTGCGTATTTAGCTTCGGACCAGACACTCGGTAATAATCTTCGAAACAATTCATGTTATTATGCAGAGATTTGGGTTGTCCTTTAAGGACAAGTGAAGTGTCACCTCGCATGCCGGCTTTTTATGTGAGTTGTTTGGAAGTGGAGACCGCTATGGTTAGATTGTTGCAAATTTTTGTATTCACCATGTGCTCATTTTCGAGCAAACAGAAGCTAGAGCTTAGTGGGCATTCCTGCCTTAGTCCCTGCGAAATTCTGTAAGATTCAGAAAGACCCCCTCCACTTGTCTGGATTTGCGCGCTGGGAGTATGCTCTTAGCGAGCCAGGTAAATAGGGCTAATCCATTTGAACAAGTTTGGTCCCAAAATCGAAGTAACGAGGGGAACATTTGACATACTCCCAATAGGCCTCCACCATCAGCATCTTCGGTGTGGCTCAAGAAGTCCAGACCTAGCCTAATATTCTCGCCTATATGCCGCCTTTTGATAAACCCCGTCTGATCTCTGTTTGCCAATTGGTCAAATACTCTAGCTACGCGTTTGGCAAGCCTTTTGGTAATAAGTTTGGAGTCTACGTTTAAGGACTGATGGGCTTCAGTGACTCGGCGTACCTAAGGTCTTTTCTTTCTTCGGAACCAACACCATGGCGCTGCGACGCAGATCCTCCGAATAATCAATACATTTATGCTGAAATAAATATTTCATGGAGATAAAGAAGGAAAATGCATTTATCATCCAATCCGCCAAAGACTTAGCATGCATTTCACGTGACACCCTTTTAAAATTGATTGGCAGCTTCAACCAGACATTCATCCCGACGAACACTCCAAGTTTTTTTCCCATGTAAATTCGCCAGTGCTAGCATGCTGAGTAGTACCTCATCCAAATGCTATCTCCTCCAGACATCTTACTGTAAACACTAACGCAGCTTGCAACATTGTCACCTCGCTTCACGAGCTTGCTCACGAGCTTGGACATGGGTAGAGAACCTTCTCCCTTTTGCTGGAGATTGCGTGTAAATTTGGCAGCTATTCTGCCGGTATTTTTTTTTGCTACGATCACACCCAATCTTGTAAGTTGTGACCACTCACGGTGGTCATAACTTGGCGCTGAAAATGGTATTTCCTCAGATTTTGCAGCGCGCTCTAGCAAGTTTTGTTTTGCGGTCGCTCGTTTCTGGCAGGAATTGCTCGGTGGAGTCATACCTCAGAGGAAATTGTCTTTTGTTCCCGCCTGCCTGGTCGCACAGGCTGACCGACAGCGACCAGGCAGAGGAGGAGCGTAGAGGGGCGGGGGCGTGGAGGAGGTCCGTAGCGGTGGGGGATAGCGACGGAGTAGAACCCGCTCTTCCAACAGTTACCGTCACAGAGTAGTACACGACAGGGAAATACGAACGGAGTGATCGGCATAATTTTCAACATCTCAGTGCGGTTCTTAGTCACTCGCAGCTACGAACCCATGCGTTTTCACGAATGCACAAGAAACTGGAGTATTAGCCTTTGTGGATGCGTAAATACTACAAATTGTGCTGAAATGTTCGAATCTGGCTCAAATTCACTCCGATCCGAGGCCTTCCAATAGCTTCCGATTGGAGACACCTGGTGAAAATGGGTACCCTAAAGCCGTCTCTCACTTGGCCTGAGCCAAATGCACTTCTTCTGAACAATTATCCATCAACATGCAGCAGAACAGTGCTGAGAGACAACCTATTGTAAACTAGCATCAATTCCCACCCGGAAACTCGGAGCAAACGAGGCTAGTATTGCCCTAGTCCGGACCATCAATTCACAATTGGGGCAGCCGGCGCTCGGGGCGCTCATTACTATTCCAGCACCACACGTGCGGCAACATCATGGTCGTAGCGTCGTCGCGGACGCCATCAATTCTGCTCTCGGTCACTTGACATTCAATAAGCGCCGCTGGCATGAATCCCCCCCCCCTCCCCAGACGCAGCGGCCGGCCGGCGGGGCAGCCCGCTGCTTTATGACGGCTGGTGGTCCGGTGAGAGCCGACGCCGATGATGGTCCGTCGGGTCTGGTGGTCTGGTGAGGGCCGACGCCGATGATGGTCTGTCGGGTCTGGTGGTCCGATGTGGGCCGATACCGATGATGGTCCGTCGGGTCTGGTGGTCTGGTGAGGGCCGGCACCGATGATGGTCCGTCGGGTCTGGTGGTCAGATGTGGGCCGGTACCGATGATGGTCCGTCGGGTCTGGTGGTCCGATGTGGGCCGGTACCGATGATGGTCCGTCGGGTCTGGTGGTCCGATGTGGGCCGGTACCGATGATGGTCCGTCGGGTCTGGTGGTCCGATGTGGGCCGATACCGATGATGGTCCGTCGGGTCTGGTGGTCTGGTGAGGGCCGGCACCGATGATGGTCCGTCGGGTCTGGTGGTCCGATGTGGGCCGGTACCGATGATGGTCCGTCGGGTCTGGTGGTCCGATGTGGGCCGGTACCGATGATGGTCCGTCGGGTCTGGTGGCCCGATGTGGGCCGGTACCGATGATGGTCCGTCGGGTCTGGTGGTCCGATGTGGGCCGGTACCGATGATGGTCCGTCGGGTCTGGTGGTCCGATGTGGGCCGGTACCGATGATGGTCCGTCGGGTCTGGTGGTCCGATGTGGGCCGGTACCGATGATGGTCCGTCGGGTCTGGTGGTCCGATGTGGGCCGGTACCGATGATGGTCCGTCGGGTCTGGTGGTCCGATGTGGGCCGGTACCGATGATGGTCCGTCGGGTCTGGTGGTCCGATGTGGGCCGGTACCCATATTGGTCCGTCGGGTCTGGTGGTCCGATGTGGGCCGGTACCGATGATGGTCCGTCGGGTCTGGTGGTCCGATGTGGGCCGGTACCGATGATGGTCCGTCGGGTCTGGTGGTCCGATGTGGGCCGGTACCGATGATGGTCCGTCGGGTCTGGTGGTCCGATGTGGGCCGGTACCGATGATGGTCCGTCGGGTCTGGTGGTCCGATGTGGGCCGGTACCGATGATGGTCCGTCGGGACTGGTGGTCCGGTGCGGGCCGGCAGCGAGCATGGTCCGCTAGCGGCGCGTCTCCTGGTCGCTCGGCCGCCTGTGCATCTCCCCCCCCCCCCACACACACACAGCACAGGCCACGCTGGCTGCCACTTCCGTAGTTCGCTACAGCGAAGTGAGTGCAACAGCGGAAGAACAAGTCTAACCGAATTACGCGGAGATGGCCCATTCTGGCTGTTTACTGGCGTGCTGGTGATTTGCCTGAGTTAGGGTTGGGTGGCCGGTTTTTAAGGCGGCCGCGGTATCGGTCGGGGAGCCCGTTCTCTGCGGATGGTGATGCCTGCTGAGCGAAAATTTATGGCGGAACGGCATTGTTGACCGGACGTGGAGCGTGATTCTACGCACATTCATGTCCAGAAATTGCTCGACATCTGGCGATGCGACTAAAAGCGCCTCTGGTTTATTTTCACGTTGAGGGTGACCGCGCAGTTTTGACGCCACTTGATCAAATATATGTAATTACATATCTATATATATATATATATATATATATATATATATATATATATATATATATATATGTATATATATATAGATATATTTATATATATATATATATACATATATATATATATATATATAGATATATGTATCTATATATCTATATATCTATAAATCTATATATCTATATCTAAATCTATATATACATTATATATACATGTATATATATGCATATATATACACATATATATATATATATATATATATATATAATATATCTATATCTATATCTATATATATATGTATATATACATATATATATATATATATATATATATATATATATATATATATATATATATATATATATATATATATATATATATATATATATATATATATATATATTTATATATATATATCTTGGCATGACATTATGATTGCATCAGTATCAATAGGATTAAAATGGTAGCACTGGCCACGCCGATTTACTGGCATAGTAAGTATGCATTGACATTGAACACATCCATCCTCAGGCATGACAGTGGGGCAAATAGCATATTGCTAAACATCTGGTGGAATGCCAAGCTTTTACCCAAACTACATGCGCAAGCGAAAAAAACTTGCTTGCTAAATGAAATCCTCTCCTGCTGACTACTTGTTCTATTCTAGTGCCTGTATGCAGAGGCACTAGATGAAGCAAAACATTTTAAGATTTTCGTCACGCAGTACAACAAAAAATTCGGCGCACGATGCGCGCCGAAATCGTGGTTTGCTTCATGACGTTTTTTGGGTTGCCCGCCTACAGAAAATCCTGGCTGCGCCACTGCCATATATGGTATTCACGTCAAGGTGAGTATCTGGATTATATCCTACTTGAATAACGGAAACGAATTCATCTCCTCTTCCTATCCTATCCCTTCGTTTAAGCGCTGTATATATTCCATTAGACATTGCATAAGAACCGGTGCAAATCAAGGAGGGGGAGAGGATGCCACTTGAAAAACCATACTATCTCTTTCCCTGACCACGTAATTAATGTGTGGGGCCATTGAAGTAAGAATTGAGAGCCCTGAACCTGACGTGGCAAGCAATGTTATTCAAAGTCATATAACTAAGTTATGCAACGGTTAAAGTTGCACAGCGAACAGGTAATAGTTTGCCAACACGACACAATCATGCAAAACATTCAAAACAGGGTAGTTTTGGGTGATTATAAGAGGATAAAGTATATTTGCGTTGGTTCACCTGGGATTACCATACGTCTTCCTGCATTCTCTTCTTGTCCGTGAACTAGCTGAGCAATCCCAACTTATTTTGACTTGAGCAGGGTCTCCTCTAGCATGCCTGCTGGGGGTCCGTGCCCTCTCCCCCTTTCGTGGCAGTTTCCCCCTCCACCGAGCTACCATTGAAAAAGAAGTCCGAATTATTACCGGGTGGCTTTATGGGCCAGGGTTCTAATGCTGAGCAGAGCTTGTGCGAGCCCTGGTCTCACCACCCGGTCCATGAATTCCAGTTCAACGGCAGAATTTTGACCGAAAGCTTAATGTGCCGGCAATCCACTGACACGGTCGTGACTCGTGACTCGTCCCCGACTAAGCGCTAAGTGCGAGGGTGTGAAGCGACTCGAACCTTGCTCTGCCAGGGCAGGAGAGACCAGAGCAGGCCAGCGCTCCAGCCAACTGGCTACCGGAGCGGCGGCCATTCCCCGTTGCTTTGACATTGCTGATGGACGGATTCCAGTTTGCTCGGATGGTGGTCCCGCAGTCGGCGATGAACGCCACTGCATCAATTGCTACCATCTCAGATCCCAGTCAAGATTCCTTACAGAGGTCAGGGTCGTCAAGTCACCTATAAATCAAGCTTGCATGTATGACGTGAGGCACACACGTCGTCTAATAGAGTATCGTGAGTGTGGATTTGATTATTAGATCATTTGACGACCCTCGGGATTCAGATGAACATAAGCCAGATGTATTCAGCTAGTCCATGAACAAGGTCTGCATCAGATGTATTTGCTTGGGGACTGCTTGACACTCGGAGGCTGTCATAGTAAGACAGACTTTCAATAGCAATTCTGATCAAGATGACATTAAGAATTCATATATTAACATAGGAAGTTAAACCGGCGATGGAGAGGGAGATACATATCATGTGTTTATACAATTTTAGATCAGTTGTTGCCGGCGCAGGTCCTTATCACATGACCTGACGGGCTAAAGGTTAATCTAGTGCCCAGCAGGTATTCTTGTATTTACGGAAGACTAGGCCACACGACCGTTTTTCCGATGCTTTAACACGATAGATTTGGCACAGATGCTGACGCCGCACCTTCCATATAATCAAAGGTGACGGAGTACCAACAGCCGGCGATATTGACGCTACACCTCTCGTACCGTCAAAGGTGACCAAATACCAACCGCCGGCGATATTGACGCTACACCTCTCGTACTGTCAAAAGTGACGAAATGCCAACAGCCGGCGTTATTGACGCTACACCTCTCGTACCGTCAAAGGTGACCAAATACCAACCGCCGGCGATATTGACGCTACACCTCTCGTACTGTCAAAGGTGACGAACTACCAATAGCCGGCGATGGCTATATAAGCATTGCAGCCAATCTCACACATACACTAGATGATCGTACCGCCCAATTTGGCACCTCACTGGCAGACCATGCATTCGTCAATGAGTTGCTTTTGTACAGGGAATTAGGTCAATGCCCAACTTGCTCCATGGTGCTAGTTCGCAGGCTGGGTAGCAAATCATCAAACATAGAGAAATATGTAAGATCTGGTATGAGCAATAATGGGTCTAATTAACTTGATTCGGCGCCAACCTCTAAGCAAACGGCTACAGGTTGGTTTCAACGGTGAGCTGCGTCAGTCTTGAATGGTCGCTTCAACTGTTATGAAACCCACGGAGCTACTTGGTAGTCCGGTGGTGCAATATCGCTTCCTTGCCCCATTTCTCCTCGGGTGTCTTAACCGATTCCGATCGCTTCCGTGCCCCATTTCTCCTTGGGTGTTTTAACCGATTCATGTGCGTGGGAGGGAAACTGCCCCTCAGTCTTGAGATCTGAAAGCATTACCCTCCGATTTCCTCACAAGGTAGTGCTAATTTTATGCTTTTCAAGAATGCGGATAGGATTTTTTATTATGAAGTTCTAAGGTGATTTTTCCTAGAGGGTTAGTGTGAAGAGAAGGCCGTTGGTGAATATCTTGCAGTTTTGTCACTAATGGGCGCAGTGGGATGTTATCAAAGCCCCGGTGGGATGTTATAAATCCCAAGAATAGCATCAATCAAGTTTGCCAATGTCCCTCCCCTTGTGTATCTCTGAGTGAGATGCACAAGTGGAGATCCATGAACGGGATGACTGTACGTCCATGGTAAGTTTGTGTTGAGAGAATCTACCACACACATTTCGTATCGGCAAGGATATTCCCGCTCAGCTGGCTGCTGGAAATGGAGTTGATGCCAAAGGAAAACAAAGTTCGCTAGGATAGCAGAATAGCATTCTCTCCGGGACATCCAGAGATATCTGAAATATCTAAGTGATATCTGAGATATGTAAGTGATATCTAAGATATCTAAGTGATCAGTGACATGACTTTCAATGTCTGGTTGTCGGATTAAGTGGTACAGTTTGCGAAGCCGAAAACCACTACCGTCAACTCGTCCGGACATGGGCTGGTGCGAGTTGAACACTGGCAACAATTTGTTTTTGGTTGCGGTTCCGTCTGACTGTAGGTTGCATCATACGTTTTATGAAATGCGCGGGTATCCTTCGAAATGGATTGATAAGCTGTCCAGTGCGTTTTGAACTTTGCTGACCGGAGAAGCCCCATGGATCCTGGATCACCATGCATTTCGATGATGGGAAGGGAGTGTGCTTTTGTTTGTTTTAACCACCAGGGACTCCGGCAATAATTTGTTATCACTCATATTGACGACTGCATGCTACCGTCCCAGTTATCAAAACTTACCCCTTCGGTGATGAAAAGTATTCCCTACATTCACCTATTAGCTAACATGCTATACGGGACCGACGTGTGTCGTCGAAAAAACGTGTTGAGAAAAAAACGGCGAAAATCCTTCGAGGAAAACCGCAAAAATGTGAAGTCGCCGCTTAGGTAGAAGGAGGGTAGATAAGATCTCCTTAAAGACACGGTGAGATGTGATGAGCTTCCGATACTTGCTCATGACAACTTTTTATCCAATCGAGAGGGGGCAGCAGTGGCCGAGCTGTGCTGCTGCAGGAGAGGAATAATAGCGCTTGAGGAAAAGATGCTCACAGTCCCACAAAAGAAAACATTGTATCGGATACAGTTCTGTTTGACAAATAGCTCGGTTCACCACTAAGTGCTCTTTAGGATGCAGTTTAATACCATTAATTATTTGGTGGGCAGGCAAGAAAGACAACTGTCACCGACCACCTGCCAGCACCTCGGGCACTTGCAAGCACTTGACACCTTTCCAGAACGGGAGACCTAAGTGCCTTGGACCGTCACACCTTTCAAACCCTACTAATTTGTTGCTACAGCGTTTCGAGTCCTACTTCGTCACCGAGAAGAAGACCTGCTATTTTAATATTGATATTTGGAGTTTTCATCTCAATGTTTTCTCTGAAGCACTCGCGATCTCTGCTCTCCTCTGCAGCCACGGCTCACCGTGTCAATGCCACCGGCCGCAATGCATGGATGCGTCATGCCACGTGACCTGCGTGCCCCGGGACTGGCGACCGGCCGCACCGTCGGCAGCGTATTGCACGAGTACATCATGCCACGCGACCTACGTGCCCCGGGACTGGTGACCGGCCGCACCATCGGCAGCGTGTGGCACGAGTACATCATGCCATGTGACCTGCGTGCCCTGGGGCCGGTGAAAGGCCGCACCATCGGCAGCGTGTTGCATGATGCCGCGCTGAACGGAGCGCAGTCCATCACATTCCGGTTGTAACAAGCGTTTTTATTAACTTAACCTATATTGAAATATTTCTTGTTTGTTCTGAAATTGGGGTCCTCTGTTGAACATGGTACTCACTTCTTTAACTTAAATGCACCGTGCTAAGCTGTGCAAATTTATTAAATTTAGTGTACTTCCGCCGAAACTGGATATAATAAGGCAGAGGCGGCGTATTAGGCAGAGAGAGAAGAGGATTAGGCAGTCCCCCGCAAATAAATGTGATTGTTAGCAATAACCCTACAACGTTGCATGGTACATATTGAATCTAACAGTAACTCTGTCCTCTCCCACCCTCCTGACCAAACCAGATTCCGCCGACGTAAGATAAGCCAGTTGCAGTAGGCTTACTAATGTTCCGCCCGCTGTGATTCATGGTCTTGTGCTGCAGCCCAGCAGATAAATAGCCAAACCCCTGCCCTCGCTCGTCCAGCTCCCGTTGCTGCGAGCCATGTACTGGTGTAATCTGCTGCTGCGAGCCATGTGCTGGTGTAATCTGCTGCTGCGAGCCATGTACTGGTGTAATCTGCTGCTGCGAGCCATGTACTGGTGTAATCTGCTGCTGCGATCCATGTGCTGGTGTAATCTGCTGCTGCGAGCCATGTACTGGTGTAATCTGCTGCTGCGAGCCATGTGCTGGTGTAATCTGCTGCTGCGAGCCATGTACTGGTGTAATCTGCTCCGGCGACCCATGTACTGGTGTAATCTGCTGCTGCGAGCCATGTGCTGGTGTAATCTGCTGCTGTGAGCCATGCACTGGTGTAATCTGCTGCTGCGAGCCATGTGCTGGTGTAATTTGCTCCTGCGAGCCATGTGCTGGTGTAATTTGCTCCTGCGAGCCATGTGCTGGTGTAATTTGCTCCTGCGAGCCATGTAGGTCATGGCATGAAGGCAAAGGTAAACATAAGGAGGGCATCTGCGAGGGAGCAGAGAAAAGCAGTTGTTTCCTGGATGCTAAGGAAACGCTTTCCAATTGCATCCTGGAAACCAAGGAAGAACATTTCATCGACAGGAACTGAGACTCTGGCACCACTTTTCACGTGCCTGAACATCGCGATGGTTATGAGCATCACCATAACGTGGCGAAGGTGCGGCCAAGAGAAGGATATGAGGAATATGTCGTGCCCAGGTTTGAAGGGAAATTAAATTAATTTGACCATCATTGTTTCTGCCAGTGGCGTAGTTATTCCTCCCTGTTTGATGAAACAACATTCACCCGTGGAATCAGCAAATGAGATGCACAAATCGCTGGATGATTGGATGGCTATTGCGCACTATCTCACACGGTTTGCATTTGCAGGCAGAAGAGCTTCACCAGCTACGGGCGGACTCGCCGTTTGAAAACAGAGGAGATTCGCCATCTGCCGGTGTGGGGTCTCGCCACATCCTGATATCGGCCAACGACCGTCATCGTGTGACGCAATTCTAGTGCGTCATGTCGTCAACAGATGGTGCTGTTGTGAAACCGTACACAAGCCCGATGCCGACTGCCGGTGTCGCAAACGGCTTTGTCAGAGTTAAAATCAATTTAAACTGTATCAATCTTGATTTAGTCAAAGAATGGAAACTTGCATTATATTTAAGAATACGAAATTTCCAACCATCGGCCGTCACCAATAATAATGCAATGGCCCAGAAATTTAGGTTTCTGTCCAATGTGCTGGGAATAATATAATACAAGATGATTAATAATAATACTTAACATAGGCTCCCTGAGGGTTATTTTTCCTGCCTACATGAAGGGTAGAATAGTTTTATCTTGATTTTTCTTCCAATAATATCACACCAAGAAACACAGATATTTCATCGTTCATGTTTCAACTTCATCATCTTGATGCGAACGGTTTGTGTTGGCTGTTTCGGTCGCGATCCACGAGGGATTTCAATGTCTTCGTGCGTACATCGCAAGCTCATTTGCGAAAACCTGACTGAGATGCTGCGGCGAGTACTTAATCACCTGTTCTTTGCACCAGAATACGAGTATTTTACCATCTGGTGAAGGAAAGCGCGGAGTCTGGAGCATTGCGTCTTCGTTTGGTGTATGAATAGTATGTGTGGCATGTGCGTTATATCGTTCGGAAAGTAGTCTTGATACCGACTTCTATTGGCACATGATGATCTTCGCAATTCTGTAAAACATCGCGAAACACAAGCAAATTAACCATTGATCCATCGGAGTCTCCCCAAGACTACTCGTCTGAGAGTTGTTACCACCCTTCGCCATTGTTCTTACCACTACCCATCTGAGGGTTGTTACCACCCTTCGCCACTTGCCCTACGTGCGCTACAGCCGCGGAACCAAAATTACGCATGATTTGCCAAAAATGAATCCAATGGAGCATGATTTATAACAGCAAGTCAGTTGGTAACACACCATGCCACATAAAAAGGGAATCGCGAAAGAAAAGTTCTAAAAGAAAAAGAAGGGAATATCGCGAAACATCTGGCATCCGCAATTTCAGCTCTGTCTTGCATCTAATATATGTAGGGAAAGGCCAAGAAAAAACCACAGTGATGTAGCTTATGGTTGTTTCGAATATGCTCGCATCTCATCTGACCAACATATATCTATGGCTACCGGACGACAGCAGAGAGAAAGAGAGGGCCTCTGTTTACACCCGGCTTAATATGTGTGACATGACTTGACTGGCAACAAACTGAGAAGAGTTTGTATTTAAATTCACTGATATTGAAATGGTAGCTCAATCTTCATGCCATATAGTGTCCCGGAATATATTTATAGTGATAACAGGCTACGCTAGGGAAAATTCACTGACAATAGCTTCAGTTGACGCTAAATCGGTCACTATGTGCCACCATTTATGGCTATCCATTTAAAACATTAAGGGACAATTTAGTGTTCAGCTGAACACGTAACTATAGTAGCTTGGCATAGACTACGACACGAACAATATGCGAGGAATACGTCTGTAAATATGCGTGTCATCAACGAATATCACGTATGTATGATGTCAATAAATATCAAATGTGTGGCGAAAAGTGGTGTCTGAATGAAAGCTGATCGACATGACATGACCTGACCTGCTCCTGTTTTCCTCACCTGATCAGGAGCATATTGATCGCTTAGTATGCCAAACACCGGGTAAAGTTGGTGGTGATCGCGACAAAGTTGGTTTCAGTATGATATCCTCGAAGCCCTCCACTCGGTAGAGGTGCGTTAACAACTCTTAGCTATTGCATGTGCTCACCAGGCGGCAGGCCACACATAACCATGCCACTATCCATGAATCACGGTGATTTTGGAAAATGTATGCTTCGTGAGTTTCCTAGCCAACATCACCTTTGCGTTTCTTTTAACTGTACGGCACTTGAACTTGATCTTCTGAGGATGCATGAATGTTGTTTTATATGCTTTTAAGGGGGCAAGTGCGCCATGTTGATTTTGCACCCCCGCACCCGCACTAATTTCAACTGTTAACATGGGACCATATGGAGTATGCCCCCCCCAATCCATTTGGGTCTGCCAATTGCCTTCATGTGTCCCCTCAATAATTTTCACAAGCGAACGCTCATGCTGGCATCAGGTCTTGTCGCGATTTTCCTGCAATCAAAGCTAATGCTCCTCGTACATTTGAGGAATGCTCGGGATCTTTTTTGTATTGCATATACGTTGTATGCTTGTTTGATTTTGTTGTGAAACGTGTGCAAAACTTTGGAAAATGGAAGCAAAAGTGAAGAAGATTGATGAATGATCACTGCTGCGTGACCGACGCAGTCGATGCGCCGCTAAGCTCCGATGGATGATTATTGATTGTTATGCGATGCTTAGTCACAGCTCTCCCTCTCTCCCTTTGTTCCTCGCCCCCCCCCCCCCTCTCCCTCTCTACCTCTCTTCCTCTCCCCCTCTCTTCCTCTCTCCCTCTCTCTCTCTCTCTCTCTCTCCCTCTCTCCCTCTCTTCCTCCTTTCCGCTCTTCCTCTCTTCCTCTCTTCCTCTCTTCCTCTCTTCTTCTCTTCATCTTTTCATCTTTTCATCTCTTCATCTCTTCATCTCTTCCTCTCTTCCTCTCTTCTTCTTTTTCTCTCTTTCTCTCTTCCTCTCTACCTCTCTCGCCTTCTCCCTCTCTCGCTCTTTACGCCCTTCTCTCCCCTCTATCTCTCCTTCACACCCACCCACACACCCACACACACCCACACAAATATCCCCACACACACACCCACACAAATACCCCCACACACATCCACACACACACACACACACACACACCCACACACACACACACACACACCCACACACACCCACGCCACCCATACGCACACGCACGCACGCAAACGCACGTACAAGCACGCGCACGCACGCACGCACAAGCACGCACACGCATGCACGCACGCACGCACACGCACGTACACGCACGCACACGCACGCACACGCACGCACGCACACACACACACGCACGCACACGCACGCACGCATAGGCACGCACGCACACGCACACACACACACACACACACACACACACACACACACACACTCGGCGAATGTGCGAGTGGAAGGTCAATGCGAGATAGTTCGAAAGGCGCAGGGAAGTTAAACACACACTGATTTTACCGTCGGACGTTCGACAATTGGCCCAATTCGTTGCTGTTTTGTGAGAGTGCAAGCGGGCGGAGCGACCCGGTGCCGGCGCGGGTGGCAACAGCTGGTCCAGCTGATGAACACTGGCGACGTGTGGCGGGTATGATCAATGTAGTGTTGGCAGGTGGCGATTGCTGGGTCAGCTGAGAACGCTGGCGACGTGTGGCGGATATGATCATGGTGTTGGGTGGGTTGCTGGGTCAGCTGATAACGCTGGCGACGTGTGGCGGATATGATCAATGTAGTGTTGGCATGTGGCGATTGCTGGGTCAGCTGAGAACGCAGGCGACGTGTGGCGGATATGATCAATGTAGTGTTGGCATGTGGCGATTGCTGGGTCAGCTGAGAACGCTGGCGACGTGTGGCGGATATGATCAATGCAGTGTTGGCAGGTGGCGATTGCTGGGTCAGCTGATAACGCTGGCGACGTGTGGCGGATATGATCAATGTGTGTTGGCGGTGGCGTTCAGCTGCGAACGCTGGCGACGTGTGGCGGATATGATCAATGCAGTGTTGGCAAGTGGCGATTGCTGGGCCAGTTGATAACGCTGGCGATGTGTTGCGGATATAAACATTGCACATTGGGTGAATGCGATTTGGATGTTTGGCTGGTAGGGAAGCGAGAGGCTTGGGGGATACAGCGGATGCCTTGGCTGAGGAGATTGATGGTCGTTTGGCGTGTGGCAACAAGTGCTAAGTAGAATGGCGAACGCTTGGTGTGTAGCAACCAGTGCTGAGTAGAACGGGGGACGTTTGGTATGTGGCAACAAGTGCTGAGGAAAATGGCAGACGTTTGGCGTGTGGCAACAAGTGCCGAATTGTTGGCATGATCGGGCTATCGCTAAAACTGTTGCATTAATGGTTGAAGGACGATTCTGAAGTGAGAAATTAACACGTATCACTAACCTATGTCTCTCACATTCTGAACGTCTGTAATCAAGGGACCTCGTGCGTATAATCAAGCATATTTTGCGCCTTGGTACCGATATGTCAAGAAAAACTGTATTCCGATGAATATTACCGCTCCGAACTGTGAGAACGGGTGGGGATCATGACTTGCTTCCGTGCGGGTCCAGTTACTGGATTGCTATTTCTGCTGACCACAGGCACGTCCAAGAACGTGCCTCGCCGGCGGACGCGGACGTTCCTAAGTACTCAGTTGATACGTGCCAGTGCTGGCATTGATCTCCAGTGTCGCCTGAATAAAATGATGGTGCACGCTATGGAATATTACTAAGCATGCATGCAACAGCGAGAAAAGGCTGGCGAAACTGTGTTCAGGTAACTCCTCTCGCGGTCATCACCAAATTTCGTGTTTTATCAATTCTTAGGTTAAACAAATGCGTTTGCTTTGTTTAATTACGAAACGCGATGAAAATTTTCGGAGCGAAATCCTGAAATGCGACTAAATTCCACGGACATTTTCAAATTATCGAAATTCTACTCGGCTGTTTTCCTGTTCCTAACTATTTCCTAACAGGTAGAATCCTCTGAAACCGTAGCATCTGCGAATGAGCGGATATCCAAAAGGAAAATCGGCGGCAGTCTTCCCGAGGGCCACATGGTGATGCAGTGCAAAGAAGCTGGCTTCTGGCGCTACACCCGGCGGAAGTCACAGGGGCTGTCGGCCGGCCATCGGCAGATAGACGCTGGCTCAGCAGCCTAGCGCGCCGTACTGGGCCTTGCTCCTTGCCGGCCATCGGCAGACAGACGCTGGCTCAGCAGCTCAGCGCGCCGTACCGGGCCTTGCTCCTTGCCGGCCGAACACGGCTGGCAAGCTGGAACGTCAACGCGGCTGTGATTTTGCCAATTTGATGCTAAAGCTACCGCCGCTTCGGCTCACTTCGCTGCGGTAGTTCTTCAAAGTAGTCTCCGTCAGGAGTGAGCTCGGATGCCGCCATTCAGATTCTCCACCCCGTTCCAAAACCTGTTGATGGATCGGAACTGCGGTGCCTTTTAAGGTACAACACAAGGAGTCTCGGCGCGCCCTGGGGTGCTGATATAATAATAGCACGTCGGATGCCACATATTCCACGTCAGTCCCGGTTAGTCATGTGCGATATCAGCTCCAGCCAGTCCGAGTTCCGCTGCCGTTCAATCCCAGCGCTTCTTCATTGGCTTACACTGGCACTGAGTATTCAAATTCTGAGCTTGGGAGAGACCGGCTCGCCTCACTGTAATTCAGCCGTGCAATTTGCTGAGCATATGCAGTGCTGAAATCGATCCCGTGCTACTCCCATGACCTTAGACGCTGATTGACTCCGGAGGTTGAAACTAACCTCACGCCTGCCTGCCGGAGCATGTCAGGCAGATATTCCTGGCACCAGTCAGCCAACGTATACTGGCGAAGCTGTCCACGCCCCGTCAGACCATATCACAGCAACCTCGGACGGATTGCAGCTTCTTAGATGTCGTCGGGGAAACCCGCATGCGTTTGGAGTGGCGAATATCTTCCCATCGCGCCCTACTGAAAGTGATAGCGTCACGACCCTCATGCTGTTCAGGCGTTGTCCAAGCCCAACGGCTAAGTAATAGCACCACGGCCCTCATGCTGTCCAGGCGTTGATCGAGCCCCATGGGCTAAGTAATAACATCACGGCCCTCATGCTGTGCAGGCGTTGATTGAGCCCCATGGGTTCAGTAATAACATCACGGCCCTCATGCTGTCCAGGCGTTGCTCGAGCCCCATGGGCTAAGTAATAACATCACGGCCCTCATGCTGTGCAGGCGTTGATTGAGCCCCATGGGTTCAGTAATAACATCACGGCCCTCATGCTGTCCAGGCGTTGCTCGAGCCCCATGGGCTAAGTAATAACATCACGGCCCTCATGCTGTCCAGGCGTTGATCGAGCCCCATGGGCTAAGTAATAACATCACGGCCCTCATGCTGTCCAGGCGTTGATCGAGCCCCATGGGCTAAGTAATAACATCACGGCCCTCATGCTGTCCAGGCGTTGCTCGAGCCCCATGGGCTAAGTTTTTGGGCGCAAAGCAGCTCATGGCACCGCTTCTCACTTTTTAGCACTGCAGCATAGCAAAACACAATTATGTTTGCATATCAGTCATGTATTTGAAGTGTTACATACTTCGGAGATACAAAAATGTGCGCATTCACTGAACAACTCCTTCTCCTCTTTCGCTTGTTGGTTGTTGCTGAGCTCTAGGCGAAGCTACGCAATTGCAATATCCTCACCGTCATACCTCCACAAGACCGGCGCTTCTTCTCCCCGCTCCTCTGCCGTCCCACCGGCAGCCGGCGCCAGCCGTCCAGCCCAGCCCAGCCCCCAGCCCTGCGCCCTGCGCAGTCCCGACTGTACCCAGCACACCACGTCCCAGACCCGGTCTCCTCCCTCCCCCACCTCACCCCACCTCTCATCCCAGACCCGGTGGTGGTGGTGGATTTGTGCTTTAGGGTGCGTCGACTGCCTTGGTCATTTTGCGCCCATTCCCAGACCCGGTCTCCTCCCTCACCCGCATCACCCTACCTCTGCGCAACCTCCTATCCCTCACGGAGCCTAGCCATGTCATTTCGCCATCCTACCTCCTACCTCCCACCAGCCACTCGGCAATCCTGACGCCTTTCCAGCGCTTCCTCGCCCGGGCCCTCGCCTCCTGCCCCACCTTCCCCTTTCCACCACAGCCTGCTCTGCCACCCATATTCCTACGCATGGGCGTTATTTTGCATACTGTTGAGGGGGTAAGTTCCCCTGAATGTTGGCTTCCACATGCCCCCATAATTTCAACTTTTAACATGAAGTCCTATGGAGTGTGCTCCCGAATCCATTTGGGTCCTCCAATTTCCTCCATGTATGTCTGCCCCACACCCAATGATTTTCAGAGATCAACACCTCTTCCCCTACGCCTACACAAACGTCGTCATCCGACGCCTTCACCCAGACCGGCACAACCTGGACCATCACCGCTTCTGGACGTGCAGGCCTCTCCCACCACCCTGTAGGCCTCACCTCCAGTCCCATGCCACCAGAACCCAGCAGCCAGTTTTGTCGGACTCGACCCACAGCTCTCCCACGTTCCGACAGATCCGAACTTCCTCCTCCCTCCCCTCTTCCTTTACATAGCAGCACAGCAACACACACTATCCCATTTGACTGAGGGCTTCTTTTTAGCCCTCGCCGGGCCGGGAAGGGCTAAAAGAGTCCCATCGGGTTTTCCGCAATAGCAGCCGAATGAGTGGACGCAGCGACATGAACTTTTCGGTAGCTTATTATACGTCTGTTTCGCATATTCTGTTATAATTTCAGGTCCAGGTCGTCAATGGACATTGACCTGGAACTGGTCGAAGGGGTTAAGTTCCAAGACATTCAAAGTGCCGCCAACCAGAGCAGTTGCAACATATAAACACCAAACCGGAAGCATGCTGTCCTTTCATCAATGCAAACAATAACTACTTGTAAACGTTAATTGAGATCAAGGTTACTGACCCGGGGGTCACGTCAATTTCCGAGTATTTTTACCGTATTCAGTGGGGAAAAATCATTTTGGTGGTAATGTGTCGCGCCGAAAATGATAAAATCAACATTCTTAGTTAATTTATGTGTCCAAGGTCAATGGCATAAGGTCAGGTCACTTGGCATGTATAGTCTACAAAATGCCATCTCATGCAGAATGCCAAGCCAAGTAAGTGTTATACAGTTATTCGTCAAGTGATACCTGAATTCGGTTTCAGCGCCGCCTAAGTCGTGCTACATGGCACATGGCATACAATCGACTGACTTGATATGACCTGACCTCGTGTAAGCTGATCTGATTTTAACTGATTTGACCTTTATTTGGAACTGCTTCAAAAGCAATACACACTTAGGCGAAGGCTGAACAGATCGGCTTATCAATGTGTGCATTGTGACAACATTACCTGAGATCAGGCCACTAGGTCAGAAGCTGGACAGTCTAAAATGTCGTTTCATTATCATATAAATTATTCTTGGAGCACACTTATATAATTCGACGGTGATGTTTGGACGTGTTCAAGCTTGAACTTACTTGGCCTGACCATAAGGCCTGACCTAACCTAACCTTATAATCAGGGACGAGTGGTCTAGGTGTAAGATGCTCGTCTCACAATCGAAAGGTTGTGGGTTCGAGTCTCACCTGTCGCTACTCTTCGCCCGCGACCAATCGGCGTGAGAGATTGGCGACGCTACATGACTCAACGATCGACGTGTCGTAAAACCAATAACCAACCAACCAACCTTATAATCGCTGGGTGTCAATCAGATACAAATATGTTGGTCGAATAGTTCTATTAGAAGGACCCGATACATATATTCATATTTTCCTAATCATTCTCCAAAGTAAAGGTAATGTCACTGGCTTGACTTATTATGACCTCTAGCTACCTCAGCATGGCCGAAAATGGAGAAATAAAAGGTGATATGAGCTGTAGGGTATATTGACTTGTCAATTACATATTCACTGTGACACTAACTTACATAGTTTGGAAGCTGGCTTTCAAGCCTGATTCTGACCTGATCTGACCTATCATGCTTTGATCCTTTCTCACCATGCTCAATGTAAATGCATTCATTTAGGTCCATTCTTGATAAAACATGTGGAAAGAAAACAAATGCTGTCGTTAATAAAACAAAATCAAGTGACTTAACTCAGAGCCCATACATTGAACTAATATGACCTCTTGTGACCTCATTATCTGTCAAGTGCTTCAAGGTATGCTTCGAGCTCACCATAACCGGAGCATTCAAGCGTCGTTCTGCATTTCGTTCTGGCGTACGTAGGTCGGAAGTTCGACAGGGGCTTTCAAGAGCCCCCCTCCAGCCCAACGAAGGTGGATTTGCCGGTCAGCCCAGCGAGCGTTAATGGAAGGTCGGCGGCATTGCGTCCAAGTTCATAGGGTTTAAATCAGAAATTATCGAACAAAAAACAGCACCAGCGGCTCTTCAGGAGGAAAACGTTCGGGATTCAGACCCAAGTTGGAATAGGATTTCAGATTATATTTGGTACGTTGACAACGTCAAAGGATCAATTTGAAAATGGGTCGCAGCCATTCTTGTTACAAAGAACATTTTCCTCATCAGGTTAAGATAAAACTTTCCCAAATTGCGCAGCAGTCACTCGCAAAATTGACCATTGCCACACCACCGTCATATCACTTCGCATCTCACCGTCAGCTGCAAACGTCACACCGCAGGAGCTGGCTGACCTGCTCCAGGTCCCCCCATGGGACCAGTCTTCCTCATGGGACACTTCAACGCTCATCATCACGCGTAGGGGGCAACAAAACCGACGAAATTAGGCCACAAAACTGACGAATGAGGTCGCGAAACTGTACGGTTTATTTCAAGCCGCAATTTAGTGGTGCTGTACACCGGAGCTATCACTCGCCGCAACCCGGTCTTAAGAGGAACAGGCACTTGCATTGACTTAACGTGCTGCTCCCAGCGAATAAGCCCCCTGTTAGACTGAGCAGTTTCTGACGACCTCGGGCTGAGCGACCGCCACGCAATCACGATTAGGTTCAGTACGGACGCTATCAACCACACCGAAGTACATCACCCTCTTGGAATTGAAAACGGCAGATTGGAAACAAATTCGAGGAGCAGATGGACCGCCACCTTGCTAGATCAGGAACTGCAATATCGAAGTAATGTTGAATGCCATCAGCTCTGGAGCACAAGCCTTTGTCCCAAAAAGCAAAATCCCAAAAAGAGCATCACTGTCCTGGTGGACAATGAAACAATGAAAAGTGGCGCCCCTCTGACTGGGGAAAAGGAAGGCTGGAGTGCGCCCCGCCCCTCGCAGAACGAATGTTTCAGCCAAAGAAGCAGCTATTATAATTTAAAGTGCAACGCCCCCGCCCCTCCGTCAGCTCAACGAATTTTTCAGTAAAATGAGCCCCTCTGAGAGGAAATTGTTCCCTTATGGGAAATTCGAGGGCATTCCCTTCTCCTCTCAACGACTTTTTAAGCAGAATTGTGACGACCATCCGAGGAATTTGCGCCCCTCCAGGCGAGTGCCCCCTTGGAAATTCCTGGTCCCGGCCCTGACGAAGACGGCTGCTGAGGATCGCTCCCGGTCAGGCGGGCAGTGATCGGTCCGGGATCCAACGGCCCAACCGACGAGGCGGCCGGCCGCCGGGTGCAGCAGCACGAGGCTCAATGTGCCGCCAGACCCTCCTCCCGATATTCAAGCCTCCATGGCCGCACACGCTGACAACGTGGCCTACTGGCCGACGCAAGAGAACACGGACGCACGCCGGCCGGGCGTGCAGCCCGTTCTGCTCAGCCCGTTCTGCTCAGCCCGTTCTGCTCAGCCCGTTCTGCTCAGCCCGTTCTGCTCAGCCCGTCTGCGCGGCACGCCTGCGCGGCACGACTAGCGGAAGGTGCTGCCGCCCGTCACGAGGTGTACGACCACCCCGCGTTTCCGGTTGACCCTCGCGAAGGGTCGATAAACCAACTCCAACTTTCTTGAACTGCGGGTGGACGGCGCACTGACTGCCCCCCCCCCTCCCCCTCCATCTTCCCTTTCCCATCCGGAACACCGGAGCGTAGAAGGCACGTGAGGCAGGACAGACGCGTCGAGAAGAGCCGACCGGGTGCGCAAAATGATATGCCATTTTTTGGTGGGCATCTTATGGTTAACCGCATCGCATTATATAAACTAAATAGACCTAAAGAGTAACTGGCCCACACAATTATTGAAAGTTTCCAAGCCCCTGTCTCCAACCACAACAGGGTGTTCAAGTGCACGCAGCAGCAAGGTACCCGCTTTCACTGTAGCACAGTGCTAGGCGTGGGCGGCGCCAGGGGGGGGGGGGGAGGATGTGTCCTCCAAACTTCGAGAAGCTTATCGTTACGCATGTAGTCATTGCATGAAAAGAATGGACCCACAACTGATCATGTCTCCCTATCAAAAGTGCGGAGCAATGCGAATGGTGCTGGAGGTTATGAATTGATGAATGTATCCATGAAGCCGTGCAAAACAGGATGAATCTCGATATCCATCTTGAATACAGTGCATACACTGCACCTAACAATACAATGCAATAACAGAATAATACACCATGCAATTTACGAATCAGCCTAAATTCAAGGTAAAAGACGACGCCAGATGGAGGCAGCGTTTTCCATAAGGAAGGGATCGACCGCAGTGACGTCATATTGACAGCAATTGGCAGCATTGCAGGCATAGCAGTGACACACCCTGATCACTCCATTTCAAAATCATGTAGGTGTCTCTCACTTACTAGCTGCCCAAGCAAACTAGTCGAACGAATGGTCAACAAGCGTCTGCGACATTTTATGGGCAATCAAATATTTGCTCGACCGCTTTCAGTGCGGCATCCGGCGTAAAAAAGCAACAAACAGCCTCATTCGACTAGTACAAGACATTAATTGTATTTAGACGTAACTGCCGCATTAGACCGAGTACACAAGTCCGCGCTCATCAACAAACTCCACAGGCTAGGTTTATGTGGACATCTGACATTCAAGTTGCTCAAGGATATAACTCTCAAGTAGTTCAGATGCATCTGCATCACATCAAGCACTACATCACATGGCCAGAGCCTGGCGCAGGGCAGCATGCTCTCACCAAACCTATTTATCATCATGACTAAGAAGGAATTGGTAGGTAGCGACACGCTACAGCTTATGTGTGGCAGATGCGCGGTCTACACAGGATCACCTCGTCACTCCTGGATCTGCGACAACACGACGACGACGAGGACAACGCAAAGAGGACGACGCTCCTAAGAGGACAACGCTCAGTGCACACAGGCTCAGTGTGATCGAGTTCACGCGTCCACCCGCTCAATTGACTTGCAGCCGAAGGCACCCTTCCAGGGACTTTCGCAGTGGTGTATCTCCGAGAAAATGGCGCCACTCCAGACGAGTGCCCCTCCCCCGTGAAAGTTCTTGGATCCGCCTCTGGCAGTAGAGAATCTGTGGTGTAAAGTGCGGTCAGTCCTAAAAGACTGCTGATATAATTAAAGATACACATGAAAAATGTCGCGGTGTCTGGATGAAGGAATGCGCTTTACTTATCGCAATCAGCTCACAAGTACACTCTTAAAAATGCACAGATAAGTAAAGGATCCAACTGAGGGACCACACACGCACATACTGCCCTAGTGTTGCTCTTGAGCCGATCTGTGCAGATTTGTGTGTGCCCTCGGTAAGTATCTGGGTGCTCCAATGCTTTCATACGCCCAGTTCAGATGGTATATCATCTTTATGCATTACTCTGAGTGACAGATCGACTGCAGGGGAAACCGGAGTCCAAGGGGGTCCGGCGAATTGCTGCATACGCAACACTGGCTCCACTCTTTTCAAAGCGAGCACGAATCCCAACGCGGAATGGCGAAGCCGCACATTTCGTCCACTGCGAAAGAGTGCCAACGCGCGGTGCGAGAACACCGCGTCTCAAGTGGGGCCACGCATTTCACGCCTTAACTAAATGTGATGTTCGTTGGTCTCTGCAAGCAGACTGGCAGCCGGTGTAGTTTTGAACGCCCCGGTGTTGATCCGCCACTCCGCATGGTGCACAGTGTGAAGTACACGCTCATTGGTCGTGCAGACGTCATCGTACACATAACATGTGCAACCAAACATGGACCGAATCACTGACTGTCGGAGCATTGATTAATAGCTTGCGGTCAGCACCGTTCGAGGCTCGATAAATGCATTTAATCAAGCTAAGAGACTTAAAGCACTACGCCGTGAATGTTTTGAAATGTTGTTTGTTAGTCAAGTGACTGTTGAACTACACCGCGAGAGCCCTTGCGATTGGATGATTTGAGAATAGGCACGCCGTACATTTCCGCTTTCATTTGTTTGGAAAAGGACATATCAGGACATATCAGTTGCCTGCGACAGAAGTGCATTGCAACCGATATGTCTATGGAACAACAGAGTCCGTTACTAATGTCCCGTCTTTTTAGATGGCTCGCCGCAAGATGTAACTGTCTTGTTAGAGAGACGCACAAAGCCTGACCCAGTAACTTGTCCGGACACCGCATTCGTCCACCTGTCCACTATCCACCTGTTCACCTGTCCACCTGTCCACACCTGTCCATTGGCAGCACTCGCCACGGCTACCAGTCAGTCACTAATCGAACTCAACAAGCCGTGTCGTTAAGTACATGGCACACGTCAAGTCAAGCACACCGCCAAAAGGAAGTTATTCTTACAAAGCTTAGAACCGCACCAAAAAAAATATTTACACAAATTATATTTTATATGCAATTGATTTACTTTTGAAACGCTAATATCAGTGTTCTGAAGTATTTAACAATGTTTTAACACAAGTTATGGTGTAAAACTAGATATTTGCCTTCGTTACGTTCATATTTCTAAACCACCCGAAAATATACCCTAAAATTATAACGAACCAGTAGAGTATTTACACCGATCTTGTTTTATATACTACATATTTCCTTATCTAACGCCATTATGAGCGTACTTAAAACCTACAAAGGTTTCAAAGAACCACTTACGGTAAAAAGGACACAAATATGTATTTTAATAGTTTGTATAATGTAGCTGTGATTAAACTTAACATAAATCAGTATTTCAAGCCTAATATGATTATTTATTTACCCACATCAGTTTTTTTTACCGTAGACCACCGCCAGGGGCGATTCTAACCCTTCGTAGTTGGATAAACTAGGCACTCCACAGCAAGCATCCAGACCTCCATTTGTTATTTGGCTATACCTACACCACCAAACTAGCAGGATAATTGCAAACACTCAACTGACGCAACCGACACGTACTGCAAGCCATCGCAACGTAACCATGGTAACGTAAGTAACCATCCACAGATGACATCCGACGTACATGAGCCCCTTGAAATGAAGGCTACCTGGCAGCGCCGTCGGATACTATGCATAAGCCGACTTGCAATTTCTCAGCATACAGAGGTTCCACTACAATGTGGGGGATGGGGGGGGGGGGGGGGGCGTAGGGGACATGTCCACCAACCTCCATTGGAGAAGGGGCAATGCCATCCCGGCCACCTTGGGCGGACGACGATTTTTGTCAACGACCGCATGTTCTTTTGTTCTTATTAGTCAAATATGTCTTGAAAGCATTTTCAGTCCGGTTCGGACAGTCCACGCGGCATTTTACGACACGTGTGTGCTCTTTATGGCTGCGTTCGCACCCAGTAGTGCTGGTGTCAGCTAGATTTGACCGAGCCAGTTGGCCAAAACGAAGCAATATAGCGGCTCATAAACCTGCCGCCGTATGATCGGTCAAAACTTGCTGACGGCATCATCGGTAACTGGATTCAAACTCCTGGTGCTTTCTAGGGACGGATTTTCTTCAGTTCGAAAACCAATAGAGGACACACAAAATAAGACTTCTGCTCAGATATCCTAAATAGGGCCAGAATTGGTTGCATTGGGCCATGCAAATATTCTAACTCAGTTGAATTTAAATTCCGTTGCATCCACGTGCTGAACTGGGAAAATCATAATTGGATTTACGGGCATTGATTTCTGAAATTTGTTTGGGGACACGATGCATGAAAGCAGGCCCAACTGGATTGGGGGAGCACACTCCATACGGTCCCATGTTAAAGGCTGAAATGATTCCGGGGGGGGGGGGGGGCATAATGTCAACATTGAGTCAAGTATTGCCCTTTGCCCCCTCAAAAGTATATCAAACAGCATTCATGCTTGGATGGAGCAATGTTGTTTGTGATCCAAAAATAAAACAGCAAGAAACAAAAACAATACAAAACAAGATTGAAAACCTAGCCCACAAGATTTCAATTTAAATATGAAGTAGTATGTGGACGGGGCTTGGGGAGTTCCTGAAGGGGAGGATACTTGAGCTCCTCCAAAGAGTCACTATAGTCAACATGAGATACAGGCATAGATGGAGGGGGTCTGTCCAAACTTCTTGCAACATTTAGCATGACATAGCGCGTTCGAAACGCTTCAAAAGTCATTTGTCGAGCCATTTTAATAGCATAATGTGCCCTGCTCAGGAAATGCCTGTACGCATACCTATGGTTAGCTCGTTGGATCTTCTCTATTTCACGTTCAACAAGCTTCACAAAATATATTTTGAATGATGTTCACGTGCATGTTGTTTTGGCGGCGGAACCTTCATTCCCGCTGCCCATACATCAATTTCCCTAGAGACAAAGGGATGAACATATCTTAACAGGATGATGGGGAATGTAACTGATGGTCCGAACCAAGGAGCAACGTGCAATGACTTTGTTCCACCTCCACAGCACGGTGTGTATTCAGTGGTGTTCCACCTCCACGGCACGGTGTGTATTCAGTGGTGTTCCACCTCAAGGGAACGGTGTGTATTCGTTGGTGTGGATTGGACAGTGCCCCAGTCCGACGAGATCCAAGAGAGCTACGGGACACCACCAGCCAGCTACGAGCACAGTAACCTGTGCTTTGTTTAAGATGTGCCCTGGTTTGAGAAGTTAGAAGTATTGCTTGGCTAGGTTAGGGTTCATTTTTGTCATTGTTAACTATGCTTAGTATCATTACATTCATAATGAAGAGCGGTGAAATATGAAGCACAATTTTCAGTCAGAATCAAGTCGAATTTGACCCAATCTCGCTTGATCAGCAGAATCAATCAGCCAGATCCACCTACAGTGGACAGGACCGGGTTATATATACGTGTGTGTGCATTTCGGATGTTCCGCGGTACATGACTTTTCAACTGCTAACGTCAGGTACACCAATAAAACCACACATAGAACACAAATAGCTGCGAAATGCAGAACGTGAGAAGAATACGAAGACCTGGCGTCACCTCGCCTACCCGGACGACAGGTGGGCCGGTACACCATTCCTTAGCGCAGGTGGCGTCTGTTGCGTCGTACACGTGACGCGGGAATTGGTTCCGTCAGCCAGACGATCGGCTGGCATTAGACGATCGGCGCGCGAATGCGGTCCGTACACGTGACATTTGTGTAGGTCGCCGCCATTGGTAGTCGATCTCGTATCGCGACATGCAACGGCTGAGCTGCCAGTGACGCGCTCGCGGATCGAGTACGGCTTCACGCCCGCACTAAAAGCTGCATGGGTCCGTGTGGTATATGGTGCCGCACCCAAGCGCGAGCCCATCAATGGGTAAGCAACAGCACAGTCCCACAATGCTAGAGACATGCTCCTTCGTGTCAGACTCCGGTCCAGAATGATGCGCTGTATATTATCAGATGCCGGTGGTTCGGTAATTCTTCAGTGCTTTCAAATATCACGTCTAGGTAGAATGTAAGTTTCACGCCTCGATACCCGCACCAGTAGTTTGACATTGGAAAACTTTGTTTTGCTCGTTCTGAGGTTACGCAAGGGACGAACTGAATTCGACCCGATGTTTTAGCTCGAGAAGATTGAATGGTAGCGGAGGGGATTCGAACTGCATGCACGCCATATATAGGGATGAATGGTGGCCAGATCCAAGAAGTCCTAGATAGTGGACCTGATACTTCCCACGAGCTCATCGCACGGTATCAATTTCGTTCCGACATGTTTGCGTACATGAACGCGAAAGCCGAGGGGGTGCGTCTGTCCCTCAGTTTCCTGAGATTGAACATGAACCTATAGGCGTGTACCGCAAGGAATGACTCTGGAGCTGGTTTTGCCCCTCCCCTCCCATTCAACCTTGTTGGAGTTCCCGCACTCCACATACGTTCGCCATGGATGATGAACCTGTCGTCTTCCCCTCCCTCTCCCCACCAAAATAGCGTTCCAGTCTAGCCCATGAATCTGACCTTTCACCAATGAATTGCAATGCAACGAATTGCAAATTGAGATAGTATTTCAAAGTATTGAGCAACACTATGCGCAACAATTCAAGCGCGCATCACACTCGGTTCCCGTATTTGCTCAGGAAGCGATAAACCGTAATAAATGACGATTTTCACTGACAAATCGAGATTTAAGGAAGGCTAACCAGCAAGAAGCATTCAGATTTGTTATTAATCATGACGTGTCATCAGGTGCAGCACGCCTTTTTCAATCGTTTCATTCTTGGGCGCCAAATGACCGAGTAGTCGGCGCGCCCGTAAGCCCAAATAATCAATCAATCAATCGTTTCATTCTCCGTGCGAAAGCACCAGGCGGTCGCATGGGGGGCTTGGGCCTCGGCCCCCAGTTGCCGGCCGCGGCAAGCAACTGCCGTTTTTCCTTTGTATTGGGTGGTTCACAATGCACTTTATGCAATCTGCTACTCGGTGCCGTCCACACTGTTTCACCGGTGGGCCGCGAGGTTTGGAAATGTCCGAGCGGTGCGAGCGTCGAACCCGGGACCTTTGCATCCAGAGTTCAACACTCTAACCACTCGGCCACCCCCGCCCCTGCCATTTTTTAAAACAAGATCGTCCCGTGTATATTACTTGGAGCTCCTTGCAAAAGGACAACACCCTACACCATGAACAGAGCAGGAGGCTAGCACAAGCACTCACCCACAGCATTTTGCATTTGGGCAGGGCAAACCAATGGTGAACGATGGGGAAATATTTGATGCTCACATCACCGAGGAAAATGGAAAATGTCCCGGGGAGTGGAACTCATAATCCTTGCAGCGCCACTGGGCAACAACCGCCACGGAATTGCATTGCTACTCCGTGTCTTCAGGTATGTTCCTGCACAGCTGTAAATCAGCGTATTTGAACATCTGCCGTACCGGGTCCACCCGCGACCAATTGGCGCGAGAGGTTGGCGACGCTATGCAACGTAACTCAGCTGAATGCGTCGTAAAAGAACCCATGCTTCTTTAAACATTTACCGGGGCATGCATTCATGCACCATGTGGTCGTCACACTTGATCGGATGACGTGCAAAACGGCAACCTTCCGACGGCAGTGCCGAGAGGCGCCGCCTCGGCCCGCCAGCCGCCGCCGGCAGCGATGCTGTTGATGCCGCCGCTCTGACGACGATCCAGCCGCCGTCGCACAAAAGCTGCAGAGCCGTGTGGGCTCGCCAGCCGGTCGCGGGACACAATGCTCGCAGTGGTCGCCGACTCGCGCCGGCCTGATATTGGGCCCGTAAATTGCGATGACCCTTCATTTCGGCCGGGTCTGCAGCAGAACGCCGCGGCCGTCCAACAGAGGCAGCCGCCGCAGGGTGCCACCCAGCCGACGAGCAGGTGGAGCAAGTAGGCGACCGAGACCGACGCTGCTGGTGGTCGCCTGAGCGATCTGGCCGCCGGGGACGCGACATCCGTCGAACACTGCGAACCCTTCACTCATTTGTGAAGCAAGTTGCAAACGCCTCGCGGATTTAAAAGACATAAAAGACATAAAAGATCAGTGCAACTATGAGCCACAAGGGCCCTTCTTGGTTGCCCTCTGTACACTGAACCAGTTTTCCACCAAATGCGCCGATCAACTCTCCCTGGAATACAGAAAAACAAGCCCCCTATTCTTATAATGATTGTCTATGCTGTTTTTAAAGATGTTCAATGTGTTGCTACTGACAATAGTTTCTGGCAGCTGTTTCCAGTGTTCTACTACCCTGTTGGTGAAGAAAGACTGTCTTAACCTTGTCCTGCTGTGATTAACTTTAATTTTGAATTGATGAACTCTAATTGCATCATTTCTGTTAAATTCAAACAGTTCCCTGAGATAATCCTGTTCCTGACCATGAACAAATTTAAAGACCTCGATGAGATCTCCTCTCAGCCTTCTATATCGAAGTGAAAACATATTCAGTTTCTTCAATCTTTCCTCATATACCAGGTTGCCTATGCCATTCACCATTTTCGTTGCCCTCTTTTGTACTCTCTTTAAAAGCCAACAATCTTTTTCATAACTAGGGGACCAAGCTTGGACACAGTATTCCAAATGTGGCCTGACATATGCACAGTAAAGCTTCCTGATGACTTCCTCACTTTTGTATGATACATTCCTATTTATTGCCCCAAGCATTCTTAGTGCCTTCTTCCTGGCTTCTTTGGTCTGTTCTGATGCCCCCAATTTTGTGTTCAAAATAACACCTAAGTCCTTCTCCCGCTAAGTCACAGATAGTACTTGGCCATCCACCAAGTACGGAGCCTTGATATGCTGCCTACCTACATGCATGATTTTGCACTTATCAAAATTAAATTAAATTAGCCATTTTTCGGACCACCTCACAAGCTCGTCTAAGTCTTTCTGCAGCAAGACCTGCTCATTGTGCCCTGTTATTGCCCTAAAGACCTTCAAATCATCCGCAAATTTCAAAACCTTACTTCGATTTACAAACGAAGCAAGTTGCAAACGCCTCGCGGATTTACAAACGACAGTGGATAGCGTTGCAAATCACCGCAAGGTGGTCACCACGTCGAAAGACTACATGGCACGATACAAATAGCTGACGAACGACTACGAGCGACGACAAGGCCTGGACGAGTCTTCTTCGGTGCATGTGTCAAACTGAAAGCCATGTGGCCGACCCGACCCGACCCGACCCGACCCGACGCGACCCGACCTTGTCCGACCACCACGCTTTTAACACCTTAGTAGCCTCTTTATTACAGGGCAGGAGTAGACTTCACGAGTTAGAAAGTAAGCTATTCACGACAACTTGTTGTGCAGCATTAGTGCTAAATTATAATAAGCCGAAGCAGGAGCTCGATGAATTAAAAAAACGCTGCGGAATGTGCAATGATGTGATCAAAGGTAAGCTGGCTGGAGCAGGGCGAAAGACCAACCAAATATTATTTCGACCTGGAAAAGAGGCATTCCAAGGACAGGGCCGTACATATTAAAGAAAACGGCGAACAAGAACTGAGTCCGGGTGATAATATGCCGTGCCTGCAAAATATACTTCGAAAATCTGCATACGTCTCAGCAGCCACGACAACAATTAAATCGGATATTTCCCAGGATATTTCCCAACTAAACCATAGCGAACGAGAGACCTGTGAAGGAGGAATTACTTTGAATGAGAACAAAGCTGCTATGGACAAAATTAGTTGGAATAAATCACCTTCTGTGTTAGGTTTTAACAAGGAATGCATTGGCATATTTGTAATGAAGTCGGCAAAATCAGCATACTGTGCATAAGCAATGCATTTGAGAATGGTGAGCTCTTCGTTGCACAACGCATAGGTGTTGTAACGCTTACACCGAAAGGTGGGGATCAAAAGCAGCTTAGAATAAGCGGCCTATTTGTCTATTCGATGCCGTGTATAAAATAATCGCCAAAGTGTTGGCTATGAGATTAAACATGGTCATCAATACAATAAGTAGTCCTGAGCAGGACTGGCTTCACTAAAGAGGCAACATCGGGGACAATTGACTGATTATTCAGGACGCGATTGACTATACCAGCAAGGATGACATTCCGGATATCCTAATTGCACTATGCTTTAAAACTGCTTTCAGGAGTATCAAGCATAGTTTTCTCTTTCAGGCATCCCATAGTATTGCTGCATTGCTTTGGCTTTTGTCAAACATTTATGATGTGGATATAGTTACTTTACAATGACAAGGAGCTGGTTGTCCTAAGCAAAGGATCTGCTTCTGAAGGGCCTAAACCACAGAAGGGGATAATGCAAGGATGCCCGATATCAAGAATGCCGCTCACGCAATGGGTTGCATTAAAGATTACTGGCATGAAAGATCAGGTCGACAAATCGCATTGGTGACAATGGTGTTGGGCACATCATTGCGCAGATTACTCAATATGCTGATGATTGCATAATTTTCGTGAACAAATAGGTGTCTGTAGTGCATTTAATTCATCTACTAAAATAGTTCCAGTAAGTGTCATGTCTGAGGCTAAACACACAGAAGTCTAAGCTGATGTGGATTTGTAGCTTAAAGCATCGAACAGATGTCACATGTGGGACACCGGCGTCAAAAGGAGTTAAACTATTAGGGATTTAGTTCAGCGCAGCGGTGGATTGCGAAACCGATAACATGAATCCAATAATCGGCAGCATTAAGAGTACAATTGGTGTGTGGATCCAGCGTCACCTAATAAAAAAATGACGGATAACTGTCACAAAAATCATTTTGATCTAAAAATGATGTATGTTATGCCACGCATAGCGATTGCAAAAGTACAGCTACGACTCGTTCGCTCCTTGATTATGAAGTTGAGATGGAGAGGAAGGCCACCTAAGGTAGCAGATATACAATACGTTAGGATATACAGGACGGAGGCCTGGGAGTAATAGACGTTCGGTTCCAAAAGCTTACGAATAGGTTGGGTTTGGCATATGTTAAGATAAGACAGAATATAGTGAATAATTGCGCAGGAAAGATGCTTACCACTCAAGATAGATGATTCATTGAAGAATCGCTTCACACAACTGGACCTCAAGAAGTTTAGATTAACGCCTTTTTACATAGAATAAGGCGAAAAATATTGGGGCCTAACCCTGACATCAGTACCGACAACCGTCCAATATTTAACAAACAAATGTACTACTGAGGGTTGAAATATGTCGGAGACCTCGTGATAATTACGGTAATAACCCTCGTAAATGTAAGATCCGCTTGTGTGGGGATTACCGCCTGGCAGTTAACAAGGTCGCACACGTGGAACACACATCCATCATCCATTCCTCGATTCCTCGAGCACACATCCATTGCCTCGATTGGAGGAGCTACTGTTAGTTAGTTATTTGGGCTTTTGGGCGCTTCGACCAGAGTTGATCATTCGCGCCCAGAGGAGCTACTGTCTGGTTTAGCTGGGAACACAACCTATTTTAAGATCGATCTGAAATCGCCGTACAATCAGCCGGTGTTAGATGATAAATATCGAGAGCATCTGACGATCAATACGCCAAGGCGGCTCATGAGGCCCTCTCGTCTCAGTTTCGGCAATGCGAGCGCGCAGTCACTTTTCAGAGAACTGTGGACACTGTTCGTAGACATCCCAGGCACCTGCGTGTTCCTGGATGACATGTTGGTGGCATGTAAGACCTCGGACAGTCACTGTGCGGCTCTGCGGGAAATGCCGCGTCGGTTGGGTGAGGCAGGCCTCAAGGCCAACGAAGGCAAATGTTGCTTTGGCGTGCACAGTGTGACGTATGTCGGTCACAAGGTCAGCGCGAAGGGCGTGGAGACCACGGAGGACGAGGTGGCAGCCGTTGTGGGTGTCCCAGAGCCGCAGAACATCTTTGGGCTGAGATGTTCGCTCGGACTCATTAACTATTACAGCAAGTTTTTGAGCGGTTTGGCTACGGCCCTTTCGCCTTTGTATGCACTGTGACGTCTGGGTCAACCATGGCGTTGGTCGTCGGCCGAGAGACGGGCGTTGGAGGTTGCAAAGTGTCTCCTCAAGAATCAAAATGGGCCAAGAATGGCCCATTTTGACCTCGAGTTGCCAGTGATACTAGTCTGTGATATCAGTCCAGTCGGGATCGGGTGTGTTCTCAGTCAGCAGACCAGGGAGGGCCGTGGGATTCCACTCTCGCTCACTGAATGAAACAGAGCGTAGGCATAGCCAGACGGATAGAGAGGGTCCCTCCGTAGCGTAGGTATAGCCAGACGGATAGAGAGCGGCCCTCCGTGGCAGCGGGTGTGATGCGGTTTCACTATTGTCTCGCTGGCCGGACTTTCTCGGTACGCACGGATCTGGTTCGTTTGGTTGGGTCTGATCGGAGAAGTAAAGCCGCTGCCACTCATGGCGTCACCCCGTGTGATCCGCTGGGCTATGATGCTGAGTGCCTATGACTACAAGCTGGAGTTTGTTCCCGGGATCAAACAGGCTGACTGTGATGCGCTCAGCAGGCTGCCCCTGCCAGGTGGGGTCGGCAATGTGAATCCAGTACCGGCCGAGACGGTTCATTTGATTGAGTTTCTAGATGCATCCCCAGTGACATCAGAGCAGATTAGAGTGTGGACTTCTCGTGATCCGGTCATGTCAGCCGTGCTCCAGTATGTCAGAGATGGCTCGCCACAGTCCGGTGCATTGTTCACTCCAGAGTTTCGCCCACATAGGACCCGCCAGCCTGAGCTGAGTGTTCAGGACGGCTGTCTGCTGCTGTGGGACTCGCGGGTGATTATTCCGCCTCACGGTAGACGGGTATCCTCACATTACTACATGACGGCCACTGCGGTGAATCCCGAACAAAGTCATTCGCGCGTGTGTATGTGTGGCGGCCAAATCTTGACGAAGAGAGCATGGCTATGTCTCAGAAATGTGACGTCAGTCAAGCGCAAAGAGTGAGGTCGCCTGAAACCCGCATGCTTCCATTGGAGTCGCCAACGAAAAGTTTCGATCGGGTCCATGTAGATTATGCGAGTTCTGTGGACAGCTAGATATTTTTCATCATCACCAACGCTTATTCCAAGTGGACGGACATATATCCTTCAAGGACCTTCACGGCGCAGGTCACAATAGAACATCTGCGCACCTCGTTTGTGTGCTGGGGACTTCCTCAAACAATGGCATCTGATAATGCACAGTGTTGCATGTCGGATGCATTGCAGGCTTTCTGTGGCAGTAATGGCGTGGTACATTTGGCATCCTCTGCTCTGTCACCGAAGTCCAACGGCTTAGCTGAGCGCAATGTCCGGACATTCAAAATGTCTCTGCAAAGGCAGACAAAAGGCACAGTTCAAACAAGTGTTTGGTTTTTTGTTTCACTGTCGAGTCACTCTGCGCAGCACGACCCGTGTTTCACTGGCAGAATTGTTTTTCTTTGGCAGGCAGATCATGACATTATTAGATGCTATTAAACCCAACATTATGAAGAGGGCGCATAGGAGTGCAGGGATAGGGGTACCGAGGAGCGGCATCTGTGTGCGGGTGATCCGGTATATGTGTCGGCGGTGTATGTGTCGGCGGTGTATGTGTCGGCGGCCCCCGTTTGCAGGGGGCGGACGGGTGTAATTGGATTCCCGGAACAATGATCGATGAGTGTGAGGTTAAATTGACTGAGCGTTCGCTGGATGGTAGATTCATCGAGCGACATTTGGACAAGGTGCGCCGTAGGAGTGTGGTATCAGGTGACTCGTGTGACGCACCATCTCCGGCGCTCACCGCCAACTCTCAGGCTCAGCCAGACGCTGTTAAGCCTGCAAACGTAAGGATGGACGGTGATGGATCGGCTGGCCGTTATGACTTGCCACTACGGGCCACCACAACGAATCATCATTAAGCTGACCGTTATGACTTGCGACCACCATTGCGGCCACACAACGTTTTGGATCATAGAATCCAGGGTAGAGAGATGTAATAGGCTGGGGCGTGTGCCCCTGCATGTACTGTCTGACGCCGCCCTTGAGTGTGACCGGTCGGGCCTGCCCTCGGGCGGGACTCGTCGGCCCGGTCAGGGAGACAACGCCCCGAATACACAGTCTGGATGGAGCTCCGAGCGTGTCACAACGCCGATCTCCTCAGTAACGTCAGACCGGTGAGCAATTGTTGACCTCCTGGCTGTAATACGGCTAGTGGAGCGAACTGTGCCGTACAGCTATTCTCTTATTACGTGACCAAACCTCCGAGATAGACGTCTGACGGTTTAGCTCTCCAACGTGCTCTCGCCACGAGGTTCTTTTCGCCTCGCTAATGGTGCGACGTGCGTAAGCCTTGGTGGCACGTTTGAAGGCGATTCAATTTTCGTCATCACTATCATTGCCAAATTGACGAGACTCTTCAAGGCGCGCGGATTGCGTACCTGCATTGTGCTGTCCACCATTGGAATGTGGTGCGACGCGGTGTGCTGGTGGTGTGCGGTATGGTAGCTGTTGCACATTGGAATAGCGTCGAAGTAAAGCTCTCTTCAGACAAGGGTCCCCCCGAATTCGGGTAAAAAATAATCCCAAGTCTTTCTTCGAAGCCTGTCCAGTCTGCTTTTTAATCCAAGCTTTGTGGTCTCTGTCCGAGATGGATGTCATCCTGATATCGTAGCCACTGGCGTGGAGGTGGTGAAGGAGGTGGGACTGGTGGAGAAGGTCCCATTACTGAGAGGGCCTCGAGGGCTGAGGAGCCGGGTGGGGTTACCACTCTCCTCCTGGCGGCGGCAGACACCCCGGACGGGTTCGATTCTTGGCGCGCTCCCGCTCCGTCAGACGCGCCCACTTTGCCTCACGTGCGCGCCTCTCCGCCTCCCGTCGAACAAGGTCATGCTGAGCGGGTGTTTTGGACGTAGGTGTAGGTTTGAAAGGATGGGGTGTGGTGGTTGGGGATTGAGGGTGCGAAGACGGCAATGAAGGGAGTGCTAAGGAGTTGGATTGTAAGGATGATTGCTTGGCGGGCTTCTTGTTCCGCTGGGCCATAGACGGTTTTCTCGCATTGTTTTTGCTACCCAGGGTTGAAACTGCAGGGCCAGTTGTGAAACCCTCAGTTACCGTATTTCTCCGCTCTTCTTCAGCTGAGAACTCTGTCGTCGCCGTTTTTGGATAAGAAGAGATCACACGCTTTTCCGAATGTGATTCCCTTGGAATATTTAATCGAATCTATTTCTTTCTCCCTCAGGAATATGGAACAAGAACAGTCGCATAGGCTGCGCAAGATGTTTGGTCGTGACCGCAGTTCTGTATTACATTGCATAGTATTTACTATTGTATAGCAGTTTGAACACTGCACTCCCAACTTCACATGAGGTTCACACAAGCCAGAGGTACGGAGTTCGATTCCCCACGGCGCTTGCTCTTCCTGCCAGGGTGAGGGACAAGCGACGCCATATGGTTCCAGCTGCTGAGTGCGTCGCAAAGTCACAACCGCAACTCCCAACTTCACACTTTTCTCCTGCGTGTTCTGCTGGCCGCCATCGCCCACATCTTTGGCGGTCCCGGGAATGTTGCGATGTGTATTTAAAAAAACGGGAGCATCGAAAACATCTTATCGGATTAGGAACAAATCTCGAACATATCCGACGAAGGCGAACTCGGTGAGATGAGTTGTTTGAAATGTTAATTATGAAGTTGTTCGTTGCTTGTGTTTTTGCTTTTATCATCGTGATCCGGCCTGTCTCTACCACTTCCCACTCAGCCAGGCCATCCACAATGTCAGCATCGCACACATCTTTCAAGTCCCAACGACTGATTACCCCTTCGAGTAGTTTTTGGTGTTGTGGGTTGGACCTCAATGGAGACTAGCGGTTCGTCTGTTGGCTTCGTTTCGTACAGTGTACACGTTGGTTCTGTTGCGCCCATTGCCATCCTTGCATCCTCAGCATTTTTAAACTCCACTTCGAGCTCACCTTCCATAAGCTTTTCGCATCTCAGCACGATCCCAGCCTGTCACACGCTTATTTTCGTCGAAGCGGAGAAAGAGACGAAATACTTTTCCCTCTTATAATGGTCTCGTGATACGGATGCGAGGCGCGGGAGCATTGGCTTTAAGGCCAGACGCTGCAGGAGTCATGCTCGAATTATTGGTGGATTGGCTGATCCATCTCATACCGGAGCGGGCAGGTGAGTTTTTCTGTTGTTTGAGGTTGCCATGCAACTATTTCTGGTTCAGCTCTTCGGGCTCCCACCTCACCATACTGGGGAGACGCCCGTTTCCCGCGAACGGGAGGACGCCCGACGCCCGAAGAGCTATACGTGGCGGGCGTCGCATTGCACGACCAGGAGAGGGAGGCTCACCACCACACCACACCACTCACCACACCACACCACTCAATCAAGAGCTTCTAAGCATCTTATGTTGCCTACGTCACCAACCTCGAACCAATATACAACATAGATCCGAATGCGCCAATGTTGTTTATGGGAATTTAAATTGTCATGATTACGAAAACTGTGTGGCTACTCGCCTTAGCTAGGTACCTCACGGGATCGAAGAGTTCAAAATAGCTTCGTAGAGCTTTGGATAGGGTTATGGTACCAGTGGAACGCAAAAAATGAAGCTTGGAACAAAATAAAATTGCCGATGGAAGATGCTTATAGTCAACTGTCAGGGGCGGGGCTTCCCATCCTCTTCGAAGCGCCTGGACACAAATTTTTCCTTGGCCCCACCAACTTCTTGCACTCTTGACATAGACCCCATGGAGTCCCATGGTCACCACCAACCAAATTAGCAGCACTCATTGCCTCCATGCAATGGGCACCACAAATAATTTCCAAGCTTCTCCACCCTGTCAACAGTTCGGGGTAGCGGCGCACCCCGAACCAACGGCAACGGGATATGGCACCACTTCTGGACGAAAGTTCAAGCCTGCTCGTGAACTATAGGTGGCAGCACCTCTTGTCCGAAGCACGCGCCAGGGTAGTTGGCTAAAGGTGGCTGCACCTCCGATCAGGACTACCCAATCGGGGGGAAATAGCAGTAGCGCCACCCAACCCATTGGCGGCTCCATCATGGTACGTGCGGACGCGTCCTTCACAATGGCTCCGAAGTTGATTATTAGGCCAATGATATTGAATGAGGAGACATTGCCCACATTGTATTTCATCCCTCACAAATCCAATCAGCGGAGTTGACACAAACTCAACTAAGCCCATCTGAACTGCATTGGACAATTCAACTATATGCAGGGTGTAAGGCTTCTAAAGGGCTGGTGTGACAGTCGCCACACCAAAATAAAATATTACTGCGACATGTCACACATATTTTTCAGTCGACTTACTATTCAAGCTAGTTCACAGTGTGCGTTCACAGGAATGTTCTTTTATGTACTTATCCTGAGGGGCAAGTGTCCCTTCATTGCTGGCTTAAGTGTCCCCAAAATAATTTCAACTTTTAACATGGGATATAATGGAGTGTGCCTACTAATGCACTTGGGCCAGCCCATTGCCTTCATGTATTGCGCCCCAATAGTTTTCAGAAATCAACGCCCGTGTGCGCTCATATAGTCCAGTAAAACTTCCATGGCTCCGCCGGCCCCGCTCAACAGATGCACGAGCTCAGGCAAAATTTTCCGATATCTTGATTCAAGCTGAACTTTTCGTAATCGAACTCCATCTACCATGATCTGAAATTATCCTAAGCGTACTGTGGAATGTTTGCTCTCAAAGTAAGATCAGATGCTGAGTACAAATCCCTGTTAGTTGATGAAGTCTACCAGTACGATGCTAAATACGGCAAGTGCATCTTCACGGAAATGGCGTAGTCTGTGGCAGCATGCCTGCCGACATGCCAACAGCAGGGCATGCCTACCGACATGCCAACAGCAGGGCTGTCATCCCTCCTCCGAACATTTTCTGGGTATGCCCCTTAGGCGAAGCGCAGCAGCAGCTGGTACATGTTCAACTGACACCTGCGTATGTATTTATTTCAAATAATATATGTTCTTGGTTTTTAATATGATTAATTTTATGTTTTCTTATTTAATTTCCGCTTTTCATCTGCAGATTTCACAGACATTTGCTGCGTGCATTGGTGAAAGCAACACTTCCCTTCATTGGTGGCGGCATGTTCTAGGCAGCAAACACATAGCATATTTTACAAAAAGCATATTTTGAACGATTGTCAGCAGAAATCGAAATCCATTTTAATGTTGCTTTCACCCGGGTTGCTTACTCACTCAACAGTGCCAAACAGTATTGCAAGGTTTTCATTTGTTTCTGTAATAGACGCTCCAAATATGACACGCACTATACAGCCAAATTCACCAGACAGCTCCCAAGGTTCCTCATTTCTACCTGCCTGGCTGTGTCTCCGTCTTCCGAAGTATTATATGTTCATTCGTCACCGTGTGCAAAATCCAACCACCGGGTAGTTCTCACATATAACCTTTGGATGCCAATAAATCAACGCCTAACGCGGCATCAAAGGATTTGCGGCAGCGTCAGAACATGCCTCCCCAAGCCGTCCTCTGGATACGTCCTTGGTCCCTGGGCCTTGGTCATCATTGGGGCTTGCGTTTGTGAGGAGATATGCAAAAAGACAACCCAGCATCTGAGAAAGCTGCGACCAATGGCCTCTCCACTGTGTGTGATCATAACAATTAATGTGGTCCCTGGGACAAAATGGCGCAGGCCCCTCCACCGCTCCCAGTTGTCATATCCTCCTGGATTTAATCATATGGAATTACAGGCTTGCGTCTACAACACACTCTTTTCAAGATCATGCGTTTATTCCGCTATGACTCTTTCCTAGCAATCCAAAAGAAAAAAAGAAACGACAACGATCAATTTTATGCACCCAATTCGCGATCAGCGGGTCAGCATCGCAGCACAAGAAACTCATGAAGTCAAAAATGTAGCGGATCAACTTGCGCTGATTTAAATCGTATTGAATTTCAACGACGCACCGCACTTGACAAGAGCATGTAGCACCACGGCAGTTCGAGGCCCAGCTGCAGTGGCAACAGAGGGACCGTGTCGCGGCCGATCAACAAGCCGAGCCGCAGTTTGCCGGCGCTGCGTTCGTTCCATCGGATCGCCGGTGCCACCCGAAGCACACTTGGAGCCAGATCCAGAGCAACCGTCTGCGCTGGATCCTGATCACAAGCCCGGCCTGGATCCGAACCGGACTGGGAGCCCAATCCAGCTGGATCGGAACTGGACTGGGAGCCGAATCGCAACGCGGATAGAAAGGCTGTGACCCCGTCGCATTAGCAGGGGGCACGCGGCAGGAACCTCTTGCACCACTTCTCGAGACACGTGTAGGTCTGGAAGGCATACTCGGTGTTGGAGCCGGCGGTGCACATCAGCCAACTGCGGAACTCGCAGCCGGTGCCGAACGATTGGAACACGTCCAGCAGGTCCTTCGCCTGCGGTAGGACAACACATCGGCTGCTTTTTGCGTCAGCCGTGTCTGAACGTTGGAAATTCGTGAGTAAATCGACTAGCATCGATTAGTGAAGGTTTCAAGGTGTTCGGATCGACCACTTACGCGCATGGAGGAACATTTGCCATTACGAGCATTTGCAAAAAATGCTCGACTTCCATTTAATTGGATACATAGCAGCTTAAGATTAAAATCAGGGCCTCCCTACTAAAAAGTCACAAGTAAATATCAAGGCCAATGCATCGATTGGTTAATATGTCATGCAATTCGGTTTAACGATTATGGGTATGGACATGACAACACCTCCTGACAACGGATTACACTCACCCACTTCGAATGCTCAAGTTTGCAGTCGCTGTTCGACAGTTTGTGTTAATTTATTTTTACTAGTTATAAGTTACTTATAATTAATTTGCTGTCGTTATCATTTATTATATTACTTACCATATTGTCAGATATTATCATACCATTAACTAGATATCACTATCCTTATAATTCACAGCCATGTATTGCCATTTATTATCAGGTACCTATCGCTTACCAATTGTTTTCATTACTATACTACTAGAAGTTGTGGAGTATGTTGTAGGATAGTATGTTGCTTTGTGAAGAGTATTAACGCCAACGACACTGTGGGTATATTTAATTCACATACGGAACCGTATCCTGAGTGCGAACGTCGCTTTCCAAGAATGAAAAGTAATTTTACAGCTATTTTGAATGTTCTAAATTGTATTCTCTGTAACTTGTGCGATTCATGTCATTATTTTGATTTCCCAACGATAAACACTTGCTGATAGAGAAGCATGATAACTATGAATTAAATATCGACTCACGATTTTTCCTTGCAAAAGCTTAGATTATATAGCATCCATTGCTTCTTTGGGCCAGCGGCGTTGATTTTCGAAAATTATTGGGGGGCATAGCACATGGAGGAAACGGAGGCAATGGACCAAATGGATCGGAGGGTCACACTCCATACATTTTCATGTTAAAAGTTGAAATTATTGGGAGGGCATAGCTAACAGTGACGGGATACTTGCCCCCTCAAAAGTAGGCATATAAAACAACACCCATGCTTTTGGCATCTATTTTGTAAGCTATAACTGTAACATCGCCTAAGAGTGAGTGCGAGAGCTTGAAAGCTTAAGGAAAACATGTTGCGAAGGCCATCACAATAAATTAAAATGTGTCACAGAAAATCTACTCTCAAAGTATTCAAAGATGGACTGAGGGAATTTTTATTATACAGATAAATATCAGAAAAACTGACGAGTCCCATTAGCAACAGCAAATGCATGAATACAAAGAGCCTCCTCATATACTATTTTGGATAGACACTATACACACAACTTCTCAGTTATACTTCCCCAAATATGCTTTACGGGCTCATTACACGTCATCTTTGTGGCACAATCCTGGAAACAAATTAGCGTTAGCGAATCGCTGTATCCACTCTGGGCCCACCTTACAGATGCCTGCTTTGCGCAGTCGGCAGCCGTAGGTCTTGCCAATTCCTGGAACGTCTTCAATGAGCTTGTCTCCCATGGGATTGCAAATGAACTCGCAGCATTTTCGTGTCATACAGTCACATGACGACATAATAAGAAAGAAATAAAATTGGGTGTTACGATCAAGTATTAACTCGGAGTTGAATTTGTATGTAAAAGCAGTAATCTGGGACAGTCCAGTTTTAAAAAAAACGACTGAGCAGCTATAGGTAATTGCTTTTCAATGCAGTGATTTGTCAAGTGGTTTCGTGATCAGGCTTCTCGAATTAAGGTATGCGAGCGCACAAGAATTTAGCTGGTACGGATTTATAATTTGTGTTGCTTGTGTAGACCAACTTGGCCTGCACGTAAAATTAAATTATTCTCGTGAAGCGTGCTAAAAAATAGTATGCATCTCCCAACAAAAACATATAATTTTGAACAATCGCATCAGCCAAGTAGCATACCACATGCTTCAGAACCATTTACGTGGTTTGCATTCTGCTTCCCATTTCCTCATATATAAGGTATTCAGTTGCATGCATGCACGGCATTGGTACTATATACACTATTCATCGACCCACTGTCCTCCGTTCCAGTCCTACGTTCTTTGGACACAGTATGATTTTTCCCCGTAGTAAACTGAGTAAAACCTGAAGTTAATTGAAAAATCCAGGTTACGTTGCAGGTAACATACAATTCGACTCAATAGTGAAGCGTCCGTTGAATACCTGATCACAATGATGATCGTAATAAAGGTGAGCACCCATTTTTAGGAGAAGAGCTTTGAAATAAATATGGAGGAGAGCTGTGCTAAATTGGAAAATACTAGGAAAGCTTCACCATATTGTGTTATGTTGAAGCAAGAAATTATTGAGGTAAGGGGGCATCGGCCTAAAATGGAGGGATTTGAACCACCCGGTGGAATTGGGGCCAAACCTCTCAGGAACTCCTATACACAGAAACCTACACACATAAAAGAAAATCCTCTCTAGCCAGTTCAACCTGGAGTGAAAATTATGATTAGGTACGAGTGCGACTTTGAATGAAGGCATCTCGAGGAGGAATGAGTTGGGAAGGGTACACTCGGTGTGACATGAACACAATTATTGCCAAATGGGCGCAATATGACCATTGCAGTCGATGCGCCCTTTAAACCCAAATAACTAACTAACTAACAATTATTGCCAATGAGCATTAGCCTTCGCTATCCGACGTCTGATGTCCAAGGTGCGAAGCCGGAGATCTGGTGGCTGGAAATTTGAAGATCAGCATCATATTATCAACACTAGCAAGAGGACTGAGACAGGGCCATGTCATGGCTGAGCCCTGACAGGGCCATGGCCACAGAGTTCTGAGGAGACTGAGACAGAGTGAGGATGAATATTACAGGAAATAGGAAAAATCCCCCCCCCCAAAAAAAAAAGGTTGTCCGGAACCCAAAAACAGAAGGTGAGGGAGGAACAGCAGCAGAATGATACGCATGCAACTGCGTATGCGTCATGTGGCATGTCAGTGTGCTCCGCTCAAGAGCCAACTGTGTGGAACATAGAATGCTGGTCACAATCCTCCGATAACACTTCGATGTAGATAAGATCATGAGTGGTCTCATCGTGATGGATGTGAGGGACGCGTTCCTTTCCGGGGAGCACCATCCATCCACAGGCAAACATGGCCCGCCTAAGACGGTGGACGGCCATTATATTTACATTATAAATCATTAACATATAATTCATTAATCACGTTAGAAATGGTCCAAAGTCAAGGCTACCGAGGTTGCTTTATGTAGCACTTGGTTGTTTTATGTCAAGTTACTCACATTTTGTTAGTGATGAAGTCTAGTGAAAATCGTAGAAGTACATTCCTTGAAAACCCAAGCAAAACAACACTTCGATCGGATCGGGGGGAGGGCAAAAGACTAGGCCCCCCCCCCTTTTGAGCGCTTCGGGGGGGGGGGGGCGTGGCCGGAATGGCCCCTCCCTGGATCCGCCAGTGTATGTATTTTATCCAATTCTTGCTGATGTATTTAACTGCTATAACCGGATGACAAATAAAGCGCATTTCGGTGCGACCTCTAAATATACTAAGACTCGCTCAAAGTCGTGCCAGTACTGCTTTCCGGTGAAGTAGAATAGGGGCAACCTTCAGCCCTTAAAACGTCCGAACTAACGTTTTTGGGACACCCTAGTGTGCACGTGTATTGCCCAGTTTTACTCTGGCTACACGGCGTGCCGGCGGACGAGATGCGCCGATCTCCTGCGGTTGACGGCTGCTACCTTGGCCTCGTTACGGAGCCTTGCTCCCCGCCGCATCATCATTCTGGCCAGCTGATTAACCAGGCGACCGTCCAGCCCTGGCACGTGCTCGATGATGGCTCGCTGGAACATCGTCTGTGCACAGGAGTCACTGAGATAGCTACTTTATATTTATAGGTCATGTCCTTACTTCGCTTTATGATTGCTCATGTGATATTACAGGCATCAGACTAACTTCCCATATATGTTTTACTTGTTTCTGTTTGCGAAGCAATTTTGTGGATGAAATTGTGTGGTTTGCTGGGACTTAGTTTACCGTACGTATCATGTAATATATCTGTCATCTAATATATTTGGTCCGATTTGGTATGTTGGAAACTCATGTAGTCTTTCGGTGGTGTTATTTAAACTTTAGTGATGTGTGCAATTTTATGAAATATATGGATAATGCTCAAGCTGCTGAATAACATTCTGATGAACTTAATCTAGTGTATGCCTTTGGTTTTTTTTATTAAGCTTGCAATTTATTCGTAGTACTTTGGCATTACCAAGGACTTGCAAAAGAATACTCTTTGTCTTTTGATGTAGCCGTCCTCTCGATGTAGCCGTCCTCTCCGTGTAGCCGTCCTCTGGATACGTCCTTTGTCCTTGGTCCTTGGTCATCCTTGGGCCTTGCGTTTGTGACGCGATATGCAAAAAGACAACCAAGCATCTGAGAAAGCTGCGACCAATGGCCTCTCCACTTTGTGTGATCATACCAATTAATGGGGTCCATGGGACAAAATGGCGCTGGCCCCTCCACCGCTCCCAGTTGTCATATCGTCCTGGATTTAATCATATGGAATTACAGGCTTGCGTCTACAACACACCCTTTCAAAGATCATGCGTTTCTTCCGCTATGACTCTTTCATAGCAATCCAAAAGAAAGAAAAACAGAATACGATCAATTGTATATACCTAATTCGGGATCAGCGGGTCAGCATCGCCACGCCGAAACTCATGAAGTCAAAAAGTGAAGCGGATCAACTCGCTTTAATTTAAATCGTATTGAATTGCAACGACGCACCGCACTTGGCAAGAACATGTAGCACCACGGCAGTTCGAGACCCAGCTGCAGTGGCAACAGAGGGACCGTGGCGCGGCCGATCAACAAGCCAAGCCGCAGTCTGCCGGCGCTGCGTTCCATCGGATCGCCGGCGCCACCCGAAGCACACTTGGAGCCAGATCCAGAGCAACAGTCTGCGCTGGATCCTGATCACAAGCCTGGACTGGATCCGAACCGGACTGGGAGCCGAATCTAGCTGGATCGGAACCTGACTGGGAGCCGAATCTAGCTGGATCGGAACCGGACTGGGAGCCGAATCGCAACGCGGATAGAAAGGCTGTGAACCCGTCGCATTAGCAGCGGGCACGCGGCAGGAACCTCTTGCACCACTCCTTGAGACACGTGTAGGTCTGGAAGGCATACTCGGTGTTGGAGCCGGCGGTGTACATCAGCCAACTGCGGAACTCGCAGCCGGTGCCGAACGATAGGAACACGTCCAGCAGGTCCTTCGCCTGCGGTAGGACAACACATCGGCTGCTTTTTGCGTCAGCCGTGTCGGAACGTTGGAAATTCGTGAGTAAATCGACTAGCATCGATTAGTGAAGGTTTCATGGTGTTCGGATCGACCACTTACGCGCATGGAGGAACATTTGCCATTACGAGCATTTGCAAAAAAATGCTCGACTTCTATTTAATTGGTTACATGGCAGCTTAAGATTAAAGTCAGGGCCTCCCTACTAGAAAGTCACAAGTAAATATCAAGGCCAATGCATCGATTGGTTAATATGTCATGCAATTCGGTTTAACGGTTATGGGTATGGACATGACAACACCTCCTGACAACGGATTACACTCACCCACTTCGAATGCTCAAGTTTGCAGTCGCTGTTCGACAGTTTGTGTTAATTTATTTTTACTAGTTATAATCTACTTATAATTAATTTGCTGTCGTTATCATTTATTATATTACTTATCATATTGTCAGATATTATCATAACATTAACTAGGTATCATTATCATCATAATTCACAGCCATGTATTGCCATTTATTATCAGGTACCTATTGCTTACCAATTGTTTTCATTACTATACTACTAGAAGTTATGGAGTATGCTGTAGGATAGTATGTTGCTTTGTGATGAGTATTAACGCCAACGACACTGTGGGTATATTTAATTCACATACGGAACCGTATCCTGAGTGCGAACGTCCCATTCCAAGAATGAAAAGTAATTTTACAGCTATTTTGAATGTACTAAATTGTATTCTCTGTAACTGTTGTGCGATTCATGTCCTTATTTTAATTTCCCAACGATAAACACTTGCTGATAGAGAAGCATGATAACTATCAATGAAATATCGACTCACGATTTTTCCTTGCAAGTGCTTAGATTATATAGCATCCATTGCTTCCTTTGGGCTAGCGGCGTTGATTTTCGAAAGTTATTGGGGGGCATAGCACATGGAGGAAACGGAGGCAATGGACCAAATCGATTGGAGGGGGCACACTCCATAGACTTTCATGTTAAAAGTTGAAATTATTGGGAGGGCATACCTAACAGTGACGGGACACTTGCCCCCTCAAAAGTAGGCATATAAAACAACACCCATGCATTGGGCATCTATTTTGCAAGGTATAACTGTAACATCGCCTAAGAGTGAGTGCGAGAGCTTGAAAGCCTAAGGGAAACATGTTGCGAAGGCTATCACAATAAATGAAAATGTGTCCCAGAAAATATACTCTCAAAGTATTCAAAGATGGACTGAGGGAATTTTTAATTACACAGATAAATATTAGAAAAACTGACGAGTCCCATTTGCAACAGCAAATGCATGAATACAAAGAGCATTCCTCCCCATATACGATTTAGGATAGACACTATACACACAACTTATCAGCTATACTTCCCCCAATATGCTTTACGGGCTCATACACGTCATCTTTGTGACACAATCCTGGAAACAAATTAGCGTTAGCGAATCGCTGTATCCACCCTCGGCCCACCTTGCAGAGGCCTGCTTTGCGCAGTCGGCAGCCGTAGGTCTTGCCGATTCCTGGAACGTCTTCAATGAGCTTGCCTCCCATGGGATTGCAAGTGAACTTGCAGCATTTTTGTGTCATACAGTCACATGACGACATAATATGAAATAAATAAAATTGGGTGTTACGATCAAGTATGAACTCTGAGTTGAATTTGCATGTAAAAGCAGTAATCTGGGACAGTCCAGTTAAAAAAAACGACTGAGCAGCTATAAGTAATTGCTTTTCAATGCAGTGATTTGTCCAGTGGTTAGGCGATCAGGCTTCTCGAAGTAAGGTATGCGAGCGCACAAGAATTTAGGTGGTACCAAGGCCCACATAAGGTACAACCGTCCGGCGATTCGATCTTTTCATGACGTCACAAGTTTTCAACGGCTGAAGCCCTCATTGCCCTCAATGCTTTATAGGGGTAGTTCATAATGTTATATCTTTTTCAGAAATGAAGCTAAAGCCATAACACGAAGACCATGTGATAGAACACATCTTTCTCTACAAAAAATATTATTTCAGTTTTTACCTGAAACTTACCTGAAACCCGATATACGAGCTGAAACAGGTCATCACATCATGCAGGCTTCGTCTCCAACTGGCACCGTTCCATAACTTTTTTTTTCCACCGACGAATGCTGATAAGGAAGGAATGTGGGGTGGAACTTACGCAAATTATGGGAAGGATACAGGGTTTTGTTTGATGCACTTTTGAAGGGACACTTGCCCCTTCAATCTCGACTTTTTCCAACCAATAATTACAGCATTTATCATGGGACCCCATTGAGTGTACCCCCTCAATTCATTTCAGTTCTCCTATTGCCTTCATGTATTGCGTTCCACAATAATTGCCAGAAACAGCAGCTGTGGAAGGATATAAAGGTCGATAATTGTCACGCAGTGCCACAGGCCTATATCCAACTTCTGGTAACAAGGGGGAGGGACAGCTGTCCCGGAAAAGTAATCCCCCGCGGTGAATCTGATGTCATGCTAAGCGGACGAAGCACACCGAACGTGTAAATTCACCAATTTGTATTTCAAGTTCTCCAGGTCCCCGCGGCATCTGAAGGTCAACACAGGTCAAATAAGGCAAATTATAAATGGGACAGATTGTATTCAATGCTGTTCGAAGTTCAACGAATTATCCAGATTGCAGACATGAGCTAAATTGACATTGCTATCACGGTTCAGGACTATACAATGTGATTCTCGGTAACGCTTTCGTAGTTTGAGTACAACGAACACGAAAACAGTTGTATTGTGCATTTTATTGTCCTGAATAGTTTTCATCGCGCCCTGGTTACCTCTCCCAACTGGATTTTCGGCTATGCAAATAGCCGGCTATCCACTGCCATCACTGCCGTGCAAGTGAAAAAAGAACAGGTGACATTTTTGGCCCAAACCACCTTTCTACACCATTCGATAGCTATTTCGTAGACGCCAATTGAGACAAATCATACTCATGTTTAGGTAACATACGATTTCGAAGAACATTATTTTCTTTAAAAAATACGCATGTGAGGAACAACGACATATATATCGTGGTCAAAGCACGTATGAAACAAATTAGCCTTCGCGTCAAGACGTATGTGTCATATTTCGTGACATTGTTTCACATGCCATGGCAGGAACACATATGTTGTCTTTTTTGTCGCACGTATCTGCACGGAAAAAGGACGTAAGTCATCACGGCGGTCACATACGTCTTTCTAGTGCTTTAGATGCTGAAACCTTAGCGGCAAAGAGACGTATGCGAATAAGCGCCAATCTCGAACGTCTTGTATGGTGCCAAACTGAGCCACATTTTTCTTCGCATCTGCTTACAGGATGTGTTAAGCTTGTCAAAAATACCTGAACGCGCGAAAAATAGCTTGCGGTTTAAATATTCCACCCGGCGTAAGACTACCATATTTCGTCCAGTGCCATGGGGCAGCAATCATTATCAGTGCTACATGTTAGTTCCTCCATCACCATTGAAAAACCTCCAAATACCGTGGTCTCGTACACTTTTGCCCATCCGACACGTTCAAGTGCTAAAGTCCTCTGCACCTCAGCTCATTCAACACCTCCGAGTCCGGCGGTCCCATGCACCTCTGACCATTCGACACCTTCGAGTACGGCGGCACCGTGAATTTCTGCTCACTAGACACCTTCGAGTACGGCGGTCCCGCGCGCTTCTGCTCATGACACCTTCGAATACAGCGGTACCGTGCACCTTTGCCCATTCGACACCCTTGAGTCGGGCGGTCCAGTGCATTTCTGCTCACTAGACACCTTCGAGTACGGCGGTCCCGCGCGCTTCTGCTCATTCGACACCTTCAAGTCGGGTGGTCCTGTGCATTTCTGCTCATTAAACACCTTCGAGTACGCCGATACCATGCACCTTTGCCCATTCGACACCTTCGAGTCGAGCGGTCCCGTGCATTTCTGCTCATTCGACGCCTTCAAGTCGGGCGGTACCGTGCACCTTTGCCCATTAGACACCTTGGAGTACGGCGGTCCCGTGCGTTCCTGTTCATTAGACACCTTCGAGTATGGCGGTCCTGTACATTTCTGCTCATAAGACACCTTCAGAAGCACAGAACTCATCTCTGGGTGAGTGATGCTTGCGTATATGGGGAGCCAACCAGGTGAGAGAACCTCAGTCTGCATACCAAGGTAGGTATGCAGAGAAAATACAGGCAGTGAATTGCAGGTAGAAATGTTGAATAAATGAATAAATATTCATTTTTAATATTTATTTATCAATATTTATTTGTAATAAATATTGAATTAGAATTAGAATTAGAATTACCCACTTGAAATTTTGAGCATTTCTACACATAGCCTGGGCCCGGTTGCCAAAGCAAGTCACAGAACTTGAATTCAAATTGCTTAAAATGAACAGATGACTACCTACTTTGATGGAATGTTCACAGACGGAATAGCGTTCTTGCGCAGGAACAGCTTGGCCTTGAAGCCCATGGAGCGTTTCAGAAGGCATGATGGGTCATAGTCACCCTCCACAAAATGGTTCGAACAGATCCGAGCCGTCTTCAAGTTCATCCGGTCCTGTCTCGCACACAGGTGCACCCACTCTGCTCCCCTTTTTGCATCTTTCGGAAAATTAAAATACGAGATGTCAGTATTGTTCCTGAAAGATGAAGTACACTTAGCCACAGAGCAGTATCCCATTACTACGAGCACCTAATCAAAGACCAGAAAATCCTATACTATATCGTACGCAGCCGCAACACCACCAGAGATTTGAAAGCGTGAAAGTACGGTTGTATTCTGGCGCAGGAAATGCGCAGGAAATGTCTAACGAGTGACGTCAGAAATTAAAGTGGCCCTATGGCCGCTGAAGGGACGGTTCCCCCTGGGTGGTACGAATTTATAATTTTTGTTGCTTGCATAGACCAACTTGGCCTGCACGTAAACTTAAATTATTATCGCCAAGCGTGCTAAAAATAGCATGCATCTCCCAACAAAAACAGAGGATTTTGAACAATCGCATCAGCCAAGCAGCATACCACATGCTTCAGAACCATTTACGTGGTTTGCATTCTGCTTCCCATTTCCTGATATATAAGGTATTCAGTTGCATGCATGCACGACATTGGTACTATATACACTATTCATCGACCCACTGTCCTCCGTTTCAGTCCTACATTTCTTTGGACACAGTATGAATTTTCCCCGTAGTAAACTGAGGAAAACCTGAAGTTAATTGAAAAACCCATGTTACGATGCAGGTAACATACAATTCGACTCCATAGTGAAGCGTCCGTTGAACGCCTGATAACAATGATGATCGCAATAAAGGTGAGTCCCCATTTTGAGGGGAAGAGCTTTGAAATAAATATGGAGGAGAGTGGTGCTAAATTGGAAAATACTAGGAAAGTTTCACCATATTGTGTCATGTTGAGGCAAGAAATTATTCAGGTAAGGGGGCATCGGCCTAAAATGGAGGGATTTGAACCACCCGGTGGAATTGGGGCCAAACCTCTCAGGAACTCCTATACACAGAAACCTACACACATAAAAGGAAATCCTCTCGCCAGTTCAGTTCAGTTCGCCAGCCAATGGAGTGAAAATTATGATTAGGTACGAGTGCGACTTTGAATGAAGGCATCTCGAGGAGGAATGAGTCGGGAAGGGTACACTCGGTGTGACATGAACACAATTATTGCCAAATGGGCGCAATATGACCATTGCAGTCGATGCGCCCTTTAAACCCAAATAACTAACTAACTAACAATTATTGCTAATGAGCATTAGCCTTCGCCATCCGACGTCTGATGTCCAAGGTGCGAGGCCGGAGATCTGGTGGCTGGAAATTTGAAGATCAGCATCATATCATCAACATTAGCAAGAGGACTGAGACAGGGCCATGTCATGACTGAGCCTAACAGGGCCATGGCCGCAGAGTTCTGAGGAGACTGAGACAGAGTGAGGATGAATATTACAGGAAATAGGAAAAATCCCCGCAAAAAGTTCTCCGGAATCCCAAAACAGAAGATGATGGAGGAACAGCAGCAGAATGATGCGCATGCAACTGCGTATGCGTCATGTGACATGTCAATGTGCTCCGCTCAAGAGCCAACTGTGTGGAACATATAATGCTGGTCACAATCCTCCGATAACACTTCGATGTAGATAAGATCATGAGTGGTCTCATCGTGATGGATGTGAGGGACGCGTTCCTTTCCGGGGAGCACCATCCATCCACAGTCGAACATGGCCCGCCTAAGACGGTGGACGCCCATTATATGTACATTATAATTCATCAACATATAATTCAGTAATCACGTCAGAAATGGTCCAAAGTCAAGGCTACCGAGGTTACTTTACGTAGCACTTGGTTGTTTATGTCAAGTTGCTCACATCTTGTTAGTGATGAAGTCAAGTGAAAAATCATAGAAGTACATTCCTTGAAAATCCGAGCAAAACAACACTTCGATCGAAATGCGCCATATGGCTTGTATTGAGCGAATGACAGATGGCAAGCAGAATATTTGTACCTCGATAATGTTTGCATATTTAACAGTATCTGGGGACTAAATTTCGCCTACTTGGGCACTTTCTTGATGAGAGAAGCCTTTGTCTCCTTTGGCGGCGCTCTGCGATGGTGATGTACCAGCTGAATCATGTACTGCTTCTGCTCTTCTGACTTGGCTGAGGTGTTGTAGCGTTGGATGGGAGAGACTCTCCGTTCTGCGGCGTCATTGACCACCATGAGAGACCTTACTCTTTGACATGCTACTTGATACGCTGCGTCGTCTACCACTCCTTGGGCTCCTTCTCGAGGAAGCATCGGTCCACCTGCAGTAGGGTCAGCAGGATCATGGACCTGGCGGTCACGAAGTCTTACAGAGGTACGTCAGGTTCAGACTTTTGCCCTCCAGACGATTCATCGCTTTGCGCTGCGGCTTTTGGAGGTTGGCCACCATATTCACTTTCACAACGTCCTCCACTCGCTCATCAAAGAACATCAGATCGGCAAGATCTTCAGAGAGGTATCAGAGGTGTCTGCACAGGGCCTGGAGCGCGGCTTCGACGAGAGCACGATCTGGGTATAGCTTGAGGTTGCTGGCGAGCTGGTGATCGTTGCACGGTGCGTGTTCTGAAATGAGGGCCCCATGCCAGTATTTGGCGTAGACGATGGTCACGAAGATGACCATGCGACGGATGCCGACTTCGTCCCAGGAGCTGAAATGCAGTCTGTGCAGCTGGGGGAGGAAGATGGCCATCTTGAGACAGTAGACTGCATCCACCTTGCTTGATGAAGAGCACCCGGCGGACGGAACTTCAGACCATTGCTCTTCCTGTCACCCATGTCTCCGGTCAAGAAGCAGCTGAATCGCATGAACTCCTCGTAGTCCTCGCGAGGATGCTCGGGCGTTCTAAGGACTTCTTGATAATGCGTTGCCAGCTCCTCGCGATTGTCTTGGGTCTCCACCACGATGCTGTACATAGTCACTGTTTCTGTTTCATTGATGCATCGCGAATTCCTTTTGAATCTCTCGAAGATGTTAACGGCAGGACCCGAGGACTTTCCGAAGCAAGCTTCAAACGCGCTCCTGAGAAGAACATTTGAGATATGATGCCGGCAAACCAGCCACAGGAAGTCGCGGCCGAGATCTTGCTCGATGCAAATGCATGCTCCTCGGATCATCCCGGTGTTGACCGCCGTCGTGTCGAACGAGAGCGCCACTATCTTGCGATCAAGGCCTTGTTCTTTCAGCTCTTGCAGGACAGCCGTGGCTCCCTCGAGCCCCGAACTGTTTGCTGCGATTGGAACACCGAGAAGGAGCTCGATGTCCTCACCTGCTTCACTTCTGACGTTTCATCGTCATTTGTTACTAACACGTTGCCATACTATATGTCAATAGAGTGGTTGTCATAGTAACAGCGTTAGTTTACCCCAGTTCTGCAATGTATATTTGCCTGCCAGGAACTTGGCTATTTCACCGATATTTTTTTTAATGTAAAACTGTTGTTAAAAATAGTATTTACCAATACTCGATGCAATGTAATAAACACGATAGATTGAATGAATATCAGCTTCCTTTGAATGTATTTAGGTGCCTATGTAATCACTGGCGGATATACCACACCGGTTTGGGGGGGGCAACTTTCGGTTTTCGACGTCAGGCCCCTCCCCTCCCCCTCCACCAGTGGCGTACCTAGGAAATTCATCAGGGGAGGGGTCGAACGGATTTGGAGGGTGCCCATTCTCCCACTACTTTTGGTTAAAAGTACCGGATTTCGACCACTATTTGGCAAAGGGGCCCATTAAAAAAAAAACAGAATAGTTAAGATAAAAATAAAATAATAATTGACAACATAATTTCCTGTGTAGGGGCCACGGCCTACCTCCACGTTTCTATGTTACCGGATTTGTGTTCTCGTTTACCAAAACGTTCACGTTCACGTTCAACGTCTTGTACCACGTCAACGTTCGTGCACGTGTACAAACTGGCTGATCCGATTTTGTCAACTCTTGCTGTAAGCAGAACTTGAGCAGCATGGAACCCTCGATGTGTGTCAGAATCTATTATGCTACTATACTGGCTTCCAAACAATAACTTTTAATTTAAAAAAATCCTTTAAAATTGGAGATTCTTTCATCCAGACGCTATTTTTTAACCTCGGCAAAGGTTACTGCATTTTAATTTAGTTGACTTCTGTTGGTTTCGGGGGGGGAGGGCAAAAGACACTATGCCCCCCCCCCCACACTTTTTAAGCGATTCCGGGGGCCGTGGCCGGAATGGCCCCTCCCTGGATCCGCCAGTGTATGTAACTTATCCAATTCTTGCTGATGTATTTAACTGTTATAACCGGATGACAAATATAGCGCATCTCGGCGCGACCTCTAAATATACTAAGACTCGCTCAAAGTCGTGCCAGTACTGCTCTCCGGTGAAGTAGAATAGGGGCAACCTTCAGCCCTTAAAACGTCCGAACTAACGTTTTTGGGACACCCTAGTGTGCACGTGTATTGCCCAGTTTTACTCTGGCTACACGGCGTGCCGGCGGACGAGATGCGCCGATCTCCTGCGGTTGACGGCTGCTACCTTGGCCTCGTTACGGAGCCTTGCTCCCCGCCGCATCATCATTCTGGCCAGCTGATTAACCAGGCGAACGTCCAGCCCTGGCACGTGCTCGATGATGGCTCGCTGGAACATCGTCTGTGCACAGGAGTCACTGAGATAGCTACTTTATATTTATAGGTCATGTCCTTACTTCGCTTTGTGATTGCTCATGTGATATTACAGGCATCAGACTAACTTCCCATATATGTATTACTTGTTTCTGTTTGCGAAGCAATTTTGTGGATGAAATTTTGTGGTTTGCTGGGACTCAATGTACCGTACGTAGCATGTAATATACTTCGTATGTAGGCTGTCTTAGGCCGTCTTTCTGTGGTATTCTTGTTAAACTTTAGAGATGGGTGCAATTTCATGAAATATATGGATAATGCTCAAGCTGCTGAATAACATTCTGGTGAATTTGACTTAGTGTATGCCTTTGGCTTTCTGGTTAAGCTTACAATTTATTCGTAGTACTTTGGCACTACCAAGGACTTGCAAAGGAACACACGGTGTCTTACAGCTATATTTACCATCGGTTGCCCTTGGCGTAATATACAGTCGAAAATGGGAATTGACATGCATCCACAACTTGCATCAAACTTCCACCCACGTTTTTTGTATACTACAATGTGGAACAGAACTGTTCAAACTTTTGCCGCAATCGACATGGATGTATATATTAGAATATTGAACATGCATCAGGCTGGTGGTTGGAACTTATGGTACTCGTTTGTAATTATCTTGAAATATTTTATGCTGTGAACCTACCACTATTTCATGATATATGCATACTGTGTTCCAGTGTCATGAATTTCTTCTTCATGGAGTCAAGAATACGAGGTGAAGACAGGTGAAGATCGAAGCAACCAACAACATATCGGGCTTAGAATGCTGCCATGTGCTGAAATGATGGTGAAAAATTGAAAAGCCATGTCATAAATCAGCATGGCGAAAATGCGAATTATGATGGTTAGCATAATTCACCAAATTATACATTATGCTTCGCAATGCATGAACTGTATTTCCATGAGGGAAAAGCAAGTTCTTTTCCGTGTTTAGTTTCCACAAGTGGAAACTAAGCACGGAACAGAAAAATGTAAATTTACATTAAAAAAAAATTAATGTCACTGCTGTTCAGTGTGCAAAATACACATGGGGAAGAGGACACTGAACAAAGGTTAATGCTTATTTACATTGTGATGGCTGAGCAAATAAACACTTAAGTTGATGACAACATCAGCACTGTCAGTGAGGGGGCCAAGAGGTGGGCACAAAATAATCAGCTAAGTTACATAACATGGTTGTTGTGGAATGGTTGGGATTACTCAATGATCGGCAGTGCTCAATGTTTAATGCTTCTTAGCACTACATACGAGTATAAAACGGCTGGTTAAATTTCACAAATGGAATAGATGATAGAACACTGAATACTGGAAACATATGGCGTCATGCATTGAGACCGGCAACAACAGGACTATTGGTCTGAACTGAATTCAGCGGCAACTGAATTGGTTTTGCACGTCTGCAAAACTGGATCTAATTGGATCTGATCGCATCTAATAAAGGATTTAATTTTGCCCCTGAGCTGGAATTGCCTGATCGGACGACGATCAATATCTAGAACTGTCACAAGAGGACAGCCACATCACAGGGTGCCAGCAGGCACTGCAAACCAATCAGATTTGCGTGTCCCACAAGATAGATGAAAGCAATCAATAGTTATCCTTTGACATGCAAAGCAAATTTTAATAAAGGGTAAAGAACGGCAAATAATATTTTGTCTCGAATGCGGCGGAACAGGTAACCACCTGACACAGCATTTCTGTTAAATTTGCCTTCGGAACGGCACGTTTCGAAACGATCCTCACATAATAAGTACTGATTTCCAAGGTTGTACTGATTGACATTTTGCATAGCGATTGATTCCGTAACACTTTGTTTGAATTCCACACATTCAAACACTATTTCTTTCAAATATATGTTTGGAACACACATTCCAAATGGCATTATCCCATTTGGAATGGCATTAGCCCATTCCAATATCATCGAACTAGATGTTCGTGACATAAAGTCATAAAATCATAAAGTGTTAAAGCTCAGTAAGAGCCACAGGGGCCCATCTGGGTTAAGCCTATCTAGAAAAGGTACTCTAAATGTACATACTCTCACCCCAATCAATCCCTTATCTCAAGTTCCTAAGGAGCTATATATCCCAGCCTATCTAGCACCATTCACTTGCTATTGCATAACACACTCAACAATTACAAACTCCTCCAATCATACCCATTGTGCTACCATAGCCAATCTCAGTGACACAAGAATCATTCAAGGTCGCGTTTGGAACTAATGATGCTGGAGCAGCGTTTGTGTTGATCTGTCTCCTCGTGTTTGGTTCATTTGGTTTCCTTCGTCTTCGTCATCCCAGCTTAGACTGAAGCACGGTCTTTCTGACTGCTGCTTTCGTGATGTGCCAGGTTGATCATGTACCTACTGTGCCAGCCAGTATACCTACTCTCACGCTCGCAGTTCGACAGTTTGTCGAACTTTTTAGCCATGGTTCTGGCCAGAATCTAAGAGCAATGTCTCTTTTAGGGACATCTCATATAATCGATGACAAACTTGCTGCATTTCTGTACTTGGTTGCTTTTGCAATTTCTTGTGATTGAGACCATGTCTGTAGTGTCGTAATGGAGGGACACGATAATGGTGACATGCATACAGTATACAGTGAGAGTTTTTCACTGGAAATTTATATTTTGCATGATTGTGGATAGGTGGTTTTCCCATTGGCTCATTTCTGTGCCAAGAATCATTTACATTCCAGGCTCTCTTCGTGACTGGAGCATGCCATTCCCAGCGCTAAGCTTAAGCAGGGTGGATCCAGGAACGATCATTGTGGGGGGGGGGGGCGCTCATTTGAAGGGACGCCATTTCCTCGGTGAGGCGTTACTGTGAAAGTCCGTTTGGATGAACGCTTTGGGCTGAAAAACCGTTGAACGTGGGCAGAGGTGCATTCGACCATACCGAACAGGTACCTTTGTCTTTCAGAGGGGCACGTCTCCTTTCAAGAGGGCTTCTAATCCTCTCAGAGAGGCCGAGCAAATCCGTTGAGCGGCGGTGGGGAAGGGTGGTCACTGAAACCTTCCCGGAGCAGCGCCTTTTCCCGGCAAAGGGGAACCACCCTCCATGATGAGGGGGGTGGCACATGCCCTCAGTCTCCCTGCATCCCCGAGTTTGAACAGATAATATGTAAACATCTCCACGTCGGATTCATACATCCTCTGATCAGAATAATTTGCATCCTTCTCCTCACTACCTCCGTGATTTTTGTTTCGCTCCGCCTTTTAACACCTATGTGCCTCTCCCTTCAGAATCTGCTCTTGTAAAATATAAATGGTCGTCATCACTCGTGACCTCTTCTGCCGAAAAAAAACAGAAAGGACCATGTACCGTTGACGAGAACGGTTGGAATTGTTATACATCCTCAAAAATACTCACCCAAACGCTGCATATCACCATCACTTATCGGCTTTTTGTGCTGGGGCTTGGGGTTCCCGCCTCAGTCTTCAATTTGAAGCGGGCGTCAAAAATCTTGTCAGCCGCAACACGCTCCTTATCAGTGAGAATATTGATCGTTCGGTTATCCTGAGCTTGAAGGGAAATTGTTATGTCGTATTTTTTAATTATCTTCCCGGAAAAAATCATGCATTTAATTCAAGTGTGGTGTTTGCGTGGTTCTTTCAGCCGTGCTATTTAACTTTGGCCACACACTGTGGTATATCGTGGGATTAATGGACATTAGATACGTAGGTATGGAGCATATTACACTACGTTTCATGCAATACTACTTGTTGTACACTGCATTACACTAAATCTCGCTACTACGCTAAAGTATGATACGCGTTGTGTGTTACACCTAGCAACATAATACCGACGAGTACCTATATACCACGGTTGCAAGCATTGTTGTGTTGCAATTAAATAAATCAAGTTGCCTATTAGCAGTTGCAAATTGCTTGCCTTCCCAGAATCTACAGATGCAGTTTGCTGAACGAAGTGGCGCGTCAAAGGTCACACAGGTTGGTAAACCCACTCACTCGTCACTGTTGCCTCAGCCACACAGGACCGGTCTGGCATGGAGAGTGCACAGGTGATGACAACTTCGGAGTTCAGATGCGGATTCGAGGGCATGCGCTGCGAGGAGCTACCCAAAGCCGTTCTAATTTCAGCTGTTTGGCTTCAACTAGAGTAGACTCGTGAAGCCGGTCTCACGCGACTCGTGGGACGCACGACATGGCATTGAGTGTCGCGAAGACTTCGAGCCTGGTTGGTTTTGCACCTCTGGCCGGTTTCGGCCGGCACCGCCGGTCGGACCGCGGCGTGATTGCAGGATTGTGACGTCGCCTGCCCACTGTGACGTCACGCCGCCCATTCACCTCGGTATAAAGGGCCAGCTGCCAGCGGTTGCGCAGCAATAGCTGGGCGCAACACGACGAGCGGCGACAAGACATCGCGGCTCGAAGAGGATCCCGGTCCGACACCGTCGCGCCCCATCTGCTTGTCAACCAGCTCGTGCCGTCCGCTGCCGTCGGCACCGCACCGCATCCCAGCCACTGGCGCCCGCACGCGCCCGCGCCCACGCCAGCGCCCGCGCCAGCGCCCGCGTCCGCGCCCGCGCCCGCGCGTCGAAGCGTTTCTGCGGCGAAATCGACAGCGCGCGTGGCGTCGCGTTCGCCGGCATCATGCGGCCGCTGCTCCCGCTGCTCCTGCTGACGCTGCTCGTCGCGACGACGTCGTCGCTGCCGGCGCGCGGCGGCTACTTCCCGGACGCGCCCGACGATGACGTCACGCTGCTCGGTGTCGACGAACGTCAGCCGGCGGAGACCGAGTACATCCGCAACATTTTGCGCAGCAACCTGCTGCGCGCCGACTTCCAGGTCTACCACGAGGAATAGCGGACCGGCGCGGCCGCAGGCGTTTCTGGTGGCGCAGTGCGGCGTGTTGCGAAACCACTGCACTGCCGCCAGGCGGATTCCACCACGGTGAAATTCGCGCCCGTCACCGGAAGCTCAATATCCTGCACCGGCGAGCACGTGGCAGTGCAGTTGGCGCCACGTGCTGAGACGGATTGAAACGATTGGTCCGTGACCGTGCCACGTAGCCACCATCCTATCCAGTATCGCTTGCGCGTCGAGATTTGATACGGCCAGCTGCCAAGCCAGTAATGTGGAGAAGTGGATGTCCGGCTGCGCTCAGTGGTTGAGCACGTGACAATGTGGAAGACGCGCGACGCCGTCCCCTACTGAGCACCGGGACACCGCGCGAGATCGAGCCACCGTGAACACCGAGGCACCGTGAGTATCGAGACACCGTAGTCATCGAGACACCGTGAGAGACTGAGCCACGAGTTTCCGCGGGACCGTGTGAGATCGAGCCACAGTTGCCGCGGGACAATAGCACCGAGGAAGTGTGTGAGATCGAGCCACGAGTTTCCGTGGGACAATAACCCAGAGGCACCGTGAGAGATCAAGCCACGAGTTGCCATGGGACAACAGCATCGAAGAACCAATACACTGAGCACTGAGAAACAGTGAGCATCGAGACACCGTGATCATCGAGACACCGTGAGCATCGAGACACCGTGAGCATCGAGACACCGTGGGTCACCAGCGAAACACGGAACATCGTGAAACGTCCCGGCGACTCGTGTGATATCGAGGACGGGCGAACAATATGGTGGCAGCCATCCCGACTGCTCATCACGACCCACACAAGAGCGATCACAAAACTACCCGTTCGGCTTGCTGGACGAATTCCACCAGAATGGCTGAAGCTTCACCTATGGTCGTTTCAGGCGCCTTGTCACGAGTGTAAATTCTCCCTGCTCCGGCCGGAGTCAGCCTCGGATATGTGCGGCCAGTGCTGCGAGGCCGGCCGGTTGTGCACCCGTTTGACGGGCGCTCTTGGTGAGTGCCGTGTCGATGCCAGGCAGCCTGTGATGGTGGATGTGTGATGGTGTGATGCTGGAGAGAAGTGCCCGCGGCGCAAGGTATACAGCCAGGCCGACGGCCCGGCGGTCTACGGCTTCCGACGACGACACGTGCAGCAGGTTCTACGAGATCGTCAACATCACCTACAGCGGTAACACTAACGGCCACCGTTGTGGGCGGCGCCTGGTCCGGGTCACTGGCGCAGAACGAAGGCGAGGGAGACAGTGAGGTGGGCCGAACTGGCGACGGCGGACGACTTGAAGCCAGACAAGGGATTTCGCTGTGCAATCGCATGATGCAATGTCGTAGCACAGGGTCAGTTGCGACACCATGCCACCCGGATATAAAGTCCAGATCGAATATTACATAGCAAGTTGTTGGAATCGAATATCATAATATATTTGCAACGTGTGTTGGAATCAAGGGTTGGAATGAAGTGTACAAAATCAACATCCTCCGTGCTTTTTTTTGGGGGGGGGGGAGAATAGTTGTGTCTAAGTGCCACGAATTTTTAAATTTACATTGTTGATGTGCTCGTGGCGGTGTGCTTGCAGAAAAGGCTATGCGTGGTCTGTGGCTCAAAATGGAGCTGAAAATGTGATGGCAGGAGCATTCAAGTTGTCTGCAATATATCGTGCTAAAGACCGACGGCCTTTGCTACCACCAGCATATTCGGATTGGAGCGATTTCTCGAGTGTCGTCGCCGATAGTTTGAATGTCTTGTCGTGAATTATGTGTTTTTTTCTTCTCAGAAACTGAGGGGGAAGCATGCATTCTATGGGGTGGGAGTTCTGATTTGCTTGAAGTCGGTGAAACCCACACAGATAACCGTTAATTCCTTGAGGTGTTGCGGGACGAATGAATGTGTTCGCATGATATGGCACGAAGACCATGCCATGTTTTGCAGAACGTGTCTTCCGCAGCTACCTACCAGATTGCACCCAAATAGCATGGATTGACTATGGCCATGGGGAGATGTTCAAGAAGTGGACAATCAGAAGAACATATCGCTATGCTGTAGAATCGCAGCGCAAGTTGAACATAAAAGTTTATTTGTAATTTATTGACTACATGCTTCAATTATATTGTACTTGTCAAGCTGCAGTATCGATGCAATTTATACTAACTTCCAATTTTTTACCGCAATAAAAAAGTTTATCTCCAATTCATTTCGAATATGCCGTCTCAACGGTAACCTAGAACAGTCTGCGAATACTTTGACACTTTGGTTTCTTCAACTTGAGATGGAAGGGTGTGATATGTTTCATGCAGTGTACTGCATGAAACATATCACGGCTTGTTGGAAATGCACCAAGTGCTCAAAGAACGAGATACGGGCAATTCAAGTTGAACATGCGCTGATTGCGAATATGTGATCTTTGTGAAACACATTGCCCATCACTGTAAAAGAGAAGCCTGCTTAGCCCAATTTTCAGTCTGATTCCATGATTGCGGGTTGCTGTTTAATCTATCGTTTAATTTGTATTACGTCCCAACAAGTTATTACGCATCTATTACCTCATAAAATTATGTCAATATCAAGTTCGTAAATTTGCATCAAACCTCCCAAACTGGATGCAATCAAACCTGATGCGTCACCACTCCATGAAATGTTATTGCAGTATCAAACTAGTGAGGTGGCGCTAGTATTCAACTGTCCTGTCGCTCAGTTTCGGAGTTCAGTGAACGGTTATGTTTGGCGACTAACATGACACATTCTCCTGGACTCTCTTCCTGGGTTTGCTCGACCCTCCCTAGAAAAACCTTACTTTGCAAGAAAAAACCCAATATGAATGCGATGCAATCAATGGAAGGGCTGACATAACTCCCAAACTGATGTCTTTTCATTCTAGATTGGATTTTGTGCGTATGTGGAATAGCGTAGCCAAGGGGAAGGGGGGGAGGCGAAGATCCAGAAGTTCGCCTTGAAGGATCCGTAAGGGCACCTCAAGGCGTAGCATAGTTGGTAGATAGTTGGCACAATGGGGCCATATCTATGGCCGACGTGAAGGGCCACTGGACCGCCGAAAGGGGCCCCGAACTCACTGAGAGGGTCCTGGACCGAAGGAGAGGGCTCAGAATCAACGGAGAGTGCCCACGAGCAGCTGTTGAGGCCCGAGGGCCCTGGGCTGGGCCATAAAGGGTTTCTGGATCGAACGAGGGGCTCCAGTTGTTGGAAGGGCCCTGGGTTCACGGAGAGGGCCCAGAAGCAATACGAAGGGTCCTTGGCTGATGGCGAGTCTGATCTCATGGAGGGGTTGAACATTTGACAAGGGATCTATGGCCTGACGGGAAAGCGCGTGGGTCGTCGTATTTATTTTGCTCCATGACAACCATTTTGGACACTGTCGGAAAATTGTGCGGCCCCGGTGCCATTTTTGGGGACCCCAGTGCGATTTTTCGGAGCCCCAGCACGATTTTGTTTCGAGCCACGGGGCGATTATTGTGGCCCACCATCTCTCAGAGGTGTCATTTTCTCCTTTGCTTCGCTGAGATACGCCAGTACTGAATTCGGAGGGAAGCAAAATATTGATGTTGCATGGCATTGAGTATTGACAGCACCAATACTTTGTTTGGTAATGCAACAGCAAACTAAAAATAAACTAGCCTCCATCCCTGGCCTTAACCCTTGACGGAATTAGGCTGATACTATTGCTGGATTTACCAGATTGCCTACCTAGGCCTAGCTATCGTGAAATGGCGTAGTTACTCAGCAAACGACCTACAGCTGGCCCCTCGCTGTCAGGTGAGGGCGGTGTGCGGGCAACGTAGGCAAGGGCTGCCCACAAGAAACCCGCGATGGTCCCATGCGGGTCTTTCAGCGATGGCTCCTTGTGGGCTTTCATTAACAGGGCCTGGGACGCACGCCAGCATAACACCAACCCGGCAAACTACTATGCGATGGGCCAGCGATGGCGCTACGCAGGCTGAAACGAGTGCTCAACGTGGGCAGCCTACGCAGAACCTGCGCGATATACAAATCGAAATACAGAAGGGATGAAAATTGTATTGGTATAATCGCATTATGTTGTATCTCTTGCTTGCATCCCGCGGCACCCATGTCTTGGCTGTCCTGATCTACGGGCAGCTCACCAAGGGAAGCCCCACATTGAAAGACACAATGAAGGTGCATACAGCTAAATGGATAGGCTGTTGCTACATCTGATATGGGAACAATTAAAAAAATGATCCGATATAAAATTTGCGTCGCATGATTACACGCCTGCTGGAATTCACGTGGCGTCTATTGGGACGGAAAGGACACAACTCGAAAACACTCAGTGTTGCCTACCAGTTGATGATGGCTTCGCTGCAATCGGAATCCTTTGTTCAGGGGGTCCGTCCTGTGCATTAGCCAGCCCTTCGCCACAGGGGCGCAAAAGTTTATCAGCAAAAACGTCAATAGGATGCCTCACAGGAGGCTATACCAAATTTTAACGAAAATCCAACTCCCATCCCACCCCCCCCAATTATTTCAACTTCCAACAAAGGATCCCATGTTGCATGATCCCCCTCCCCCTATTCCAGTCGGGCCTGTCCATTTATTTCATGTATTGTGTCCAATCAATCATTTTCATAGCCCCACACCTATGAAAACATCGATCTGGGCGCAGGTCAGATATGCTAGATTTAGGAGAAAATAAGGTTCATACTCGTAGAGAAAGCTCTTCAATCTTTGAAATCAATCCATTTTCGTCCTATTTTGGCAATATATAGGTTGAGGAATCCCGTATGAAAAACATTGAAGCTGTGTCGGACTGCATACGGGAGTAGCCAATTGGTCCTTACATGTGACGTCATTGGTTTATTACGATATTGGATGGGCATAAACATACCTACCATATATTTGTTTACAGATGGACTTCACGTTTTCCCCACGTCGCCTGCCCGTCCCCTTCCTCCCAGCCTAACCTATCCTACCATAACCTAACCTAACCTGACCCAACCCAACCTAAACTAACCTAAGGCAACTTAACCGAATAAAAAGCACCACCTCCGTAATCTGTGATGACATCAGAACTTGGCTAGTAACAACCTGTTTTGTTTACATGCAATAAGTGCGGCAGTTTCGGTGACATTGAACCTTGAGAAACAAACAGCTGGATACATTTCTGGAAGATTATCGGTACACTTACACTGGGTACTAATACTAAAGGGTACAACGGAATCTAGTAGGTTTTCTAGTTTAATACAACGAAGACTGGCTCTTAGATGTTCCTGGGTTTTAGACATTGCGTGTAAAGAAAAATATACGACCTTCAATATACGATGAGGTGCTGAGTTGACATCAAAAGTAACGATAAAGATTATACTTTATTGCTCAACGTTTCGGCCAGGGGCCATCGTCTGGAGTGATGAAAAAAGCTCAAGTTTACAAAATTTCATAAAAAAGCACGCGGGAAATAAAGCGTGCAAAAAGACACGTGGAATGCTGAGAAGCCTCCTCAGTGGTGCAGACACTCACAGAAACTGCAAACCAGAAACAAACTATGTCAAGAAGGAATCCTCTGAGGAAGCCCGAGCCGATGGTCCATATACATATCGATGCATACACTCACGCACATATATAGACATATATCCAATATAACGCGTAATACATACTATATATAATTTATGTTTATGTAATTTTATGTGATATACCAAGACGTCGTTTGCGTGTTTAGTTGCGGCCGTAGATTACGTATATGTAGAGATTCGAGGACCTTCAGATCAGCGTTGTCCCTGGCTGTTGCTAGAATTTCTACTTTGAAGTTTGTGTTTAATGTCGCTGTGTTCCATGTTAGAATGCTTGTCGATCATGCGTTCGCCTAAAGGCGTGTATGCTCTCCGAAGTCTGGCATCTCCCAAGTGCTCATTGTACCTATCCCTGATGCTACGTTTGGTTTCACGGACATAAAATGTTCCAAGACAGCGATTGCACGTTATTTTGTAAACTACGTTTTTCCGTGTTCATTTACCTTTGAGCCCGTTGATACAGGTGTGGCACGTTCTCCTACCAGCAGGGCATGGCGGCATTTCCAGGGCTGAGCGGACCAGGCAAGATTTCAGCGTAGCTCCGCTAGTCCAGGCTACCCTAACATGGTTTAGATGAGACGAACGGATGGCTGCGTTTACCTGTCGACATAGTTGGTCATCGACAAAAGGAAGTCTCATGTAAACATAGTTGGGATTGCTACCCGCTCGATGCCGACGTTGCCCACCTATCCTACTCCTGTTGTGAGGGTGAACAGCACGAGCGGCGCAGTGTACCCGATGTGCTGGTTATCCGTTTTCCTAGAAAAGAGTCGTCATCTTCGCAAGGCTCCGCTTGCGTGAACCAGTATCGGAGGAGACTCGTGCTGCTCTCCTCATTTGGGATGTTAGAACGGCCTTTTTAGTGGCCATCGGGTGGGCCGAATCATAGTGCAAGATGATGGGGGCTGCCATTGGTTTAAAGTACAGCTAGGTGGTGTAGCTCCCATCAGCCTGAACTACAAACAACGTATCAAGGAAGGGAATCGAACTGTTATGACCAGTGTGTTCTAAGGTAAACTTGATGCTGGAATGTTGATGGCTAATTTCTTCAAAGAAGTCGAGCAGAGAGGCCAAGCCATGTGTCCAAACACCAAAAATATCGTCTATATACCTCATGTAGAGAGCTGGCTTCAAGTCATACGAAGCTAAGAAGATCGACTCAAGGCGATGCATAAAAGCAATCGCTAAAGGAGGTGCACATCGGTTACCCATAGCCACTCCTTTTGTCTGCTTGTACATGGAGTCACCAACATGGAGTTGGACATGGAGTTACCATTGCTTTTATGCACCGCCTTGAGTCGATCTTTATGCACCGCCTTGAGTCGATCTTTATGCACCGCCTTGAGTCGATCTTCTTAGCTTCGTATGACTTGAAGCGAGCTCTCTACATGAGGTATATAGACGATTTTTTTGGTGTTTGGCACTGCCTTGAGTCGATCTTCTTAGCTTCGTATGACTTGAAGCCAGCTCTCTACATGAGGTATATAGACGATATTTTTGGTGTTTGGACACATGGCTTGGCCTCTCTGCTCGACTTCTTTGCAGAAATTAACCAACAACATTCTAGCATCAAGTTTACCTTAGAACACACTGGTCATAGCAGTTCGATTCCTTTCCTTGATACGTTGTTTGTAGTTTAAGCTGATCGGAGCTACACCACCAAGCTGTACTTTAAACCAATGGCAGCCCCCATCATCTTGCATTATGATTCGACCCACCCGATGGCCACTAAAAGGTCGTTCTAACATCCCAAATGAGGAGAGCAGCACCAGTCTCCTCCGATACTAGTTCATGCGAGCGGAGCCTTGCGAAGATGACTACTCTTTTCAAGGAAAACGGATACCCAGCACATCGGGTACACTGCGTCGCTCGTGCTGTTCACCCTCACAACAGGAGTAGGATAGGTGGGCAACGTCGGCATCGAGCGGGTAGCAATCCCAACTATGTTTACATGAGACTTCCTTTTGTCGATGACCAACTATGTCGACAGGTAAACGCAGCCATCCGTTCGTCTCATCTAAACCATGTTAGGGTAGCCTGAACTAGCGGACCTACGCTGAAATCTTACCTGGTCCGCTCAGCCCTGGAAATGCCGCCATGCCCTGCTGGTAGGAGAACGTGCCACACCTGTATCAACGGGCTCAACGGGCACACGGAAAAACGTAGTTTACAAAATAACGTGCAATCGCTGTCTTGGAACATTTTATGTCGGTGAAACCAAACGTAGCATCAGGGATGGGTACAATGAGCACTTGGGAGATGCCAGACTTCGGAGAGCATACACACCTTTGGGCGAACACATGATCGACAAACATTCTAACATGGAACACAGCGACACTAACACAAACTTCAAAGTAGAAAATCTAGCAACAGCCAGGGACAACGCTGATCTGAAGGTCCTCGACTCTCTACATATACGTAATCTACGGCCGCAACTAAACACGCAAACGTCTTTGCATATCACATAAATATACATAGACATACATTATATATAGTATGTATTACGCGCTATAATGGATATATGTCTATATATGTGCGTGAGTGTATGCATCGATATGTATATGGACCATCGGCTCGGGCTTCCTCAGAGGATTCCTTCTTGACATAGTTTGTTTCTGGTTTGGAGTTTCTGTGAGTGTCTGCACCACTGCGGAGGCTTTTCTGCATTCCACGTGTCTTTTTGCACGTTTTTTTCCCCGCGTGCTTTTTTCAATTTTTTCAGCTTGAGCTTTTTTCATCACTCCTGACGATGGCCCCTGGCCGAAACGTTGAGCAATAAAGTATAATCTTTATCGTTACTTTTGATGTCAACTCAGCACCTCCTGGTATATTGGAGGTCGTATATTTTCTTTACACGCAAGGTTTTCTAGTTCCAGCCCTAGTGACGTAACCAGGAATGTGCGATATTTCTAGTAGAACCTACCAGGATTTAAAACCTGGCTAAGATTCATCTGTGGCGCAGCGAAGACATCAGTGTTGTTGTGGTTCGGCATATGGTTTTCTGATTGTTGGCATGGGAAATTGAAATATGAGGCTGGTGAGTGTTGTTTGGATTCCTAGGTTATTGAACATGCTCCTAAGTTTGGTGCAGAATTTCTTCAGTTCATGGGATACAACAACCCTCAACCTGTTATCGTTCATTTCGTTCCTCATTTCGTTCCTGTTATCGTTCCTTAAAGTTTCACGAATTGAAATTTAAACCAAAGCTGGATTTCCCAAATATGAACCTAGGCTTACCGGTAAATTTATGCTTCAATGTGTTTTATGAATCCTTGGAATTTATCATTTCAATGCAATGTTTATGAATGTGACTAAGATGATGGGATGAATCATTTTCTCTGCAAATGCTTACTTTTCAGGTTGCGAGCAAAATAACACCACAAAAGGGCTTTCATTTAGGTAGCATAGCATAAAAATAAATGTTTTAAAAAAATGCAGCATAACCTAACCTAACCTATCCTAACCTCCTTTTGGAGAAAAACTTTGTTTGCTATGTCTTGGAATATTATAATCTTGAATGTGCCATGAACACCAGATGAAAGCAGCATACATGTTATGACATATTACAGTAGTTCAATACCTATTGCCCAGTATATGGAAACCATTAGATGGCACTAAAAGTAAGCATATTTGGCATGACATGTAGACATGTAAGCATATTTGGCATGGCATGACATTATAGAGCCACTATCTGCTCTCTAGCCCTGTGTGAAGTAATAAGAAGGTAAAGTATTTTGTGGAGTAAGTGGGAAGTATCTGAGATGCAGGTTATCAAATTGATTTAATAATTATGTCTGTGTATCAGTATATACATGTCGGAATTGCTCCAGAGGTTTAAGAGCAGCATTAAAGTGCATTTTGATGGAAATATCCCCATTTCCAACTATGATGCTTTGTTAACTCAATTTGCTTGTGAATTACCATGCATAATTAATGCAATTTTCTTACTAGAGTGCATATGCATTGGAGCATTCTTTCTGCATGGTCACATCCTAGACTGTAAATCTTAGTAACTTGAGGTGTACTGTGTGCATCAGTTGGTTCACAGAGACCCATGACCCCTAAAGGAAACTGCACACTGAGTGCACTTGGGATTAAAATTAGACCAACTACAGTGCAAAGATGCTAATAATACGAGGATTTGTGGTCATGCATGCCTAAAATAAAGCACTAAGCCACCTATTTTTATGACAAGTAAGGTGCATTTTTTCTGAGATAGCAAATAATTTCAACATTTGGTAGGAATACCTGGTAGTAATGTTGGAGAATTGCATTCATTATGTCTGTGGTCTTCTCTTATTCCAAAATGGTATGGAAAAGGGGCTGAAACATGTCTGTGTGTATTCATACCGATAATATAAGCTTCAGTACACTGGATATTCAATTTCAGGTCAATGTCAATTGAAGTTTCATCAGTCCAGGGAGGAGGTTGGTCACCTTGTGGCCTTACTCTGGGATGCACTCATGGTCAGTGCTATCGACAGTCCTTCAAGGCTGGTGCAGGGGAGAAGTCAAGCTTTTTATCCAGATGTCTCCAAATGTTTGCTTGAAAAACCAAGGAATCCACAGCTTTAAGCTGCAGTGTTTTGAGGTTGTGGGAGGAACTGCTCCTACTCTTCACACGACCTTCCCTTCCCCAACAACAGAAACACCTATATTTCATGGGCTGGATTTTACATTGGAGGTCTAAGCCCCTTTCAGTAATTAAGGCTCAAAGTTCACACATCCCAGATAGAGTAGCGTGGACAGTGGCGTACCTAGTATTTGCATGTGGGTGCAAATGGATTTGGAGGTGGCTCAAGCAAATAGTCGCCAGATTTTGACCAGTAGTTTTCATAAGTATCCATTATTATTTTATGCTAAGATGAGTAGGAACAACTTAATTTAGCGCTGCAAGGTGCCAAACCCATCACTATCGTTCCGAATTCAGTGGATTTCAACTCTCTCCCTCCTGTTCAAATGCCTCCGAAATGGTCGGCAATAAAATCATATATTCATATATCATTGGGGTTTTCATATATTACCATTTCATAATGTGAAATGGCCGGCATATATATATATTATATATATATATTAATATATATAATATATATATATATATTATATATATATATATATATATATATATATATATATATATATATATATATATATATATATATATATATATATATATATATATATATATATATATATATATTATTGATGATAATACTATAGATTACTGGGGCGCAAAATACATGAAGTTAATGGGAAGCCCCACGTCGATGGGATGCATGCTCCATCGTACCACAGGTTAAAAGTATAAATTATTGGGGGACAGAGCCAACACTGAGGGGGCATTTACCCCTAACAAAATATATCAAAGAACACCCCTGGTCTAGACGCATATGAATGAAAAATGGAAAACAATCCTGAAAACCAGCTGCAGGTTCCGTAACTGCACATGGGTGATAAGGGCGTGACATTCCAACCAGTATCGGCACCTCAGCCGGTAGCCTAAATATAATGTTGGCGCCTTTTCCTAGCCGGAGGGGTACCAACTTTCTCATGGGAGGCACATGCCCCCAGTGCCCCCACCCTTGTTTACGCCCCTGCACCGAGTGGGGAGGAATTATGTTGCAACAGTTATCTCTTACTTGCTCCTACTCCTCCTTTCCAGCCGTGATCTTCAGTTGGCCTGTCTCATCCTACTGCTACTACCCGTGGCACCGCGCGATTCCTGCGGCGCTCGACATGAATGCAGTCAGCGTGAGTCCAAGCAAAAAGTCCTAGGGCTAGGGAAAAATAAGGCTAATATTCGTGGACAAGATTCTTCATGCTTTCAAATGAACCCGATTTTGTCCTATTACGATGGTATTTAAGATCGAAAATGGCGTGTAGAAAACACGAAAGTTTGGCTGGAGCGACTACGGGAATGAGCAATTGTCCAGCCCATGTGACGTCACCGGTTGCCAAACGATATTGGAGGGGCCCCGCACTTACATGCGGGATAGGGTGCCAAGCAACACTGAGTTGCTTGGACTACTAAAAACGTTGTCAGGTACCTTGGTCAGGTACGTACTATTTCTGCGCTGTGTTTTGGAAGCGGTAAAACGGCGTTTGGGTAGGTACCTTCCTACGTATGTTTACAGGAAGCCGGGAAGGTAAATTTGTGTTTTAAAGTGTTTTATGAATTCTTTGGAATTTACCATTCGAATGCAATTTTTATGAATGTAACTAAGATGATGGGGCCGCTCATTTTCTGTGCAAGTGCTTACTTTTCATGTTGTGAGCAAAATAACACCAAAAGGGGGATTTGAGTTAGGTAACAGCATGAAAAGAAATGCTGCAAAAAATATAATAAAATGCAACATAACTTAACCAAGCCTAACCGGTAGATTTGCCGGTCAAGGTAACCTGATCCTTTTGATTTTTTAATACTATGCTTTTTAACTTGATTAAGACTATGCAACCACTCATTTTCTCTGCAACTGATTTATTTTAGGTCAATGGCTGTTTACAAAATTGATGATGTCATAGGTATGGTAGGGAGGAAGTGTGCTACAATACCTATTAACAGTATTTTGTGAATTAGTGCTGCAAACATTTACCTTCCTTAATTGGATGGTCCAGGTTGTGGCTCATCCATTTGCACCTGGATGGTATCTAACTGCCAGCACAGTGCCTGGACTGAGGCTTATAAAGCTTTGATGCTTTGAGAAGGCAATTATGAATCTTGTGGCCATGGAATTCCTTCAAAAACAAATACTGGCAGACCCTCAAACAATTCAGGCAAATAACTGCTGGGAATGATACTATGTTGGAAAATTATATACTTGCATGTTTGTCCTCAAAAGAAAGCTTTATAATTTTGTGAGGTACTGGAGTGCAACCAGTACACAGAGAAGACGTCATTACACTGATACGTGTGGCTGCATGTGGCTTCTCTGCTGACTTCTGATTCAATTCATAATTCAAAAATTACATGTGAATAGGTAAATCATAAAAAAGGTGGTGTGAAAAGAAAATACAAAACTAAACCAAAAACCAGAAAAAAAAAAACAACTAAAAATCTTAAACAAAACAAAAAAACCCCCCCCCACCAAACCAAAAAAAGTAAAAAAGGAAAGAGAAATCAAAAAAAAAAAGAAAGGAAGGGGGGAAAAAACAAAACAAAAAAACAAAAAAAAAAAAAAAAAAAAAAAAATTATTTAAACCACCCCCCAAAAAAAAAAAAAAAAAAAAAAAAAAAAAAAAAAAAAAAAAAAAAAAAAAAAAAAAAAAAAAAACCCACCCCACACAAAAAAAAAACCCAACCTAAAAAAATGAAAAAAAAAAAAAAAAAAAAAAAAAAAAAAAAAAGCAAAAAAAAAAAAAAAAAAAAAAAAAAAAAAAAAAAAAAAAAAAAAAAAAAAAAAAAAATAAAAAAAAAAAACAAAAAAAAAAAAAAAAGTTGATAGATGATTTGAAGGTCTTTAGGGCAATAACAGGGCACAATGAGCAGGTCTTGCTGCAGAAAGACTTAGACGAGCTTGTGAAGTGGTCCGAAAAATGGCAAATGAAATTTAATTTTGATAAGTGAAAAATCATGCATGTAGGTAGGCAGCATATCAAGGCTCCATACTTGATGGGTGGCCAAGTACTATCTGTGACTCAGCAGGAGAAGGACTTAGGTGTTATTTTTAACACAAAATTTGGGGCATCAGAACAGACCAAAGAAGCCAGGAAGAAGGCACTAAGAATGCTTGGGGCAATAAATAGGAATGTATCATACAAAAGTGAGGAAGTCATCAGGAAGCTTTATTGTGCATATGTCAGGCCACATCTGGAATATTGTGTCCAAGCTTGGTCCCCTAGTTATGAAAAAGATTGTTGGCTTTTGGAGAGAGTACAAAAGAGGGCAACAAAAATGGTGAATGGTATGGGCAACCTGGCATATGAGGAAAGATTGAAGAAATTGAATATGTTTTCACTTAGATATAGAAGGCTGAGAGGAGATCTCATCGAGGTCTTTAAATTTGTTCATGGTCAGGAACAGGGTTATCTCAGGGAACTGTTTGAATTTAACAGAAATGATGCAACTAGAGGTCATCAATTCAAAATTAAAGTTAATCACAGCAGGACAAGGTTAAGACAGTCCTTCTTCACCAACAGGGTAGTAGAACGCTGGAACCAGCTGCCAGAAACCATTGTCAGTAGCAACACACTGAACTTCTTTAAGAACAGCATAGACAATCATTATAAGAATATGGGGCTTGTTTTTCTGTATTCCAGGGAGAGTTGATCAACACATTTGATGGACAACTGGTTCAGTGTATAGAGTGCAACCAAGAAGGGCCCTTGTGGCTCATAGTTGCACTGATCTTTTATGTCTTTATGTCTTTACTCTTCGCCCGCGACCAATCGGCGTGAGAGATTGGCGATGCTATATGACCCAACGGTCGACATGTATAAAACCAATAACCAACCAACACACAGTTGCGTCTAGTGAATTTTAATCATTTTTATGCCTTTGTCTTGTACTTATACTTCCAAATTTGCAATGCGTCTTCGAGGCTCTGTGAGCTCAGCCTTTAAGATTGATTTCCACAAATAGAGTCCACCCCATCTACTGAATTTGCCTTTTTCCATTGTGTTGATGAGGCTCTGTGGGCTGGATGATGCTGGAAGGTTGTCCACAAATTACACTTTTTGGTCTGAGATTGCACTTCTTTGCTGGTTGAAGTACTCCAAATGCTTTGAGGGGGTAAGCAGGTCTGTAAATAAATACTTTGTTAGTGTTGGACCTAAAGTATCAGCAGAGGTCAAACGCCAGGCAAACATGCCTGAACACACACCTCCCAGTTGCCGGCTATCGAGTGTCTATCAGCTTCTATAAAGTATCGCCCATATCCCTCGAACAGCAAGCCAAAATTGTCATCAACATGGGAAGCACATGTGCTTGCGGACCCGACGGGATCTGTATTAAGGTTATCAAATTTCTGTTCTTTTCAATCGGAGAAGTGCTGCTCGACATTATAAACACATGCCTGACTACAGCTGACATCCCCTCCACTTGGAAACAGTCAATAGCAACTCCCATTCACAAATCATGAGATCCTTTGGATCCCTCTAATTTTAGGCCCATCTCATTGGTTCCGGTTATCGCCAAAATCACAGAGAGGGTAGTGCAGAAATAACTTTATCACTGCCTGAAATCAAACCACCTACTGGCCCAAATTCAACACGGCTTCAGGTGGTCTGAAGCCGTGTTGAGTTTGGGCCAGTAGGTGCTACTCTACGGCAACTGCTCTCATCTCAGTCACGGACAAAATACTAGCAGCAATGGACCATTCGGAAGTAGCTCTCCTTTGCATTCTGGACCTCAGTAAATGCTTCGACGTAATAGACCACACCAAACTGCTCACTAAACTAGAACTCCATGGAATCCATACTGACTGGTTTAGGGCATATCCGGGAGGTCACACGCAGGCTGTTAGCATCTCAGATCTACGCGGAAACCGGCATATCCCCTCCTTTCTCCCAAACAACATAGTTGTTTTTTCAAGGCTCGTCACTAGGTCCACTTCCCTTTTGCATCTTTTCGAATGGCCTCCGTTTGCACGTCCCGGTAGCACACGTCACTCAGTTCGCAGACAACACCCAGGTCCTCATCCCCGGTCGCAAATCTGATGTCAGATGGAGACATGTCTGAACCAACCCTACGACTACTTCCTGGATAACGGTTTGAACCCGCCCAAAACTCAGCTTCTCACGTTCGGATCGCGTCAAAATCTTCGAAATATTACCCCGATACGAGTGTGCTTTAGCGACGCCGTGATAGATGAGAGCCATTCGTGTAGGAACCTTGGGGTGATATTTGGTAGCCATATGTCGCGGGATTCCCATGTAGCTGTTGTGGTCCGCAAGTGCACTGGATTCCTTCTGGCCCTGAGCCATCTGCGTCACCATCAGCCAACCAGTACCCTCTTCACTATAGTCAATAGACTAGTTATATCCAATATCCGCTACTGCATATCTGTTCACGGGTACGGGTCGGCAGCAAACATCCACAGACTAGACAAGATCATTAACTTCGCCACTAGAGTCGTGTCAGGTCTACGGAAATTGGTCATATTTCTGATGCCCGTACCGAGTTGGGTCTCCTCACCGCAGCTGATCTGCATCTATTTCACAGCCATACTTTGCTCCACAAGATCATTCTGACCAACGCACATTGCCGGTCAAATCACTGCAAACTGTACTCCGCAAAACCGTCATACACGTGCAGACCTGCACCTGCCAGCCAAACACAGAGAGGCGGGCCGCGGGAGATTTCTCTACTCGTCTGTCTTCCACTATAACAAACTTCCTACTGAAATAAAAACATCGAGGCTGTCTAACTTCAAGAAACATGCTTATCTCCACGACATAGTTTACCATACATAGCTTATCTCCACGAACAACACTAGTTACACAAAAAAAAACTTACACAATGGATGTGTGTACACTATGAACTCTCCTTTAGGCCATCACTTTCCTGTCACTTCTTTAAGCTACTCGTTTATAGCTCGTGTTGCAAGCTTGGTGTGTGTACTGCAGATAGTGATATGGGTATTGTATTATGTTGGTGTATGAATGTTTGTTGCACATCTGCTCCCACTATTGCCCACAAATCTATCCTTTCTTTGTAAATATCTTTGGGTATACCCAGACCGTCCATAACAGCCACTGTACGTGGAGAGCATGTATCGTGAAATCAATAAATAAATACAAAGTTCCAAAAATCAACTTATGCTGCAAATTTACAGCATGAAGAGTACTGCTCAAAATAAAGAAATAATGATGTAACATAACCTAATCTAACCTGGCCTGGCCTTCCATGCAAGAAAGCAAGTTTTTTCATCTACAATTTCCAAACAATTTTTTTTCCAAACTATTTTTGTTTTCAAATTAAAAAACCTAACCTGAATTAATGTAAGCTAAGCTAGCCTGAACTGTTTTTGAACGAAATTTTTATTTTATTTTTAAAATAACCAGTTTTTTGTGCATTTTCTACTTACAACAAAACCCTAACCTAACCTAGCCAAATCTAATTCCTTGGTATGTTTCATGGAAGTAAAATGTGTGTAAAACGTTTCTTGTGCTTACCTTAAACTGGAATAATGCCAAAAAGGCCCCTAAATAAAGTTTGGTCAAAAATATGTTTTTTTCTGGTGCTGTATGGTGTGATTTCAATGAATTTGATAGGCATTATTTCGTTGGGAAATGAACATCAAATCAAAATGAACATTCTTGGCCATTTCAAGACATGAGCAGGTGAAGTTCAAATATATACTTATATCTCAATAAATAGTCAGTTCACCAAGATGAGAACATCAAATTCATTCAAATAGCTTTAAGAAAACATCAGAAAAAGACATTCTTAACAATGTAGATGGATGTTTGATGATGGATGATGGAACACAAAGGGTAGTGTTAATGCAAGCATAGTACCAATTTTCAAAAAGGGAAGTATGAGGTGTATAGGAAACTACAGGCCTGTCAGTTTGACCCCAATATATTGCAAGGTACTATAAAAACTGGTTAAACAGAATGTTCAGATTCATCTTGATAGGCACAACCTTTTAAGGGACACCCAACATGGATTTTGATCTAGGTCTTGTTTAACTAACCTATTTGAGTTCATGGAGTATGTTACTAAAGAAGTAGACAATCAAAGCAGGATGGGTGTTGTGTACTTGGACTTTAGCAAAGCTTTTGATAAAGTTCCACATGGAAGGCTAATTCATCAACTACAGCATCATGGGATTGTTGGAAAAGTTATAGGTTGGATTGAAGCATGGTTGAGGGGAAGGAAACAAAGGGTAGTGTTTAATGGATGTAAATCTGATTGGAAGGATGTTCTGTGTGGTGTACCACAGGGCTCTGTTCTAGGGCCACTTTTCTTTATCAACTTTGTGAATAACATTGAGGTAGGGCTGAGGAATGGAGTGTTTAAATTTGCTGGTGACATCAAGCTGGTAGGAGTGGCTAACAGTAGTGATAAATCTAGTAATATTCAACTAGACATGGAGGACCTAAACATGTGGGCTGATCAATGTCAGATGTCTTTCAACATGATAAGTGTAAGGTTATGCATCTGGGGTCTGGAGGTGATACTTTCAGATATACAACAGGAGGTAGGGAACTGGATGTTATTGAGGAGGAAAGAAACTTAGGTGTGTTGGTTACAAAAGACCTTAAAGCAGAAAAAAAAACAATGTATCTCAGATAGGAACAGGGCACTCAGAATGCTGAGACTCATTAATAGGAGTGTGAAATATAAGAGCAAGGAAGTCATTCCAAAAAACTGTACTTAGCATATGTGCAACCCCACTTGGAATATTCTGTACAAGCATCGAGCCCCTACCTAGAAACAGATGTAGATATGTTAGAAAGAGCACAGCACAAAGCCACTAGACTCATGAGTGGAATAGGTAACTTATAATATGGAGAAAGGCTTACGGCAGTAGATATGTACTCGCTCAAGTCTATGAGATTAAGGGGGGACATGGTTGAAATGTACAAAATTGTCAGGGCTAGATCAGGTCAATTTGAATGATGCTCTTCTGTTTAGAGTATCACATAGGATTCATCAATTCAGGTTAGACGAGTTGAGGTGTAGGACAGTTAAGCGACAACAGGTCTTCAGTCAAAGGGTTGTTGATCAGTGAAATAGGCTGCCTGCTGATGTTGTGGGGAGTTCCTCATTGAATGTATTCAAAAGTAGGGTGGACAAATATTTTAGACATTATAATTTTTTTTAGTTCTAATTACTGATGGATGGGATGAGATTTATGCTAAGTAAGTGTGCATGCCACATACCCTTTTAAGCAGGCATGGCTGCAGTTTGAAAATTATTGGTAAGGCATTCAATTCACATGTGTTAAGAGGGATCAAGTGAATAGGGCTGGATAGCTATGGTAGATAGGCATCGATAGGTTTGTGGGACGTTGGTGGATGGGTTCTTTAGGATGTGGTGTTGGTTGGGGTGGGTCTTTTTACCAGGCTTATGTTATCTTCCATTTACAGACTTAACCTGGATGCGCCCTTGTGGCTCTTATTAGCACGCGCCCTGGAGGGCCTCTGAAAATTACGCGCACTGGAGGGGGGGGGGGGCGATTCCGTCCCCCCTAAGATCTCGGCTCATATTAAAGCTGGAGGAACAAAATTCGCAGGGTGAATAGGTACGGTAGTGAACTCTATTGTGTACAAATTTCATGACCTTAGGTGAATATCTTCAAGGTCAAATGAGGTCACATTTGTTTTGTTTTTTTAACTTGTTTTGCGTGGCTCGGCTTGTCATTGGTATGGATCGCTGTGATGGTGTTTAAATGCTCCAAAATGGGCATCAATGACGTTTCGAACATTACTAATGATGCAATATAGATGATAGACCCGACATTTGACCTCAGGTCACCTATATAGCAGCACTTTATCAGGTCAGTTACCTGTTCCAGTTATCGGAACCGGGCCGCCCGCCCAACTGCTTCGTCGGGCAGCTCGGCGCAATCGGCTTCGCGAAGAAAGGAGTGAAGTATATGAATACAGTATGGAAACGCAATGACAAACAGTACACAATGACAAACAGTAGTGCATTCATGACAACATTCCAGTTGACGAAGTTTGGTTCCATTAACCTGTCATGAACTTAACCCGACTTGACCTCGGCAACCTAACATGACCTTGATCGGGGACGAGTGGTCTAGGGGTAAGATGCTCGTCTCACAATCGAAAGATTGTTGGTTCGAGTCTCACCTGTCGCTATTCTTCGCCCGCGACCAATCGGCATGAGAGATTGGCGACGCTATATGGCTCAACGGTCGACGTGTCGTAAAACCAATAACCAACCAACATGACCTTGAAACTATATAGCATATCAATATACATCAAACAATTCGCTAGTGTTGCCAAGAACACTTCCCTTTTGCGGATATACGGGAGGCGCATCATATTTTTTTGCCGATTTTTGCGCTAGGAAATTTTTTTGACTAAAAAAATCCGGTCAATTTCCATTTTTCTTGCTTTAAACGACGCGCTGGTCATTTCCAAGCAGGTATGCAAGAAATGGCGTATATCGATCGGTAAAATATGGAGTTATGCACGAAAAACCGGGGGGGGGGGGTCTGATTTGCGTGTTAAGTCCCCCCTCCAGTGCGCGTGTTAAGTCCAAACACATTATGACTTCTATGACTTTATGATGTTATTCTCTATCTCCCAAGCAAAATCAGGAAAAAGTGTGGGGCAGAATATGGGGTTGGGGTGGGGTAATATATAATGAATGTAAATGCAAAATTATCACATGAAAACCTAATCTAACCTACTGATGTTGATTTCCTAAAACCTAATCATGATTTTGGATTCCATATAACTTGCTGATGTTTGATCCTCTAAAACATACTGATGTTGGATTGCCTACAACCCATTCATGTTGGGTTGCATAATGCCCACTGATGTTGGATTGCCTAAAATATACTGATGTTAGATCATGTAAATCATTTATGTCACCACATACATCCACATGCTGTCAGTCCTAAGTGGTGGGATTTTAAATAGTGGATATCTTGCTTACATATTTACAAAATAAATGGTAGAGAAAGGAGATGCTAGATAGGCTTCAACAAGTTCAGTCCATATATTTTTCTCCAATTTGTGCTCCAGGGCTTCTTCCATATAAATAATGTCTTCTATTGTACTAGGTTCCCTTGTGAAGAGGGAGGTGAAGTGCCTATTCTGTGAAAGCTGAGTAATTCAGGTGAAGTATTGTCATCTTCCTAACTTGTGATGTAGGTCAGTCCCAAAATAAAGGAGTTATTTTTTAGCTGTAGACCTGACATGTTATGTTGTTAAAAATATCGCAGACATGTTTCTCAATGCTATTAATGATGATGGGTCCATTCATTCCTGCAGGAAATCCATACTTTTCAGTTGGTGGCAAAATATTGCACCAGCAATGTAGCCTAACCTGATCTTACCATACCTTACCTAATCTAACCTAACCTAGCCTAACCTGGCCTAACCTAATCTATTAATGTTCTGTCACCTAAAACCCACTGATCTTAGATCACCTAGTATCATTATGTCACTGAAGGATTCTGCATCATTTGCGGTATAAATGCAAATGTCGCATGATTTTAAATAGTGAATGTCTTGCTTATATGTGATTTCTCAAGGAAATGGTGGAGGAAGAAGTTAATAGGTAAGCTATCAAGGAGTACAGTCCATACATTTTCCCCAATTTGAGCTCAGGTTTCTATGTAAATGTTTTTTCTTTATAACCTTTTTCTAATGAAAGGTTGTTAGTGGCTAAGTGCAGCCTCATTTATTTATTTCTTTTACTATTTAAAAAAAAACAGCCATGATAGTTGGGTCTCTGCTGACTATGGGGTTTATTTTGACTGTTTTTAATTGCTAGAACACTGAATATGCTCCAAGTGGTGTAATGCATTCTATAATATAAATTGTCTTAAATTAGCGTATTGTCATGCATTGATTTGTCTGCATATTCCAGAGTATCATTTGGAAATTCACTTTATTTGGTGAGTTTCCAGTGGTGTTTCATGATGTGGCAGCATAGCTCAGTGACCTGATACGATTGGATTGAAAGGTCTTTACCAAGACATAAGCACAACTGCTGTATCCATAGCTTAGAAGCAGCTTTTAGTTTGGACAATTTGGAAGCATTTTCAACAAAGGTGTTATTTTATACCATGAAGTGGTCAACTATGAAACATGAACCAATATAAATGTGAAGATATATCACACATGCTCGATCTCATATGCCAGATATGTGGTATATGCCCAAACAGTTTGGATTCACCTTCAAGATGTGAAGGGAATAGGAATCCATCCTTTTTAGGTGTTATTAGAAAGCTTCGTGGGATGAAGGGTAATTAATTGAAAGCCTTTCATGAGAAACTTGGCTGTATGCTACATAGGCTACATGCTGTGTACATGCTGACGTCGCAAATGATGAAAGAAACTGATGTTTTCCCAGTATTGCTGTGTTGCACATGACGAAGGCTGTCATGCTATCTTGTGCATACGTTGAACATGAAACATCCCATCTACCTTGTTCGGTAGCGGTTTTCGCTCAGTCATGTACCATCACATCGCATCTCTCCACCAGCCTTGTTGACTATTTCAGTGGCAGTTCGCCGAGACCCGGTGCACAAGCCAGCGGCGATGCCTGACGGCCGCGGCACCTTCCTGGACGTGGAGCCGGGCCTGCTGACCGACCGACTCTCCGTGCTGGGCGGCGCGCCGGCGGACGACGATGCGCTGGCGGCGCTCACCATGCCGGCCGAGGCGGCCGCGCACGAGCGGCGGTCCGACACGCTCGAGATCGCGCCGCAGCCGGCCGTCTGCTGCAAGACGCGCGACCGCGCCGGCGCCAAGGTGTTCGTCAACGTGTGCACCAGCGGCGAGATCCCGCCGCCCGAGCTGCTCACCGAGGACGAGCTGCGCCGGCTGCTGCAGGACGCGGAGCGCGCGCCGCAGTTCCGCGTGCCGATGAGTCTGAGCGAGGCGCACAAGGAGCTGGACAAGTCGGGCGGCCCGTGCACCGCCTACGACGTGGTGATTCACCCGCAGTTCTACACGCAGGTGAGAACGGGCCGCCGGCTGTTGATCGTGTTCCGATTCAGTCGCTTTGCGTTTGTTGCCCGAAGTGAATCAACTCAGGATCAGGGTCGTAGAAATATGGCTTTGTCCTGGATGTTTGTCAGCCTGAATCAGGGTCGGATTTGTGCTTTGTGATCCTGGACGTGGAACAGACAATTTTGTGGTAATCGAATACAGAGTGGATTTTGTTTTCAAACATGTGACATCAGAATCTCAGTTTGCACTTGGAAACGAATCTTGAGCACATGATCACAGGGCAGTTAATTGTCAAACAGCATCATTCCATCTCCAATTGGGAAAAATGAGAGGATGATTTTGTGGAAGGATGATGTTCTGGATGCAAAAATACGGGAAGAACCTATTTTTTCCAACCCTCTCCTGAACATCATCTTCAACGGAATACTATCTGCTCCTTTTTTGCCAAAGTTTGAATTAAATTGTTTGAAAATGACTGCATGCCTGTTGCTGTTTCATAAATATGCCCCAACTGACTGGAAAGTACGGGGCGAGTAGTCTAGGGGTAAGTTGCCCGCCTCACAATCGAAATACTGTGGGTTCGAGTATCACCTGTCGCTACTCTTCGCCCGCGACCAATAGGCGTCAGATATTAGCGACGCTGCATGACTCAACGGTCGACGTGTCGTAAAACCAATATCCACCATCACTGGGATGTGCAAGAGGGAAGCATTTATCTCGGAAACATAAAAATTGAAAAGCCCCAAAATTTTACAATCCAAATCGATTATTTCAAATCGCGAAACAAACCCTTCTGCGGATCCATCTGGTAACATGTGCCACAGCCGATGTCTATGTATGAAGTTATTGCAGTTGCAGTAGCACCTCACAGAAGATCTCTCCACGTACCCGATTGAGACAGAAATTGTTTTCCGGCAGGTGGACTCTAGTCTGCTCTTCAAGACGTTCTTCATCACCGTCGTCATCACGGCCATCGAGGAGAAGTTCGACGTGGAGCTGGACAAGAACCAGTGGGTGACGATGCGCAACAAACTGTACATGGGCAAGATGCCCAGACACTTCATCCGCCGGCGCGACCTGCCCATGGTGCAGGAGTGCTCGCGCGCCGACGCGGCCGCTGCGCGGCGTGACTCCGCCTCGCGGCCGCTCATCACCGAGCTGACGACGAGGCGGACTGCGCCGCCGCCGGACACGGTGCCGCACCAGCTGGAGCGGCGCGCCGACGGCCGGCTGGTGGTGACGCTGCGCCTGCCGGCCAGCGTCACCACGCAGCGCCAGCTGACGGTCGAGCTGGCCGACGACCGGCTGGTGGTGGCGGCCGAGGCGGCGCGCCTGCTGGCCGACGTGTGCCTGCCGCGGCGCGTGGCGCCCGACAGCGCGCGCGCCGCCTTCAGCCTGGCGTCGCGCCGGCTGGTGGTCAGCGTGGAGGGCGCCGCGTAGCTGGTGACGGCGGGAGGCTGCCGCTGGACGTGACGCTGCCGCTCGGCGTGACGCTGCCGCTCGGCGTGACGCTGCCGCTCGGCGTGACGCTGCCGCTCGGCGTGACGCTGCCGCTCGGCGTGACGCTGCCGCTCGGCGTGACGCCGCCGCCGCTGTAGGGCAAGGAAGGTGCAGAATGGCAGGAGCTCGGCGCTGTCTCAAGCAGATGGTGAGCGCTTGACGGCGCGCGAGCGCGGATTGTGACATGCGGAGAACGCTGGGAAGGCCGAAGCCGTGCTAAGACTGCTTGCTGTGTGAGGGAGGCGCGTCGTGGATTGTCATCAGCGGCGTCCAGCGGAGGAGAGAGGATGTGAGGTGTCCGGAGGGGGGCTGTGAGCAGCCCGTCTGACACTCGGTGTGGCAGGTGGCGCCCTTGTTCTCGCCACCAGATGGCGAAGGTGGCCAGTGGTGGAAGCCACACCCAGCCAGAAACCCAGCCAGGGTGAATGGTTGGAACCCGACTCGGACAAGTCTTCTTCGCTGAGGTATTCGCTGAAGGTTAGCGACATACTGCCTGTCGGACCGGCACCTGGTAGCGTTCTCTAGTTCGTCGTCGGTCTCAAGATTGCCGCCAGTTCAGTTTCGGAGCGTTTGTTCCTGCTGCCGGGCAGGGTATTAGCCTAGCGGTTGTGATTTCGTTGTCGGTTATTGCACTGCTTCTTACGTGTAATTGCATTGTCCTCTCTAAATATAGCTCTTTTTAACACTCGTAGTTTAACCCCTGGGATACGTTTACTGGTATTGTAAACGTATTGCTCATGTTTTCCTCCCTGGTCACTACTTTTTAGCAATCAACATTCATGATATTTTGGTAATAGTTACTTCAGCCACGATGGATGTTGTTTTGCGTGGGCTTGTTTGTGTTGTGGCTGGTCTGGCAACCAAATTAGCTGGATATGTTACATGTGATGGACATTGCCAGGCAGGTGCGTCACTTTGTAGCTTTTTCGAGGAAGCCGCGACTGGCATGTTCACATTCTCGGTTATCACTTCTCAAAGTGTCCTCGTGATGGGCGCAAATACCATGATTCGTTTGTAGGAGTCTGGTTTCGCACAACAATGAGGCGGTGCATTCAGCAACACGATGGACCACAAACCGGACTTTTGTATTGAACAGAGAGACAGAGATAAAAATCTGAGCTGCACGAGACTGCTTTGCGGTTATGCTTTAGCCGCTTTTTCCGGTGGACAGATCAGTGCACTGATGTCCAGCCAGCAAACGAACGTTTTTTCCCTCTGTTAATGAAGCTGAGAATAGGATTTCTTCGAGAGCATCGGATATAATTTGAAGGCATCTTCAAATGGTATTCAGATACTATAATACGATGATACTACTATAAAATGACATTCAGAGAATAGGAAAAAAAATCGCTTGCATGTTGAATCTCTTGCTCGTCCGGAGCAGAATGCTCCTTTGCCCGCCGGCGTCCTTGCCACGCACTGCCCACCAGCAATATTTATGCGAATACTGCAGATGGTTTCAAAGTTGTCCGGTGGAAGCCATGCAATGCTCTGTCTCGCCGTTCATGTTTTGGTGATATTCCCGAACGGAGCAGGTGCAATTGCGGCAAAAGTGGCCAGTGGGTAAATGAGACAAGCCATGCCACCACAGAGAAATTGGTGATTATGAAGAGAGAATGATCCACAGAGAATTATTAATTATGATGCGACCAGGGCATACGCCTTTCGCATTTGGTCTTCTATGTAGTATTCGGGGTGAATAATTTGCCACTTTCGTAGATTATTCTTGGACGCAAAATGACCACAGCAGTCGACGCGCCCTAAAGCCCAAATAACTAACTAACTAACGCGAAGATTATTCTCTGTTCAGACTGCTTTCGACGAAATGGTATGATTTCAGGTCGTTTGGAGAACATCGCATATCGTAGGCACACTGTTATCAAAAATGTCCATTCTCTTCAACGCCATTAGTTGTTCTGTCGTGCAGTCGAAGTAAGCAATCTTCATGACCAGCATACATGCTTGGACAGGCGATAGATCGCACATCCACCACCTGGCGATAGCTGCATTTGATCCAGTCGCGGTGCACTGGTGATGGCAACAGCTGACGCACAACGTACACTTATTGCCATCAAATCAGCAGGCCGCTCGTCGGCGTCCGTGACTTTGGCGCATGACCAGTGGTTTATTGGTATTCCTGCTTCATTGATGTCAGTGCGGTATCGTACTCGCGTGCAATTGATGTGGCGTGGGTCATTGCCGGCAGCGATGGGGAGTGGCACTGCAGTGTTGGCTGGTTGCCAAGGACGATGCAGTGACGCTCGCCAGTGTATTTTTCCATTGCTGGCTGTTCGGACAATTTGGATGGCGGTGAAAGTTGCTGAATCTGTGCGAATGTCGAATATTTCGCTTGGTTGCTTGCTTCTTCGGTGTGTCTTGGGTTCTTTAATTTAGGTGGAGAACATCACATACCAGGAAAAATAGTTGCGTCTTGAGTCAGCTGTTCTTCTGTTCATGGACATGGTCAGTTGGTCTGCATCAGTGCACCCAACAAATAAGTACATGATAAAGTACACATGACCTGATGGACCTTCAATTACCGCTTACATGTTTCTGAGGTGGTATAGGGCGGTGCATGTGCCCTGAATCGTACTGTGCAATTGCATTACAAGTCTTATATATGGCATTCAACATTTTTAGTTACATCTTCGATAGCAAGGTTAGAAGATTCGTATTCACATCTGATGCCCAAGTGAAAGTGAATTTGAGTAACTGTACTCGGTACTCCCATATATCAGTTGAAGGACCTCGGCGAAATGACATTGGTTCAATCTGCAAGTGTGGCGCAAAACATGGCGTTTTCAAGGCCATTTTCCAGGATGTGTTGTTATAGGATCTCAGGATGTTGTAGTATCTGTTACTTCACTGAGCCGAAACGTTTGCGGAGGATATCAAAGTGTCGGTGCCCAGTCGCCACTCGGCACCATAAATATTCCGTGCCGTGTCGATGGCGTCGGAGTCGGCAACGGTGCCGGCATGGCGCGTGGCTGGAACACGGTCGGCGTCAGCGTCGACGCGTGGTTGGAAGACAGTCGGCATCGACGCGAGGTTGGAGGACGGTCGACGCCGGCGCGTCGTTAGTAGACAGTCGCCGTCGGCGCATGGTTGGAGGACAGTCGGCGTCGGCGCGTGGTTGGAGGACAGTCAGTGCCGACGTCTGTGCTGCCGGCGCCGGCGGCATATGAGGCCGTGTCGATCGCAGTTGACGGGCTGCGTGTCGGCTGACCGGGCCCGTAGCCGATGGGGCCCCGGCTGGTCGGCGGTGCCGACCGGTGGCGGACGGTCCGGCCCAGACTCGGCCGCGGTATGTGGAGGGTGATGGTGGTGCTGCTGAGTGCCGCTCTTGGCCCCGTCGCGGCCAGCCCGCTGGCACAGTTCGTGGCCGACTACTCCGAGTACCGCGGCGTGTCTGTCGTCAATCTGTACGCCAGCAAGTCGTCAGGTGAGTGGCCTGCGCCGACTACTCCGGGTACCGCGACGTGTCTGTCGTCAGTCTGTACGCCAGCAGGTCGTCAGGTGAGTGGCCTGTGCCGACTACTCCGGGTACCGCGGCGTGTCTGTCGTCAGTCTGTACGCCAGCAGGTCGTCAGGTAAGTGGCCTGCGCCGACTACTCCGAGTACCGCGGCGTGTCTGTCGTCAATCTGTACGCCAGCAAGTCGTCAGGTGAGTGGCCTGCGCCGACTACTCCGAGTACCGCGGCGTGTCTGTCGTCAGTCTGTACGCCAGTAGGTCGTCAGGTGAGTGGCCTGTGCCGACTACTCCGGGTACCGCGGCGTGTCTGTCGTCAGTCTGTACGCCAGCAGGTCGTCAGGTGAGTGGCCTGCACCGACTACTGCGAGTACCGCGGCGTGTCTGTCGTCAGTCTGTACGGCAGCAGGTCGTCAGGTGAGTGGCCTGCGCCGACTACTCCGAGTACCGCGGCGTGACTGTCGTCAGTCTGTACGCCAGCAGGTCGTCAGGTGAGTGGCCTGCGCCCCGCGCCGTACGGCCACCGGTCCGTCGAACGCATAGAATGGGAACACCGCGCTGACGTTTGGGTTTCGTGTTTTCCAGCGTAACTGGGCGCGGTAGTACACGGAACTAGTCCCGTGTAATCTAAAGCTAGCAACCGAACAAGATTTGGAGACCTCACCAGAAGGTGCGACGGATGTCAACTGAGGGTTTTTTTCCGCGCGACCGGAACGTGTCATGCCATTATATTTGCGTTAAAATACAGCCACACCATGCTAGTTCCACCCCTGGCCATTTTGCATGTACTAGAATAACAGCATGGAATTCAGGCTACACTTCTTAACACGTGGAATGTGATAATTTCCTCCAAATTTGGGTTTGTCCACTTGCATCGTGCATGTGAATTCTTGTTATTATTTCTGTTGACACAGCCAACTTGATGATCTTTTTTAGATCTAGGGGAACACAGAACGAAGGGAAAACCGAAGGATCGAAACCGGTACTTGAGGTTAATTATATAACCAGATACCTCAGTTTGTGAAGTCCTTTCTACTGCATTGCAGGATCTCTTTGATGGCTTTGTATTGCTTACACACATTGACTAGTGACCAGCGACGTTAGCTGGGTGCAGGGGGGGGGTAGGATTTTCTTAAGGGTTCCGACCAAAAATAGGTAGGTAAATGTGAAACAGAGACCACTTTCAGCGCGAGAAGCGCGCCCAAACTTTATGGTTTTTGCATGGTCGAATGTCAAAATGTCTGAATTCATCTAGTGTATCTGCTAGATACACCTTCCGCCTTCAAAACATGTCTTGCTACGGCAAAGCCCGTGTTTCAGTCGATATTGTTGATGGACCTGCTCTGTCTCGAAGCGTCACAATCGAAGCAAGCACTTGCCACATATATATTGAAGCTGATTTCTCGAATAGATTTGTTGAATTAGTGAATCCAATCTCATCGCATTGGTGTGATTGTATGTGGTTATTGACAGTAAAACACTACGTGGGATGTCCCATTCTTTGCTGCAACTTCTGCAAGATTAGGAAATTATACCCGTTGACTCGTCAAAACTCGAGAACGTGTCTACTTATAAAATGCTGTAGGGGAAGTGAAACCCCGCCTAGAGCCTCTTAAAATAGAATATGCAGTTGTTCCAGAATGAAAGCAACCTTCCGTCCTGATTTCGTCGTTCTAGGTTGCGTTGCTGCGAATTAGACGCGTATTAAGAGGGTTAGAGTTCAGGTTGATTTTTATCCTTGTCGAGGGTAGACTCTCAGGGCTTGGCTTCGCTCGTATTATCTTTCAGGGGCTCTTTTAAGCCCAGAGAGCATCTCAGAGCTCTCTGGCCCTCAGCGCCCTGTTTATTCCTCAGCTGTCGGAAGGCCATTCCAGCTGAGACTGCTCTTTCCAGCTGGCAGGAGCATTCCAGCTCTCAGGCGGGCCATCTCTTGTCTTTACGGCCCTTGCCAGCCCTCAGGGTGGACGTCTTCAGGCCTCAGTGGCCCTTTGCACACAAGCTGTCAGAAGCGTCACATTTTTCCTCGGTTATATCTCTGCGCTCAGTGCGGTTGCCTGGAGGGCCCCATAGGGGACTCGCCAGGTGGCGGATGCCACTTCACCCCTTGGAAATGCCGCTGATTTCTAATAGCCCGGGGCCCCTCCATGGCCTTAGAGGCCCTTTACCTTGCACCGGGAACCCTCCGCCTCGGCCCAGATCGTCTCGGTAGCTCGGGGAGCTCTTTGTCGACCTGAGGTCACTGTCAGCTCTGAGCCACTCTTCATTAGCGTGAGCCAAAGCCGACGCAGTGGTTCTGCACGTCCTGCTCGGGGCTCTATCCGTCGGTTCAGGGACTTTCTTTCACGGCTTAGAATACTCTCCGTCCGGCCAGAGTCCCCTCTTCAAAAGTTTGGGCCTCATATTACGTAAGGGACTCCTATCTCGGCCTCTATCGGCCCAGGGGCCCTTCATACTGGCTCTGGGCCCCTCTGATGGCCCGGGGCCCTCCCGCAGCTAGTTATCCTCTCTTTCGGCACGGGGGCCCTCCTTAGCGATCCAGGGTCTCCTCTGTCAGGCCGGAGGTCCTCTTTTAACATCTTGGACCTCCTCCATCAAGCCAGGGGCCCATGCACCGCTCGAACCCCATCCGTCAGCTCAAGAGCCCTTTCTGACGGCCCGAGGTCCTTTCCGACAAAGGTCCTCTCCGTTCTTTTAGGGGCCCTCTTTGACGACATAGGGCCTTTTCCGGCAAGCCGGAGTCCCTTCTTCAAACGCTTAGGCCCTGTCCATCAGGTCAGGAGCACTTTCTTCGGCTTGGGCTCCTCCATCAGCCCAAGGGCACTTCACATTGGCTCGAGGCCCTCTCCGTCAGCCTGGGGACCCTTCCAACTATCCGGAGGCCCCTCCATCAATCTAGAAGCCCTTCACGTTAGCCCAGCCAGGGGCCCACAGCACCTTCCTGAAGGCACTCTCCGTTGACTCGGGGTCCTCTTCATCGGCCCGTGACCCTTTCCGTCAGCCCGGGGCCCCTTTCGTCGGTTCAGGGGCCCTTCACGCCGACCTAGGGGCCCTTACGGGTCCTCTGCATCAACACTTTGAGGGGCTCTTGTGGGCCCCTCAAGGCAGCCGCCTCATGGGCCCACTCCGACCCTCCATGTGTGTGTGTGGGGGGGGGCTGCCCGATTCGCTCCCTTGGCTACGCCACTGATAATCATGTGTATGTATTGATCAGAACCACGAATGCATCAAGGTGACTGTGAAGGATGCTGAGTGCTGACAAAATCAACCACACCTGTCCGCCCAGCTAGCTGGATGGTCGCGCGCACTGCAGTGACCTGGTGTTACGGCTACGTCACGCTCATTCCGGGCCAGTCACGGGCGAAACGCACGCGTAGGTTCCTTCTCAGCTCCGTCCAGGTCTGCAACCAGCACTGCTGAATAACAGCGGCAAGCCATTAGCTAATAGCTAACACTTATCGACCGCCATTAGCCGCGTTGCCTAACACAACGGACGTTCAACAACTTGGTGTATAATTTGCATTCGAAATACGGTTTGCAATTGGACGTGAGAGCAGGAGACTGACGGGTACAATGCTCATCCGTTTTTCCAAAACATGGACAGGTAATCAACCCTGTGCGATGTGCACGAAAAAAATGGACCAAAATCTCCCGTTCTCATTCTTCCTTCCTTCCCCCTGTTTCTGTCTACTTCTTCATTCCTGACGTGTTGACGCTCCTTGATCACTTCCGAGCCAGGGCGCCTGGAACCACTTCACGTCTGCTGTGCCCGCGCCGTTGGCGTGCCCTTGCCTTGGTGGCGCTCCGACTGGTCATGCACCACGCACTGACGTCATCAAAGTGTGGCGGTCGCCGAGTCGATAGTCTCAGTGTGCGCAGTTGTCGGTGCTACGTCGGCGTTGGATGCCTTTGACGGCGCGTGACAGGCACTGGCCGCCCTGCATCACATGTTTATAGACAATAATCGGGGCCGGCGGTGTTGCAAGTAACGGCACGCTTGTGTGACGGTCCCTCGTGAAATCTGAGCGGCCGCCCGCGCGCTGTTGGCTAACACGTTAGTGTACCCAGCAGGTCAGGCGCACTATCACCATCGCACCGCACTGCACTGCCCACCGTACTGCACTGTACCGCATCATACCGCTGACTGTACCGCATCATACCGCTCACTGTACCGCACCATGCCGCCTGCTGTACCGCATCATACCGCCCACCGCACCTTATACCGCCCACTGTACTGCACCATACCGCCCACTACCTCACCATACCGCTCACTGTACCGCACCATACCACCCACTGTACCGCATCATACCGCTCACTGTACCGCACCATACCGCTCACTGTACCCCACTCGCACCATACCCCCTACCTCACCATACCACTGTACCGCATCATGCCGCCCACTGTACCTCACCATACCGTCCACTGTACCGCACCATACCGCCCGCTGTACCGCACTGCACTGCCTACTGTACTGCGTCATACCTCTCACTGTACCGCACCATGTCGCCCACTGTACCTCACCATACCGCCCACTGTACCGCATCATACCGCTCACTGTACTGCATCATATCGCTCATTGTACTGCACCGCTCGTCTCACAATCGAAAGATTGTGGGTTCGAGTCTCACCTGTTGCTACTCTTCGCCCGCGACCAACCGGCGTGAGAGATTGGCGACGTTATATGACAACAGTCGACGTGTCGTAAAACCAATAACCAGCCATTGTACTGCACCATACCACCCACTGTACCTCACCATACCGCCCACTGTACCGCACCATACCACCAACTGTACCGCATCATATCGCTCGCTGTGCCGCACCATACCGCCCACTGTACTGTACCATATCGCCCACTGTACCGCACCATACCGCCCACTGTACCGCACCATACCGCCCACTGTACCGCACCAAACCGCCCACTGTACCTCGCCATACCACCCACCGTACCGCACCATACCACCCACTGTACCGCACTATGCCGCCTACTGAACTGCACCATACGGCCTATTGTACGAGCACCATACCGCCTATTGTACGAGCACCGTACCGCCCACTGTACAGCACTATACAGCACCATGTCGTCCACTGTACCGCACCACATCGCCCACTGTACCTCGCCATACCGCCCACTGTACTGCATCATACCGCCCACTGTACCTCACCATACCGCCCACTGTACTGCATCATACCGCCCATTGTACCTCACCATACCGCTCACTGTACCGCACCATACCGCCCACTGTACTGCATCATACCGTCCACTGTACCGCATCATATCGCTCGCTGTGCCGCACCATACCGCCCACTGTACCGCACCATACCGCCTACTGTACTGCATCATACCGCCCACTGTATCCCACTATACCACCCACTGTACAACACCATACCACCCACAGTACAGCACCATACCGACCACTGTACCGCATCATACCACCCACTGTACAGCACCATACCGACTACTGTACCGCATCATACCGCCCACTGTACAGCACCATGCCACCCACAGTACCGCATCATACCGCTCACTGTACCGCACCATACCACCCACTGTACTGCACCATGTGCCACTCACTGTACCGCCACCGCGCCGCCATCGTACATTCATCGTACATACGGAAGGCTGAACCTGCACCGTACCTCCATCGTACTGCCACCGTACCGCCAAAGTACCGACACGGTACCATCATCGTAGGGTGAGCTGTACCACCACAGAATCTATGACATGCAAGCTAGATTAGGCAGGAAGGAACGCAATAACTTGCTCACAAACCATTCATATATTATAATTTCATTATAATTAGTTGCGTGACTGGTTGGCGTAGCTTGACTACCACAATGCCACCAGTTAGCCTCCGCCTTCCGTGGCCTCCCAATGTCACAGGTGCATTCATGGGCTTTGGTAATTGGCGCTGTGCTTGTTGGACGTACTGGAACTAATCGTGCAAAACGTCGAAGGTGCTTATTCGAGAACGAGTATCACATCCACATGAAGCATATCTGGAGGATACATGCAACAGTGTTTTTGGCTCGTTGCAGTGGGTAGCTCTACATCACTTTGTGGGAGTACATGTGTAGACGGGTGACGTCATGGTCCCGCGAGTCGCCAAGGCGACGCGTGCATTCCGATTGGCTTGTTGCTTCGCGCCAAAAGATCCCCGGCCGCGGGAGTGTGAGAATAAAGCTGACGGTGACCGGACGTGCGGTACGCCCGGGCGGGTTGGACTTGAAAGCTGTCAGACGTGTTTGCAATTCGGACCCAGCGACTACACATGCACAATAACCCAAGTTTGTGTAACCACACATCTGGTTTGCCGAAACTCGAGAGACTGGGCATATAAAACATCAGTATCACCCATATCCCTCGAACAGCTAGCCAAAATTGTCACGGACATGAGAAGCACAGGTGCTTGCGGACCCGACGGGATCTGTATTAAGGTTATCAAATTTCTGTTCTTTTTTATCGGAGAAGTACTGCTCGACATTATAAACACATGCCTGACTACAGCTGACATCCCCTCCACTTGAAAACAGTCAATAGTAACTCCCATTCACAAATCAGGAGATCCTTCGGATCCCTCTAATTTTAGGCCCATCTCATTGGTTCCTGTTATCGCCAAAATCACAGAGAGGGTAGTGCAGACAAGGGCGTCGCCACCGGGGGGAGGGGGGCGGGCAGTCGCCCCCCCCCCTATCGTGAGACTGGGGGGGCGCCGCCCCCTGAAATTTGAGGAGGCCCCTATCCGGAAATGCACAGGAAAAAAAGTGAGCAAGGAGGCCGACGAGACATGAGAGGAGGCCCCTAATTCGAAGAAGGAGTCACCTAGGAGAAGATAGCAAGCCCCAGAAATCAAGAGAGTGCCAATAATTGGCACGGAGGCCCCCAGGAATGCAAAGGAGGCCCCCAGGATTGCAAAGTAGGCCCCCGTGATTACAAAGGAGGCCCCCAGGATTGTAAAGGAGACCCCCAGGATTGCAAAGGAGGCCTCCTGGATTGCAAAGGAGGCCCACAGGATTGCAAAGGAGGCCCCCGTGATTACGAAGGAGGCCCCGATGATTGCAAAGGAGGTCCCAGGATTGCAAAGGAGGCCCCCAGGATTGCGAAGGAGGCCCCCAGGATTGCAAAGGAGCCCCCAGGATTGCAAAGGAGGCATCCAGGATTAGAAAGGAGGCCCCAGGATTGCAAAGGAGCCCCCAGGATTGCAAAGGTCTCCAGGATTGCAAAGGAGGCCCTCAGGATTGCAAAGGAGGCCCCCATGATTGCAAAGGAGGCCCATGATTGCAAAGTAGACCCCCAGGATTGTGAAGGATGCCTCCAGGCTAGCGAAGAAGGCCCCCAGGATTGCAAAGGAGGCCCCATGATTGCAAATGAGGCCCCCAGGATTGCGATGGAGGCCCCCAGGATTGCAAAGGAGGCCCCCTGGATTGCAAAGGAGGCCCCCAGGATAGCAAAGGAGGCCCCCAGGATTGTGAAGGAGGCCCCCAGGATTACAAAGGATGCCCCCAGGATTGCAAAGGCCCACAGGATTACAAAGGAGGCCCCCAGGATTGCAAAGGAGGCCTATGATTGCAAAGGACTCCAGGATTGCAAAGGAGGCCCCATGACTGCAAAGGAGGCCTCAGGATTGCGAAGGAGACCCCCAGGATTGCGAAGGACGCCTCCAGGCTAGCGAAGGAGGCCCCCAGGATTGCAAAGGAGGCCCCCAGGATAGTAAAGGAGGCCCCCAATTGCAAAGGAGGCCCACAGGATTGCAAAGGAGGCCCCTGTGATTACAAAGGAGGCCGCCAGGATTGCAAAGGACGCCCCCAGGATTGCAAAGGAGGCCCCCAGGATTGCAAAGGAGGCCACTAGGATTGCAAAGAGGCCCCAGGATTGCAAAGGAGGCCCTCATGATTACAAAGGAGGCCACCATGATTGCAAAGGAGGCCCCCAGGATTGCAAAGGCCCACATGATTACAAAGGAGGCCCCCAGGATTGCAAAGGAGGCCCACATGATTATCAAGGAGGCCTCCAGGATTGCAAAGGAGGCCCACAGGATTACAAAGGAGGCCCCCAGGATTGCAAAGGAGGCCCACAGGATTATCAAGGAGGCCCCCCGGATTGCAAAGGAGGCCCACAGGATTGCAAAGGAGGCCCTAGGATTGCAAAGGAGACCCCCAGGATCGCAAAGGAGGCCTCCAGGATTGCAAAGCAAGCCCCCATGATTGCAAAGGAGGCTCCCGTGATTACAAAGGAGACCCCCATGATTGCAAAGGAGGCCCCCAGGATTGCAAAGGAGGCCTACATGATTGTCAAGGAGGCTATCACATCAAATATATCACATCAAGACCTTTAAAAAAATAGAACTCGATGTCCAAAAGTTCACACCGATATTCGATCGAATGGACCCCAGCACGGGAAAATTAAGAACAGTTCCGGCAAAAATTACCCGGAGGGCTTTTATACTCCGAAAGGTGCCATCGGCTGAAAAAAAAACTCCGGTGGCCGCAGTGGCATATCAAAGGGGCAAATGCCCTCTCCCTCCTAAGAGGGATATGCTCCCAAGAATCGAGCCGAGGCTTTCAAAAGTCGCGCTGGGGCCACACAAATTCGCGTCGGTCCACCAGAATTCGCGTAGGGGCTCCAAGTAAATACGGCGGGCCCCAGAAAACTCTCTCCGCCAGGCCCGAAAATCTGCAACAGGAACCGCCAAGATCGCGTTGGGGCCACAGCCAAGTACAACGCACCCCGCAAACTCGAACCGGTCCCACCAAATATCGCGCTCGGACCCACAATTCCCATCGGTAGTACCACAAATTTGGTCTGGGCATAAAAAATTAACGTCGGGGCTGCCAACAATTGGCGTCTAGGGCTCCACATAAGCACCGTGTGACCCCCAAAGTCGCATCGGTATCCGAAAAAGAAAGCCGGAGCCCTCCAAAATAAGGAGGGATTCCAAAAAGTCCGGGTCAGGAAAATGGTTCTGAAGCACCGAACATATCAGATGCCTTGACAAATTGCGTACGGTATCGAAAAACATACCGGAGCTCGAAGAAAATCTTGGTGAGATGGCAAAACATGGCGCCAGGAACTCGAAAAATCAGGCCGAGATTCGGAATTTAAAGAAAATTCAGAAGAGGTCCACAAAAATCGCGTTGAGCCCAGATAACTGGCGTTGGGTCCCCGGAACCACGCGCCTGGGCGCGATAAGTTGCGCTAAGACCCAGAAATACCGCACCGAAGACCGAAAATCGTACTGGGCCCCACAAATGTGCGTCAGAAGCCCCAAATAAACACAGCGGGACCCTAAGAGCACAACGGGGACCGAAAATGTAACTGGCCCCCCAAAGCGCAGTCTCGCAAAAAGCGACAGGGCCCTAAAACATGCGTTGCAGCCCTAAATAAATATAGCGGGAACTCTAAAAAACACACAAAAAAACACCAGAAGCTCTCAAGGCACACAGGGGACATGCGACCGCACAAGGGCCTGAAAAGAGGCTGGGGTCGCAATAAGCAACATGGTCCCAGAACGAACAAAAATACCGGGCACTAAATAAATACATTGAGATCATTGAAAGCGCCCCGACAACTAAGAAAAATCATCGGTGCACAAAGAAGCAACAAACCCTAAAACGAGCACGGGTTTCGAAAATGCGTTGGGCCTCGAACACAAATGGATTGGAGCCCTAAGACACATCCGTAGACGAAGAAATACGAAACGGGTCCAAAGAAGTGCACTCAGGCAGGGCCTCGGTTCGGTAGCCAACCTGGAAGCATGTGTAATCAAAGATATGAGGTGCATCAAAGCTCAGCGGGTATCCGCATTTCTTCATCATAAAATATGGGAAGTAGGGAACTAGTGATCGAATTTAATTAATCGAATTTTCGTAGCGAACGCCCATACAAAGCATTTCATCACGTCAGATAAGGCGCAAGTCTATCATGTGGCAGCAATTAGCAAAGTGTAGGAGGCCCAGCAGAATCCGTAGCATTGCACGAAGTGTGGCGAATGCGCCGAATGCGCAAGATGGGTGTGCACATGTACTAACGCTGGTGTCGTGGCGACCGGGCACTATGAACTGGAATGTCTGAAATTGGTAAATTTTACATTTTAAAGTGAGCTGTGTAGGTGTAATTTCAGCAGTGCAAGGTGACTTATCAAGGGATACCAAAAGAATACATTCGAACAGGGTGGGGGAGCCAGGGTTGAAATCCGACGAATCAGAAACGATAGTGGTAGATTAGGCCCCTCGACCGGATAATTCAGTTGATCACTAATTATTTTACATAAAAAGGTCCCCTTTGACAAAATAGTGGTCGAAATCGGAAGACTTTTTATTGAGTAGGTGGACCCCTCCAAATACGTTTGCCCCCCTCCCTTGACGCAAATATAGGTACGTCACTGGTCCCCCAATAATTTTCAGAAACATACGCGCATGGAGCAAAGCCAACATTGAGGGACAAATTCCCCCTGACAAGCATACAAAACAACACCGATGCCAGATATTAAATGAGAGAAATGAAGTTTTTAAATGTATTTTCTTCCTACAAAATTGTCTTCTGTGATTACAGCCTGTATGATTAGAGCTTGCCAGCTTCAATACCTTCTCAACGACATAATTTACAAAACGGTACAGCACAGTGAAAACCATGGGCGTGACTGCGTGGAATTTGAAGGTTTTGCATCATTTGTGCATTGTCATTGTTACATTGTTGCATTGCCATTGATGCATTGTTGTTCAATGCTTGTTCTTGTTCTTGTGTTTTTTTTGTTTTCTTGGTGTTTTTCTTGTTCTTGTTTTTGTGTTTTTGTGTTTTCTTGGTGTTTTTCAAGGCTCAGCACTAGGTCCACTCCTCTATTGCATCTTTTCGAACGACTTCAGTTTACACGTCCTGGTAGCACACGTCACTCAGTTCGCAGACGACATCCAGGTCCCCATCTCCGGTGGCAAATCTGATCTCCCAAATATAACAAGTCAGATGGAGACATGTCTGAACCAACTCTACGACTACTTCCTGATAACGGTTTGAAGGTAAACCTGACCAAAACTCAGCATCCCACATTCGGATCGCGTCAAAATCTTCGCAATATCACCCCGATACGAGTGTGCTATAGCGACGCCGTGATAGATGAGAGCCATTCGTGTAGGAGCCTCAGGGTAACATTTGATCACCACATGTCGTGGGATTCCCATGTAGCTGTTGTGGTCCGCAAGTGCACTGGATTTCTTGTGGCCCTGAGCCATCTGCGTCACCATCTGTCCACCAGTACCCTCTTCACTATAGTCAATAGTCTAGTTATATCCAATATCCGATACTGCATATCTGTTTACGGGAACGGGTCGGCAGCACACATCCACAGACTAGACAAGATCAATAACTTCGCCACTAGAGTCGTATCAGGTCTACGGAAATTTGATCATATTTCTGATGCCCGTAACGAGTTGGGTCTCCTCACCGCAGCTGATCTATATCTATTTCACAACTTTACTTTTCTCCACAAGATTATTCTGACGGGTGAGCCAACGCACATTGCCGGTCAAATCACTACAAACTCTACCCTGCGAAACCGTCATACACGTGCAGACGACCACCTGCACCTGCCAGCCATACACAGAGAGGCGGACCGCAGGAGATTCATCTACTCGTCTGTCTTCCAATATAACGAACTTCCTACCGAAACAAAAACATCGAGGCTGTCTAACTTTAAGAAACATGCACTAGCTTATCTCCACGAACGACACTAGTTACACACAAAAAAAACTTACACAATGGATGTGTGTACACTATGAACTCACCTTTTGGCCATCGCTTTCCTATCCCTTCTATAAACTACTCGTTTATAGCTCGTGTTGCAAGCACGGTGTGTGTAGTGCAGATAGTGATATGGGTATTGTATTATGTTGGTGTATGAATGTTTGTTGCGCATCTGCTCCCACTATTGACCACAAATCTATCTTTTCTTTGTAAATATCTGTGAGTTATACCTAGACTGTCCATAACATGCACTGTACGTGGAGGGCATGTATCGTGAAATAAACAAATAAATCAGAGGATGATGACTGGTAATTGGTAATATTTACATAAGGTTTCCAAGTCATCAGCTCCATTTCATTTCAGCTTCATCTTTTGATTCATTTCATTACATACAATTCATCATTCTGTTTCGACCCCAAATCATTGAACTAGTGACGTGATAACACAGGTGCAAACTCATACAACGCGCAGACCAACTTTACACGTATTCACATACTTACAAATGTCGGAATGACGGAATTACAGATTACAAGATTACAAATGAACACAGATTACAAATGACGGAAATAATGCATGAACGACGGTCGCAATCATATCATAGCTTGCGAGCTAGTGTCCGCTGACAGCGGTCGATTTGCAGGCCAGCGAAGTACAGTGGAATTCCACACGTTTTGCAATGGTCGCTTTAGAGCATGCCGCATTGAGCTGTGTCGTGTTAGTGATAGTGCGTTTTCGTCATGGGCGCTGTATAACCAATGCAGTTGATGCGCCCAAAAACCCTAATAACTAACTAACTGATAGTGTGTTGTCACCCCACCGCCACACGGTGGGGTGACTGTTGCCGGCCGGCTTTTATTGGTATATTATTTATGCCATTTGCCATAAATAATTGCTTGTACCTCGACCCCGGCGCTCCGGGATAGCTGCATTAGTAGTAATGGGTGGAGAGAATGCGTCAGACTCTACACGTAAGCAAACTGTGTTAATAACATTCAAAATGTGATTGTTGCCTGTTGTTTGACCGAAGACCATCCCGATCACCGAAGAACGTACGAAGTGCCATTAATTTTTCGTGTACTACTGTTGTCTCGTGCCGCAGATTTGCTGCTTTTTGTTCACTTATTTTGATCAGGGTTGTTGCCATGGACAGATCATATCCTACCGTATGTGAGACATAATGGGACCGTTGACTATGATTTCAATGACATGGCCGCGGAGGTAGTTAATGATTTGTGAAAGTCCCACGAGCGTACCAGAATATTTTGAAGCTGATTTTGATAGATGACAGTCTCTGGACAGATAGGTCAAAGGTAACGCCAAAGCTTCGCGCCTCGTTGACTAGTGTGTCAGTTATCCACTGAATCATGCGCGCACCTGGGTGCATATACGTAGCACCTGGATGTGCTACGTAGTTTCTGCGGTCCAAAAAGCATAACTCCGCTTTTTCAGCATACATTTTGGGCGCGTTCGCGCGGAATCACACGTCGAGCGCTCTGGCTATCGCTCCATGTGTAGCGAACTCCTGTCCAGAGAGCACCACATGCGCGTCGGCAACATACCGCGGGATGTACACGTCTGGAGCGAACAGGCTCAGGTGGCTTTCGTATGCACAATTAAGTCATTCCAGAGCCTGGTCCTGGAATATTCCCATGGCGTACGACGGCGGGCATGAGAGCTGTTTCGTTAAAGCGCTTATTGAGGTCAATCAGACGAAAACAAGACATCTCCCCCCCCCCCGACTCCCTCGATTTTGTTCAGCTGGAGACGCACCTCTGAGAAAAAGGAGCCCTTTGGAAAGAAAGGTGCCCCCCGAGAAAGTCCGAGTGCATTCCTCTCTAATTTTTCAGCCAGAAGTGCCCCTCAGAAAGCAAAGGCTTCCAGGTGCTTTTGTAGTGGCGCCCCTCCGTACATGTGCCCCCGTGACAATTCTTGGATCCACCCCTGGCCCAAGCCACCACCAATAAGATTTAGAGGCCAACCCAAGATGCTTGGGCAATGGGCCCTACCAATGTCTTCCGTCATTATCTAAGCAATTGTGTTTTCAGAAGTGGTGTACATTATTACATATGGACCTTAACACGCGCGCCGAAGAGCCTCTCACATAACGCGTACGAGAGGGGGGGGGGAGATTCGGCCCTCAAGATATCGGAAATTACTGAAGCTAGAAGCACACAATTTTGAAGTTAGATTACAGCTGTAGTGAACTCGATTCTGTATGAATTTCATTACCATAGGTCAATGCCTTCGGGGTCAAATGAAGTCGACATCGGTCGCCTCACCGCGCCGCCGCTCCGCTGCACACGACGAAGCCTTTGTAGCCCTGAACGCTGGGCTGTTGGGAGCCGACCGCTGCCCCGTCCGTCGAATTTGCGCCGCCGCTGTTCCTATATTTATCAATGGAGTTCGATTTTGTTTTGCATGGGATGCGCTTATCAGCTCCTAACAGCCGCACCATTTCATTACAATACCTCCGCCCGTTTGTGAGATATCGTCGAAAACAAAAACAGAAGGGGTGGGCGGATTTCGCCCCCTTCCGTGCGGGTGTTAACCGGCTTTAACATGTTCTTTGTAGGTTTGACACTTTAGCCACCTGATATCACCTGTGCGCATAGGTGCCTAAATGGGTAAATAGCATCCTTAACCATTGGTGGAAGCTTCTAAAGTATTGCAGTTGTTACTTACATTTCAGCAGCGCTGATGCGAAAATCGTTTTTGCAGCGCAGATACCCCATTGTGGTATGTGCCATAGCCATTCGACTTTTGCAGTAATTATATATTAAAATGAAATCAGAAGCTTCGAAATGAATACATCCTGTTAGTGTTTCGAATCCGTGGGATTATGGGCCATAATGTCATGCTGATACGGCCATTATCTGCAATTGTCGGACGGTGAATGCATCCACCTGCCCGAGTAGCGCACACTATTGACTGCTGCTTCACAGAGCCGTAACTGAAGACATCGCCAGCGACGCCACCTGTTCATGGCAGTCCACTGCTGCCGCACGACACCGTAATGCAGTCATGTATGCATGCACAATGTGTGCACATGGTGCACACACGTGCTGGTGCGTTCCGTGAGATGCACCCGCCGCTGACACGCGCGTCGTGGATGCTTACAATAATTGTCATGGCTTGAGGCATGCATGATCAAGGTTAGGTTGCAAGTTTTCTGCTAGGTGATTTCGTGTGGCCCGACTTTAATCCTGACTATGCCTCTATAGCATGGCAGATTATTATTTAAACTATGCATTGCTGTGGCTGTTCCTCCATGTATGCCCTAGGCCTGGGCCAGCATGGTTTAATTTTTTTTTCGCTCTGGCCTTAGTCTGGCTGGCCAGATCTAAGTTGATCCCTGTGATCGAATCTAGTCTGAAGGTATAATCTGGCGAAACTGGGCCGGATTTGGTCCTGGTCTAATCGGATGCGATCGCAAGTGAGTACGCTTTATTCTACCCGCGATCACTGTGTTTTGAGCTGGCCAAACTGAGCCAAATCTGAGCCGTTCCAACTCCGACCTGAGCCGACCTGAGCCGACCTGAGCCGATTTCACTCAATATGACGCAATCTGATCTGATCGGACCTAATCTGATAGGGAGTGACTCGTCCTTCCTAGCCTGATGCAATCCGGCCTGACCTGTCGGAATGTATTGCGTCCTGATCTGGCCTGATGCCACCAAACCTGACTAAAATGGACGCAGTAGCATAGCTGATGGAACATCAGGATAGGCTATGGCTTGGTAAATGGACAAACTGCCACTCACTGCAAGCCATTTTCTTCTTATTTCCTCAGACAGTTGTCCGTCATGATTTTTTTTCACCCTCATTATTGGCTTGCCCCATGCCTTCGTTTATTTCGCTTATTCACAGATCATCACCATCACAACTAGCATGTTGCTACCAGACACTACACGGCGTACTCGACGCCATCAACACCACCGATGTATGCTCTCGCTGCTGCCTTGAATGAGACTTATGGAGTGTGAAATATATTTATCAATGAATTTCGAAGGAAAATCACGTAATAGCCTGGGACGTCTGCAAAACACACCCGATTGCACCGTGTCAGCACGCGCTATTGGTAGGAATAAAGTATTTTGTGTGCGTGTCAATCGAGTTGGGACATCAGGGTACACCAGCAGATCTGATGGGAGGGGGAGGGGTGTGTGTGGTCCCACAAAATGGTGATTTATTTCGAATTTTTTTCTTCACCAAGATGACACTTTTTAAAGAAAAAATGTTAACACATTTTATTCCACAACTATTGTCTTAAACGGATCCACCGAATGCTTTTTTATCCAATCTGAAAAATATCAAACCTGAAGAGGGGCGAGTGGGCAGGGGGTGGGGTTTGGACTGGGACCAGGACAGTCAGGATCTTGCCCGTCCAGCTTGGCAATCGCTTCTGCTCCCTTGGAGTTTGACGCCGCCTGCAAACTGAAGGTGGCGACGCCATTTGGGAATTTGTGCTGCATTCGATCGATCCGCAGTGTGGATGGCAGCGGCGCCCTTCCAAATGGCGCTGTCGTAATGTATAATAGATGGTGCATTGCGCCGAAGTATGTCATTCCATGCTAGTCATTGCAGCACCGCGCTTCATTTTAATATGTTCTGTTCCGGCCTGAAAGTGTCGCAGTCGTAGTTGCTCTCTGTTTGCAAAGTCGCAGGAATCGTAAATTTCGTCAGCTTTTTTCTACTTCGATATTGCTAATTTGTTCGTCATTTGGGCGGCCATCCGCTTGAGAGCAATCGTGAACGTTTTTCATTTGTCAGGATTTGGATTGAATCTCCATCTGAAGGACCATGTTGCCTGACGATCGACATGCTGTTGCAGCCCTAAACCGTCAGCCGGAGAAGTAATTTTGCGGATCATTTTTGCATCATCGGACACTCGGAGTGGAAGAGTTGTGACTGCGCGCCTGACCCGAACCGACCTGACCTCGCCCTCGGCGCTACTTCACAGACAAGCTCAGCACGAGACAGCTCGCCGACGTATCCATGCACCTGAGCCGGCGGCGTGACCGGTACGTGAATCTGCGCTTCCTGCCGATGTCACCGTCCGACCTGGACGACTTCCTCACCAGACGGACGGGTCTCACCGAGAACGTGATACTCAGCGACGACAGCGAGTCGGCCGACTTCTTGGACATGGTAAGTGCCCAGTGTCCAGTGCTCGGTGCCCAGTTCCCGGTACCTAGTGCCCGGTGCCCAGTGTCCAGTACCCAGTGCCCGGTGCCCAGTACCCAGTGCGAGACAGCTCTGTCCGCACTCATCAGGTCAGCGGTGAGAAACATGTCGGTGGATAGTGAGCTCGTGCAGGAGGGACCGCTGGACGACACGCTAGGCCAACCTTCGCACCGTCAGCTGCGAAGTCCGCAGCTCTACTCCAGTCATTAAGGTCGTGCCGAGAAATGTGTCAAAAACAGTTCCCTGAACGACCCCATTAAATGGAGAGAGAATCAGAAAGCTGTATTCCGTGAGTCGTTATTTGCTCCCGCTTCCCTCAGGTAGCTCCGAAGCCAATACAATCACGAGCCTTTTCGATCACACAATCCTTCCCAATACGTTTTTTGACCTCTCCGTCGGCCCAGGGCCCGTCATGCCGGCTCTAGGCCCTCTCCGACGGTCCACGGTCCTCCAGCGGCTAGGGGTCCTCTTATTAGGCACAGGGGTTCTCCGTAGCGAACCAAGACCTCCACTGCGGGACCGAAGGCCCTCTTTCAACGGCTTGGGCCCCTCCATGGGACCAGGGATCCTTGTACGGCTTGGGCCCCATACGTCGGCCCAAGGACCCTTTCTGACGACCCGATGTCCTCTCTGGCAACTAGCCCGCTTCCGTCGTCGCAAGGGCCCTCTTTGACGACCCGGGGCCTCTTTCGGCAGGCCGGAGGCCCCTTTTACAAAGTTTGGGCCCTCTCCATCAGCCCAGGGATCCTTTCGTCGGCTTGGGCCCCTCCGTCAGCTCATTGGTATTTGCTCGGTGCCCTCTCCGTCAGCTCTGGACCCTTCCAAACGACCCGGAGCCCCGTCCGTCGACCTGGAAGCCCTTCATGTTGGCCCAGCCCAGGGCCCTCGACATCTTCCCGAGTGTATTCTCCATTGATTGAGGCCCTCTTCATCGGCCCGGAACCCTTTCCGTCAGCTTGAATGATGCCAGCTTGAATGATGCCCTTCCGTCGGCCCAGAAGTCCTTCACGTCGATCTGGGGCCCTTCACGTCGGTCTGGGGCCCTTCACGTCGGCCCAGTCGGCCCTTGTGGACCCCCTGCACCGACGTCTTGAGGAGCCCTCGCAAGCCCATTCGCCTCCTGGCTACGCCACTGGCTGCTGCCAGCACTATTTGTTTTTCCCACCTTACGCGATGTGTATAACCACTGTTTTCGAACCGATGCACGGTCAGTGAGGATTTCCCGTCGACGGGTGCAGGCTGTGACACATGCGGGCAAGAGGAAAACTGAAACTATCGATATAGATGCCTACTTATTTTGCGCCAGCGATGCACTGTGGCAACTGGCTGGCTGTTCCGTGTACCGTGCTGTAAAGTATGCTCATACGATGAATGTATGTTGCCAAGATATTTTAGCAAACATGTTATGTAGCAGGTAGTGGTGATGGCTTCGTGGGCAACGGTGCGAACATAAACAAGGGATCAAAAACCGTGTTAGCTGCGGAGGACGCAGCCGGAATGGGTTTAAAGTGAACCATCGGATACATTTTGAGTAGCTATGGCATTTACATTATTCGAATTACGAGTAGGTACTTAAAAAAAAATTATGTTGTATTTTGCTCGGCATTTTACGTTGTTCTTGGATACTCACCACGGACGTTCATGGATAACAAATGCGATACAAGAAATAACAGTATTGCATGACAAGCCCTTTTTCGTTCGGAGCACGGCGCTTTTTCGTCACCGTCTTACGTCCGCGTCTGCTATTGTGCATAGCGCCATTTTGGGCTGATTGGGTATGAGCAAGAAATCCCACCTGGTGAAAATTCCTCAGAGGAGGCCCTGCACGGTTGTGTTCCCGCTTGTGCCCCCTGCACAATGTACCCGAGTGAGCCCATGCGCGGACGTTGGCCGTAGTCCCGAGGTGGTGGTGGTCACCTGCGTGGCGGCCGGCCAACCGATGCCCAGTCGTGCGCGCCTGGCCATCCGCCCGCGCGCGCCGCCCGTTTCATCCACCACGTGATAGCCAGCACGCCAGTTCAGTATAATTTACTGAACAGTAGGAATGAATAATTGAATATACTGGCGGTAGCACTCTGCAACCGTGCAACCATTTCTTGGTAATGATAAGCTTAACCAAAACTCTAAATGCCTGCCTGGAAGAAAGTAATAACCTTTTCACGTTTTGCTCCATGGGTGGGGAATGCGAAAATGCATCGGGAAATATGGGTCAGATATTTAGCTCCAATCGTATCATGTGACGAATTGGAGTATAGGGCATGCATCGCCTTTTTCCTGTCCAAGGTTCTACTGGCATCCAATGAAGCCATTGAACCATTACACTCCCTCCCCCACACACAAAAAGTTGCACCGTGGAAAGTGCCCCCGGGGAGCTCGAGAACACTACATCAAAGTCTGCGCCTAACGTGCACCTTTGACCCTGACCTCAGCGTCCCACCCTTGGAAATAGGAGCCCTCTCCCGAATGAAATTTTATGGATCTGCCCTTTCTACTATCACTAATAGTAGTATTGTACGCAGGCGCGCACCCAGAAGAGGACGGGTCAGCGGACTGTGGCCGCCCCTCTTGAAATGATCAGGTTGAGCATTGAGCGAACGAGGCCAAACGACTTGTTGACGCAACAAGAAAAGGATAACGGGGTATACCCTGTTTTGCCCCTGACTAAGATTTCATGATGTCCTACATGTCCTGGACTGGCAACAACTAAATCCAAAATGTTTATAGGCGATGTCTGATATTGACAGTCAATAAACTCACAGAGAGCAGAATCATCGTCCATGTGGTCAAGTACCACAACGTAGTCGTCGCTTATTAGGCTCGAAATATTTCAGTCACGTCCCATGGATATGGCTCACCAAGCGCTCTCACAACGAAAACGCGTCATCGACATTTCACCTGCATGCGACAATCGATCGAAGCTGAACGGAAATGATCGGCATGTATGCGTATTTATGTTTGACAACAGTTCGACCAACTGACAGCACCGCATGGGAAGCAACTTCGATCTTCACTTTGTCCTCTTACCCCATCATGCACAACTTTCTCCTATATCTCATATTCACCCATCAGTGAAGCTTGCTCGTAATACATCAAGATTCATCGATACATGGGACAACAAAATGACGATAACTTGCTTGGTGTTTGTCGGGTAGGATACACGATTATAGGGCATGGAATGACAACTACAATGACAGCCATCATCTGCTTAACTATCTGGCTCGTCTATCTCTGGATTTATGTAAGCTTCGCTTTTGTCGTATAAGAGCCGAAGAATGCAGCATGATGAATCATTTGTATTTACTAGCTCGTCATCAGATGGCTGGCAGCGGCTGGCTGGCGGCAGTGTGCGCCACCTTTGTAGCCCACCAGCGCAACACTCATGGTTAGTCCGCTATTTGGGATTTGGGATTTAGCTAAGTCGTTGGGCTGCTCCCGACGACTTAGCTCACTATTTGACTGGTCAGTTTCAGACGTTCCCGGGCTGAGCGACCACTACCCAATCACAATTAGGCTCAGCACGGATGCTATCCACCACACTAAGCAAGCTATTTAGACAATCTTGGAACTTGAAAAGAGCGGACTGGCTAAATTCGAGGAACAGGTGGATCTCAACCTGACAACTTCAGAGACCAGTAAGATCGAGACAATCCTAAGGGCCATCAGCTCAGCAGCACGAGACTCAGTCCCAAAAAGTAACAAACCTAGGAAAAAGGCATCTACGCCATGGTGGACCCCGGACTGTCAAAGGGCAATCGCCGCACGGGGCCGTGCCCACACACAATTCAAAAGATGTGTGTGCAAAGCACACCTATCAGCATACAGACAATCTCAAAAACACTGCCGGTACACAATTCGAACAGCACGACAAAACTGTTGGCAGTCTTTTGCCTCTCAATTCAATAGGTTCACCCCTACCGGCAGAATCTGGGACCTGATGAAGCGTTTCAACCTGAAACGCCCACCACCAGGCCCCTTCCCCCAGCTGACGGTGAAAGGACAGCCATCACTGACCCACAACAAGTCGTAGACCACTTTAAACTACACTACGCCAGCGTATCTGGCAACAGCAACTACGACACCACTATAGTAAGCGCTCTAGACGCCCTTGCCTCCAAAGCAAATTTTAGCTCTAGCAATATATAAATCTACAATCAGTCGTTTACTATGCACGAATTACACCTTGCCCTCAGCAAGTGTCGAAACACGTCGGTTGGGCCGGACGACATCCATTACCAGTTTCTTAAACGACTTAGCAAAAACTCTCTAACGTACCTACTAGCGGCCATAAATGAACTGTACCAAAGCGACACGTTTCCCACATCCTGGCGGGAGAGCGTAGTCATTCCATTGCCAAAGCCGCACAAAGATCACTCCACCCCAAAAGGTTATAGACCCACCTCACTTACTAGCTGTGCTAGCAAGTTAGTCGAACGCATGGTCAACACACGATTGAGGCAATTTCTGGAACACAACGACCTGCTCGACGAATTTCAGTGCGGATTCCAGCGTCAAAAATGAACTACAGACAATCTCATTAGATTAGTGCATGACATAAAAAGTGGTCTACGCATCAAACGCACATCAGTAGCTGCCTACTTGGACATCACTGCCGCATTCGACCGAGTACACAAATCCGCACTGACACACAAACTCCACAAGATAGGCCTACGCGGACACATGGCACACTTCATTCTCAACTTCCTTAGAGACAGGACCCTTAAGGTCCGATGCGGCAGTGTCACATCAAACACCACAACACAGGAGCAGGGCCTGGCTCAGGGGAGCGTGCTCTCACCGAGCCTCTTCATCATCATGATCAACGACATACTTGCTGACCACACTGACACTTCACTTCAATACTCACTTTTCGTGGAAGACATAGCCATTTGGACAACAGCACAATGCTTCCTTAAAGCTGAAAAAACCATTCAAGCGGGATTAGACCACATTGCAAAGTGGTGTAAAACTTGGGGCTTCACCCTGTCAGCAGAAAAATCGGCCACCGTCACATATAGTCGTCTCCGCCCAACACCCAAAACTCGACTTAAAATCGATGGCAAAGCCATCGAACAGGTGAAATGCTTCAAGTTCTTAGGAGTACATTTCGACGAAAAACTCAGTTTCAACACCCACGTCACCTCCATCTCGAAGCGATGCGCGAAGCGCGTCAACATACTACGTGCACTTGCAGGCACAGACTGGGGCGGAGACAGGAAAACACTACTGCGACTGTACACATCAATCATACGACCCATCCTAGAATACAACAGCATCATTTTTGCCACCATTTCAGAAAGCCAGAGCCGAAATTTAGAAATCATCCAAATCAGCTGCATCAGAGCAGCCACAAATGCCCTCAGCACCACACCGATAGCCAGTCTTCTGGTGGACTCAAACACGCCCCACTCCACGTCCGGAGGACACAATAGCTGTGCCGCTACCACATCAAAATCAAATCCATGAAAAATAATCCAGCACAGCGCTGCTTTACGCCTGACAGATACGACAAGAGCCGATTTGCGCGCAAACTTCCACCATATAGCATTCAAATTTCCACGGCTCTCTCAGATCTTAACTTCGCAATGCCATCCACTGCAACTCGACCGCCCACTAGGCCATTCTGGACTTTCAGCCAACCAAAGGTCGAGTACTTTCTCTCGGAAAAGAAATCCACTATCACATCGGCGGAAATTCTTGGCCTCTTCCACAAGTTCGCCGATGACAACAAACACAAATCACTCGTATTCACGGATGGGTCGAAACACGAGGCAAAGGTACGCATCGGCATCACTGGACCAGGTCTCAGACTTTCCAAGCGTCTACCGGATAACTTCTCCATCTACTCCGCTAAAGCAATGGCCATTCTGGCCGCTATCACCATTCTCATGAGACGTACAGCTAGAAACGTAGTAATTTGCTCAGACTCCAAATCTGTCCTCCAGTCAATTAGCAACACCCACGACTGTCCACATCACTTCATTGATATAATCCAACAACTCGTGGCCCATAACGTAAACATGAACTTTTCCTTCCTCTGGATTCCGGGTCACGCCAACATCCCAGGTAACGAAGAAGCAGACCGGCTCGCAAAGCAAGCCTTAGCATTGAACACCTACCCTAGCGTGGAATATTCGGTAGGCGATTGCAAATCACTCCTACAACGCCACATTTGCCAAAATCAACAGAACACATGGACACAACACAACTCAACATAACACAAATCCAACCACACCCACGCAATCAAACCAACAACAGGTACATGGAACACATCAAATCAATCTCACCGACAAAAAGAGGTCATCCTCACTAGACTTAGAACTGGTCGCACAAAACTAACACAGCCTCAATTAGAGGGTGATCAATATACAACACCGCACTGCGGCACCTGCAACACCACGTTAAGCATAGGCCACATCCTGCTAGACTGTAGTAGCTTTAGCTCTCAGAGATTACCACTTAAGGCATTCTGCCAAAAAGAGGGCATCACCCTATCGCTTCCATCGCTTCTCGGTGACAAGCACCCGGAACTCCTTCAATTGCTATTTGAATATCTGTATGCCACAAAGCTAGCAGGAGCACTGTAGGCACCACACCACCAACACTCACATCAACTCGCAATGCATGACCGCGAAACACTCGTAGGAAACACGTAAATAGCCATCCCCGCATGGCGTCGGACGTACATGAGCCGATTTGCTTCTCAATTAAAAATAAATGGCTACCTAGCGGTGCCGTCGGAAGTAGATGAGCCGACTTGCTTTAGGAAAACACAAACAAAAATAAAAATAAAAATTAGCATAACGTAAAACGACTACCCAGAGGAGCCATCGGACGTAGATGAGCCGATGTGCCTAGCGACTCATAACGTAAACGGCTACCCAGAGGTACAGCGGACGTAGAAGAGCCGAATTGCAAAACACCGTACTAACCCAACTGACAACCCTGCATGGCATGCTTAGACCAACCCGCTACTAACAACTAACACGCGGCGGCCGGCGTGATAGGCGGTGCGAACAATTACCTCCTTGTTCGCACGGTAAAGATCCCTCGGTGCTCTTCGATAAGAGTAGACTAAAGCCGGCACCGTGGCAAAATCAACTCATCGCCACTCTCAAAACACCCCCACCCCACCCAAACTACGAATTATTTTGTGGAGGAGTAAAGTAAAACCAAACCATTTAGACATCAGGGAGCTGTCCCCAACCCAGACCCTCGCCTGCAGCACCTAAAATATCACGCAAACTAACGTAAAATTCCTTAACGTAGATGTCCACTTGCTTGCACCTGGATCACAAACGCTCGCTTTATAGACAGACATGTAACGTACTCTCTTTAAAGACGGCGCAAATGATCTTTATGGTCCGGCACCCATAAAAAATCACTCTCCCCCCCCCCCTAGGGTGTAGCGGAGCGCAAGCGCGCCTCCGGCCGACTGAGGACTCTGTAAACCATTGCTGAGCGCGCGCGTCCACCACCTAGCGGGCAACTACAGTCACACATGATGTACCGAAAGTTCACCCTTTAGGCAAGATGGCTTTATGGTCCGGCACCCCTAAAAAATCACTCTCTCCCCCCCTGTCACTGTCGTGCTTAACCGTGTCAATTGTTGCTCGTCTCTCTCCCTCTCTCTCTGCTATTTCCAATGCTCTGTGCCCAGTAGCTATCTGCCATAATAACCGCCTACTTCACTGACCTGACTGACCTGTACGCTTGAAGCACTTGCATTTACTTTGCTATATCTGCATACTTAAATGTCATAACTAGATTCAGCCTGCCTGAGCCATTTTATCTGCAGTGCCGGCATGCCGCTCAATAAATTCTCTCAGATCTCGTGGCGAACGGTTTACTGGGCACACCAGGGCAGCGATGGTGACCCGTCACTGCCGCCGAATCCCATCTCTCTTTCTTCCTCTATCCCAAGGGACGTATTGCGACCGCACTGAGTGGGTGGTACGGCTAGACCGTGCACATCCCAGGTGTTATTTGGCGAATACACATCCCTGGCTTTAGAACAGCCAGCCCTGGCCGTACCCAAGGGCGTCGCCACCGGGGGGGGGGGGGGGGCAGTCGCCCCCCCTGCCGTCAAACAGGGGGGGGCGCCGCCCCCCCTGAAATTTGAGGAGGCCCCCTATCCGGAAATCCACAGGAAAAAGTGAGCAACGAGGCCGACGAGACACGAGAGGAGGCCTCCAAGACGTGAGAGGAGGCCCCTAATTTGAAGAAGGAGTCACCTAGGAGAGGATAGGAGTCCCCAGAAATCACGAGAGTGCCAACAATTGGCACGGAGGCCCCCAGGAATGCAAAGGATGCCCCCAGGATTGCAAACGAGGCCCCCAGGATTACAAAGGAGGCCTCCAAGATTATAAAGGAGGCCTCCAGGATTGAAAAGGAGGCCCCCAGGATTGCAAAGGAGGCCCCCCAGGATTGCAGAGGAGGCCCCCAGGTTTGCAAAGGAGGACTCAAGGATTGCAAAGGAGGCCCCCAGGAATGCAAAGGAGGCCCCCAGGATTGCAAAGGAGGCCTCCAGGATTACAAAGGAGGCCCACATGATTGCAAAGGAGGCCCCCAGGATTGCAAAGGAGGCCTCCATGATTATAAAGGAGGCCCCATGATTGAAAAGGAGGCCCCAAAGATTGCAAAGGAGGCCCCCAGGATTGCAAGGGAGGCCTCCATGATTACAAAGGAGGCCCCCTGGATTGAAAAGGAGGCCCCCAGGATTGCAAAGGAGGCCCCCAGGATTGCAAAGGAGGCCCCCAGGTTTGCAAAGGAGGACTCCAGGATTGCAAAGGAGACCCCCAGGAATGCAAAGGAGGCCTTCACGATTGCAAAGGAGGCCTCCAGGATTACAAAGGAGGCCCCCAGGATTGCAAAGGAGGCCCCCAGGATTGCAAAGTAGGCCTCCAGGATTACAAAGGAGGCCCCCAGGATTGAAAAGGAGGCCCCCAGGATTGAAAAGAAGGCCCCAGGATTGCAAAAGAGGCTCCCAGGATTACAAAGGAGGCCACCAGAATTTCAAAAGAGGACTCCAGGATTGCAAAGGAGGCCCCCATGATTGCAAAGGAGGCCCCAAGATTGCAAAGGAGGCCCCCGGCAATGCAAAGGAGGCCCCCAGGATTGCAAAGGAGGCCCCAGGTTTGCAAAGTAGGCCCCCAGGATTGCAAAGGAGGCCCCCAGGATTGTAAAGGAGGCCTCCAGGACTACAAAGGAGGCCCCCAGGATTACAAAGGAGGCCCCCAGGATTGAAAAGGAGGCCCCCAGATTGAAAAGGAGACCCCAGGATTGCAAAGGAGGCCCCCCGCATTGCAAAGGATGTCCCAGGATTGCAAAGGAGGCCCCCATGATTACAAAGGAGGACTCCAGGATTGCAAAGGAGGCCCGCAGGATTGCAAAGGAGGACACCAGGATTGCAAAAGGAGGCCTCAGGATTGCAAAGGAGGCCCCATGATTACAAAGGAGGACTCCAGGATTGCAAAGGAGGCACCAGGATTGCAAAGGAGGCCCCCAGGATTACAAAGGAGGACTCCAGGATTGCAAAGGAGACCCCCAGGATTGCAAAAGGAGGCCTCCAGGATTGCAAAGGAGGCCCCAGGATTGCACAGGAGGCCCCTAGGATTGTAAAGGAGGCCCTCATGATTGCGAAGGAAGCCCACAGGATTGTAAAGGAGGCCCCCAGGATTGCAAAGGAGGACCCAGGATTGCAAAGGAGACCCCCATGATTGCAAAGGAGGCCCCCAGGATTACAAAGGAGGCCCCCAGGATTGCAAAGGAGGCCCTCAGGATTGCAAAGGAGGCCCTCAGGATTGCAAAGGAGGCCCCAATACGGGAAGGGAGACCTCAGAAAATGAGAGAAGGCCCTAAGACGGAAGAGAAAGCCAGTGTATATGAGATGAGGTTTCGGAGACGTAAAAGCAGTCCCCGAAATGGGTAAGGTATAATCTATCAAGGTACACCAAGATAGAAAAGGATAATCGAGAAAAGTGGCAGGAAGCACCTCATTCGGAAGAGGACGATATAAGATTGGAAAGAGACCCTATGATGCACGAGGAAGCCCCTAAAATAGGAGAGAAGGGCCATTAGATAAGAGGGATGGCTCCCACGCGAGAAAGAAGGCTTCAAGACGGGTAAGAAGGTCCCCAGGAAATGAAAAGGTAACTGAGATAGGAAAGGTTGCGTGTAATTTGGAAGAGGAGCCACCTAAGAGAGAACAGGAGTCCACCAGGAGATAAGAGGCCAACCTTAAAATGGGAAAAGATAGAATCAAAACGCGGAACAGGAGGCCCCGAAGACGTGAGAGCAGGCCCCTAATTTGAAAAAGAAAGCCTCTAAAAGAAAAAAGGAGGCCCCTGCCGGACTCGAGAGGAGTCCATCGAGATGGAGTAGGAGGTCTCCAGGGCCGAATGAGGCCCCGACGACCGGAAGGAATTCCCAGGAAATGAGAGAAGGCCCTTAAAATGGGAGTGGTAGGTAGCAGGTATGGAAGGAGGCGAGGTTTCCAACATTGAAGATCCCTCAAGACGGGTAAGCTTTGCGAGGACAAAGGAGGAGGCCCACGAGGCGTGGCAGGAGGCCCCTAATTTGGCAGAGGATGCCCCTGGAACATGAGAGGAAGTCCCATGCCATGTTAAAGGGGCCCCAGGATGTGGGAGGAGGTCCTCCAAAACGGGAGAGGAGGACCATTGAATATAGAGGAGGGTAGGACGGACGAGAAGACGTCCAAAACCGGTAAAGAAGCTCCAGGAAATGAGACGAGACCCCTAAGACGCGAGAGGAGGTCTATAATTTGCTAGAAGCACCTGAAATGGCAGGAGTCGTGCCGGGTACTTGAAATCACGACATGGGCCCAAAAAGATCCGGCCGGGGCCCCTGAAAATCTCGCTGAGCCTATGTGTCCAACAATTCACGCCCGGATCATGAAAATCACGCTAGGGGCACGATAAGTCGTACCGTTCCCCAACAGCATCATTTGGACACAAATGAAGCCGGGGCAACGAAAAACAATCCGGACATGGATAATCACTCTTGGGCCCCAACAATGACACCAAAAGCATCCAAAACATATTGGACACCCACAAAGTGTGGAGGTCGCTAAAACTCGCGCTAGGGATCCAAGCAAATGACGTCGGAACACAAAAGATTACATTGGACTAAAAAAGTCGCGTCGCAGCCTTCGAAAATCTCACTGGGGACCAAAAAAGTCGCGCCTGGACCCCAAAGGTTGCTGCTGCCCCCAAAATCAATTATCAACCGGAATGTCACTCTGCGCCCAAAAAAATCGGGTTAAAGTCCCCGCAAAACCCGTTGGGCACTGGAAAAAAAACGTGTCAGGGCACAGAAAAAAATCGCACCTGGAGACCGAAGAATCGTACCAGGACCCAAAAATATCACATAAGGACCTATATAAAAAATAGAACTCCTTCGGTGGCCGCAGTGACATATCAAAGGCCCCTCCCTCCTGAGAGGGATATGCTCCCAATAATCGAGCCGAGGCCCCAAAAGTCGCGCCGGGACCACACAAATTCGCGTCGGTCCACCAGAATTCGCGTAGGGGCTCAAAGTAAATACGTCGGGCCCCAAAAAACTCGCTCCGAGGCACGAAAATCTGCAACAGGAACCGCCAAGATCGCGTTGGGGTCACAGCCAAGTACAACGCGCCCCGCAAACTCGAACCGGTCCCACCAAATTTCCCGCTCGGACCCACAATTCGGTAGTACCAAAAATGTCGCGCTAGGACCCATCGGTTGTACCAAAAAGTTGGTCTGGGCATAAAATATTAACGTCGGGGCTGCCAACAATTGGCGTCTATGGCCCCACATAGGCACCGTGTGACCCCCAAAGTCCCATCGGTATCCGAAAAATAAAGCCGGAGCCCTCCAAAATCAGGAGGATTGCAAAAAAAAGTCCGGGTCAGGACAATGGTTCTGGAGCACCGAACATGTCATCAGATGCCTTGACAAATCGCGTATGGCATCGAAAAACATACCAGAGCTCAAAGAAAATCGAGGTGAGATACAAAAACATGGCACCAGGGACTCGAAACATCAGGGCGGGATTCGGAAGTTAAAGAAAATTCAGAAGATATCCACAAAAATCGCGTTGAGCCCAGATAACTGGCGTTGGGTCCCGGAACCACGAGCCTGGGCGCGATAAGTCGCGCTGGGACCCAGAAAAAACGCACCGAAGCCTCAAAATCGTACTGGGGCCCCACAAATGTGCGTCAGAAGCCCCAGATAAACACAGCGGGACCCTAAGAGCACAACGGGGACCGAAAATGCGACTGGCCCTTCAGAGCGCAGTCTCGTAAAAAGCGGCAGGGTCCGAAAACATGCGTTGTAGCCATAACTATATATACCGGGAACACTAAAAAAAACAAAAAACACAAACACCGGAAGCTCTCAAGGCACACAGGGGCCATATGACCGCACAAGGGCCTGAAAAGAGGCTGGGGCCGCAAAAAGCAACATGATCCCAAAACGAACAAAAATACCGGGCACTAAGTAAACACATTGAGATCTTTGAAAGCGCCCCGACAACTAAAAAAAAATATTTGGTGCGCAAAAAAAAGCAACAAAACCCTAAAACGAGCAGGAGTTTCCAAAATGCGTTGGGCCTCTACCAAAAATGAATTGGAGCCTTAAGACACATCCGTAGACGAAGAAATACGAAACGGGTCCAAAGAAGTACACTCAGGCAGGGCTTCGGTTCGGTAGCCAACCTGGAAGCATGTTTAATCAAAGATATGAGGTGCATCAAAGCTCAGCGGGTATCCGCATTTCTTCACCATAAAATATGGTAAGAAGGGAACTAATGATCGAATTTAATTAATTGAATTTTCGCAGCAAACGCCCATACGAAGCATTTTATCACGTCAGATATGGCGCAAGTCTATCATGTGGCAGCAATTAACAAAGCGTAGGAGGCCCAGCAGAATCCGTAGCACAGCAGTGCGAGGTGACTTATCAAGGAATACCAAAAGAATACATTTGAACAGGTTGTGTGAGCTAGGGTTGAAATCCGACGAATCAGAAACGATAGTGGTAGATTAGGCCACTCCACAGGATAATTCAGTTGATCAGTAATTATTTTATTTAAAAAGTTCCCCTTTGACAAAATAGTGGTCGAAATCGGAAGACTTTATTCAGTAGTTGGACCCCCTCCAAATACGTTTGCCCCCTCCCCTTGACGCAAATATGGGTGCGTCACTGGTCTCCCAATAATTTTCAGAAGCTTACGCCCATGGAGCAAAGCCAACATTGCGGGGGTAAATTCCCCCTCACAAGCATACAAAACAACTCCGATGCCCCATATTAAATGGGAGGAATGATGTTTTAAAATGTATTTTCTTCCTACAAAGTTGTCTTCTGTGATTACAGCCTGCATGATTAGAGCTTCCCAGCTTCAGTACCTTCTCAACCACATAATTTACAAAATGGTACAGCACAGCGACAACCATGGGCGTGACGGCGTGGAATTCGAAGGTTTTGCATTGTTTATGCATTGTCATTGTGACATTGTTGCATTGCCATTGATGCATGGTTGTTCAATGCTTGTTCTTGCCGTGAATTTATTCGCGGAGTATTTATTATTTTAGCTTCTGTGCCAAATGCCTTGCAACCAGCACCAAATGTTTTGAAAAAAATTAACAAATCCCTAAAATGACGACCAGAAAACCAATTCAATCCACTTCTCGTTGTCACCTTCGCGAAATTGTTGTCCTGGGACTGAGAAATGATCGTTTAAGTTTGTTTATGAGATCAAGCTGGTGGGAATGACTAACAGTAGTGATGAACCTAGCTATATTTAGTTAAACTTGGTGAACAAAGAAGTGGGTTGATCAATGGGAGATATCTTTAAGATATGCTCAGCACGAGCCCCACCAGCTCGCTACAATCTAGAGGCCAGCGGGAAGATTCTTCTCGTCGATAAAGCATAAAGATATTGGTTTGTTTTGGCACTGACGTATTTATCTACATTTGCTTATTTATACCCTGGTATGGCTCGGTTTTCAGCGAAAAAAAAAGATTCTTGCTATTACGCTTTGCGTAAATTATATACCATGCCAAGAACAAACAAGACATCAATATGAAATCGTGTTCCCATTCGGGAACCATACTAAGAGCCTAAAAAGCAAGAGGAGGCCCTAACACAGTGGAGGCCCCTTTTCGAGAAGCAGGAGGCCCCCTATCAACATTGCCCCCCCTGGAAGAATTTCGTGGCGACGCCACTGGCCGTACCACTACCACTATACCACTTCTCCATGGTGGCCTTCCCGGATCCTACGCCTATCCACGCACCTAGACGCTACAAGGGTACTTAGACCAGTCTTTGATTTGGTCACGCCCTTTGCAGCACACATGGATGCAGTAGTATGCTTGGTGACTGAAATATAGCTATGAGCCATTCTGATTTATCATATTTTGTGTCAGTACAGATGAAGCATGTTTTTTCCGGCGTGCATTGCCTAGATGTGCATGTTTTGAAATGGCACTGATTTTATTTCTGCGATCTATGATCACCTATAAGATTGTAAGCTGTAGGTCTGCAACTCCGTGCGTTGCTGAGGATGGCTGGAGATCGGCGGGTGAGTCAGGATGAAGTTAGCTGTCGCCACAGTTCTTGTGTGGTGACTGAAGCTATGTCCTGTGTCACAGGTTCACAACAACGGCTTCCTGACGGAAGACCTCTCGTGGTTCAGTATCAGCGATGGGAGCAGTGTCAGGTCACGGATGTCTACAAAATACCTCCCAGTGAATTCACAGGTAACTGTGTGCCTTCCCAATTAACCTGGACATTGTCACAACTTCTATTTGGCTGTTTAAATCGCAGTCATGATTATGAAACGCAATCGTGTTCTTCAAATTGATCTGAAAATTTGTCTTCTATGTGATGATGTTCATCTTATTTTTGGCACTCCGTATACATTGACCTGCCCTGCAGACAATTGTACCCGCTGCAAATATGCATGTTCACATGCATTGTACATACATGCGAAGATGCAATGTAGGAACAAGACCAGCATCTTAAAAATGCCTGTAGAGATAATCCTTGGCCTTTGGCGGTTATCCAGCTGCACAGTCAGTGTTTTATAAAGGGGATCAGACCGGAAGAAGTATTTTTCCCGGAACACCTCCTCCGCCCATAGCGCGCTGAAAATTAACCGCTTGGCGTGTCGCAAATCACACAATTTCTTGTCAAGTATATTTTGTATCAAGGCGGGGGAGGTAGCCGGGGCCCCGAATCCCCTTGGCTGCGCTTCTGTCCTAATCTACATTGATTACAATTGGACTGACATCATCCGTCTGCCTTTACAATTTCAGTTAGTTATTGGCGAGGTTAGCCAGCACCCTGATCGTGGTAACATCACCGTCAACTTGCTGGAGATGTACCGCCTTCGCCAAGACCTTCCCATGAAGGAAGTAGCTCTCGGCCGATGGCAGTCCGGCCACGGGATGACGTCATGGGTCAACGGCAGTATTTACGAGCGCCGTCAAGACTGGAGTGGCCTGGAGTTGCATGTCACCACCGCTTCGGTAAGAGGTGCAGACAGCAGGGTCATACGGAATGGACAAGCGGAGAGAGACACAAAGGCTGGGTGGGGCAGGAGAGATTGCGGGGTGGTCCAGAGACCGGTCGGAATGAGAAGAGATCAGAGAGTGGGTATGGACATTGCAGAATGGGAGGGATATGTTGTGATTATAGGGACAGGATGCAGAGGGATCTGTGAAGTGTCCCGGGGCCAGGTGGTATGAAGAGGGATGTGCGAAGTATCCAGAGACCGGGTGACATGGAGAGAGCAGTCGGGAAGGAATCGGATGACGTTTAGGTCGGCCAGGCGGAGTTTAAATGTACCAGAAAGGGATTGAACACCAGTGAGACATGGGCGTTGGGACTGGGTGTGAACTGTAGTACAGATAAGTGAAATTGATTCCGAAGGTATCTAGCACCTTCTACACACACACATTTGGTATGGTGTACATCGTTTAATAAATGAGCTATGTCCCCTGGGCCGACATCTAGTAACACGCAGCAAACGACTTACGTACTGGGGCTGGTCGTTCCAACTGCGATGTAAATCGTCACAGCCTCGAAATAATCGCTCACAAATCGCTAGCTTCAAAGTCACGCGTTCTTAGCATGACCCAGAGGACCAAGCATTGGACCCCCATCCCACCGCCACATCCGGAACGGCCCTAAGCACACCGCCGTAGCTCACGTAAGTCTTGCATTGCCGTGTCACCACGACTGCGGTGTCGCAAGCCACTGCCATTCCACGCACACGTGTGCAGTTGTTAAGTGTCGGCCTCCGTCACGCTGTTGTCTGGGCCTCCATAGATTAAACATGGTGATGTCGACTCGGAGTGGATCGATGTATGCCGGTGGCTCAATAGTGGGTGTGCTAATAGTGCCAGGTAATTGGCAGCTTGCCGGTTTGGGAATTCAGTGTGTCTCAATATGTCCAACATTGCGCATTGTTAAGTCCAACATTGCGCATGCATTAACATACATTGCCATGTATGTTACGGTCGCAGGTGATATGTGAGTGAAGAAGAACACTGGTTGAATACCCACATTGTCCAACACGAGCAAACCTTAGTTCGGAGCTTGATAACGATACATCTCTACCACTCATGGCGGTGGTAAAGTCCGTTGTTGTTAATTGATTCGCAACGTGAACTCGACCCCACCTGCTTTGTGTGGCATGCTTTCCTCACCAGCCAATTATCACGACTGGCCTTGACGTGACCTCACACGTGACAGGACTCGCCATTAATCGAGTACTATCCGCCCCCGAACGCGGACGTCGGCGGATACTTCGGCGAGATATGGAAGCAGCTGGCCATCGTCATGAAATTCACGTCAGAAAAGCCGAACACTCGACCGATAGCTGAGCCATGTGTTCTGCGGTGCTGCACGTGCACGTATTGGCGTGCTGCTTAGCTTCTGCATGCACACAGTTCCACTTGCGGTGCGGCTGCTGCAGCATGCAACTTGCAATGACAACCTGGTGAGGTGTTTGTACTGTTGGTACTGATCTGTGAAGTATTTTTGCTGACGGCTACAAGTGCGGCAGGCAGCCGCTCTGACAGTTGTTTTTCGCGTCGACGAAAAAATGACACATGCCAGCTGATGGACCATTCCTTGTCAACTTTATGGCACATCAAATAAAAGATGTCACGTCATTTGACTGACTTGTGATGACAAAAGTAGGAACATGTCATGCCCTCTTTCGCAGAATTCGAAAAGCATCGAACCGTTGACCTCGCTTATTTCCCTCAAGTGTTTCAGTGTCTGTGACGCAGCCAGGGGGGGGGAGAGAGAGAGAGAGAGAGAGAGAGAGAGAGAGAGAGAGAGAGAGAGAGAGAGAGAGAGAGAGAGAGAGAGAGGAGAGAGAGAGAGAGAGAGATGAGAGATGAGAGATGAGAGATGGAGAGATGAGAGATGGAGAGATGGAGAGATGGAGAGATGGAGAGAGAGATGGAGAGATGGAGAGATGGAGAGATGGAGAGATGGAGAGATGGAGAGATGGAGAGATGGAGAGATGGAGAGATGGAGAGATGGAGAGATGGAGAGATGGAGAGATGGAGAGATGGAGAGATGGAGAGATGGAGAGATGGAGAGATGGAGAGATGGAGAGATGGAGAGAGAGAGAGAGAGAGAGAGGGGATGATCTATAGAAGCTTCATAAATACATATCTGGGTATGGTGCAGGGCATCTCAGCGAAGAGAAAGCGGCATCCTTGGGAACACCTCTCCAGCGTCAGCACACCTGTCAGTGCCTAAGCTTGACCTCCTGTCAGTAATCCTGTCAGTGCCCTTGGATAGAGTGATTAATCGAAAGGCTAATCACGCTATCCAGCTAACCTGCTTACATTGGTCTTTGCTCTTTCCAATTTCATTTAAGGTCATTGCCTAAGCTTGACCTCAGATAACTTTTTCGGCTCATAAGCCACTACGGTGTTATTTGGACGATGACATTGGCCCTGGTGTCACTGCTTACTCCAAGTACATGTGTGCTTTTGTGTACTTTCAGGATCACTCAAGCCACTCGACCTGTCCTTTGAGCCACCCAAAGAGAGGTGTGAACCATCTCAATGGCTCTGAAGAAAGAAAAAAAGAACAACCATTAGAACAGCAGCGCACACTGCAAACATGGCCAGAGATGATTAACGGTCTTTATTTTTTCCTTACGTTTCCTATGTACAGTGTACATGAATGTTAATCCCTTTGGCTATTAACCTTTTCACTGTTGTGGTGCTACCATTACTGGACTGATAGTTCCGCTAAAATTGCCACGGCGATTGTCATTACTATGGCGATTGCCAATGGCAGTCACACCAAATCCAAAAAAAAATGTTGAATGCCTTTACCTGTATCTGTCGCTATATGGGCACATGTAGCAATTAAATGTGAAAATGCTTGACTTTTGCGAAACGTTGACCTTCAGCCGAACCTGAAAGGTCAACCAGTAACCTCAAGTACACAAATCTGGAATCAGTCATGAGATCTCATCAGGTGCGACACGCCGCTTTTTGCTCGGTGTCGCAATCTCCGCTTGGAAACGCTGGGATGGGTCACAACAACAGCCCTCATAGCCTCCCCCATAATTTCAAGCCAGCTTCGCATCCCCTCTTCCAATCTCTCAACACACTTGTTTTCACGGCGAGCTCAAGCAAGAACCTTTACCGATAATGGCTAATTTTTTTTCTCATTCCAACTTGATTTGCTATGAAACAGTTTTTTTAGATCTACTGTTGCAGGGGCTCTTTTATCCGAAAAATTCGAGGGGAATGGGCTGCACTCGAACACACTGGAGGAGTCCTTTTCCTCTCAGAAGAGCACCTCTCGTTGAAAATAAAATTGGGGTGTGTGTGCACTCGCGCTTTCTCGATGGGGCGCCTTTTCCAGGGCTGAGGGGCGCCACCTTCCATGGAAGAGGGAAGGGGCACATGCCGACGGTTCCCCCTGTATCCGCCCCTAATCAATGATGGAACTTAATTTTGTAGATTTTTACATCTCCGTAGAGTATGGCCGGGAGTGAAAATGTATGTTTCCTCTAAATATCTAAAATTTGGTACCCGAACTATCATGGATTAAAAAAAAACAACACTGCTTCTTCATTTTATGTTTACTCATGAAGCTTTTTTGTTGCCAAGCAACGATGAGCGACAACTGGGTGATGTCATAATTGCTGAGTTGTGAGGATTCGTCCCTTGTACCGGCTACATCGCCGCTTATATTGAAAAGAAGTTCCAGTTACATGTAAGTTACATGAATCAGCCAATCAGCTAATACATGCTCAGTTACATGAAAGTCCGCGTGCCAACGCGGAGATATAGCCGGGGTTTGAGGTTGATTTGAGAGCTCAATGATCTCGCGCCAAAATGGTCGATCGCCCCGGACCGCGCCATTTCTGAATACAAAAACGAAATGTTCGATAAGAGAGCATTTTCTTAAATAGTGGCATGCATGATCGTGTCGACACCCTACCGAGGTAAATGTTGCCATAGCACTTTAACGTTGCCTAGGCGTGATGCCCTCGAAGCAAGTACCTGGGACTTGCTGCACTTGCTGGACGTGGATAAATTTTGCAGAAACCGTGCATCGCCAGCTAAAGTTCATGTTGCTGATCGCGGATTAAAAAAAAACACACAAACATTTATCATCATAATTAGGGCCTGCGTCCCCTCACTAGAAACCATCGCCAGCTAATTACTTTGTGTTGCTTGTTGTTTTTGCTATATCGGTCCCACGCGTGCGAAAGAAGCACATGGCCGCAACCAATCCGCGCAGTCGCGGACGTGCTTGACTCTTGGACGGCTTAACTACACTGTCAGCTGCACCGACAAGTGTTCTGGTATGTTTTTCCCACATCTGTGTTGCATGCAATGTTTGAGTGAGCATATGTAGCAGTGTGTAGCAACAACCTTGCGAATTCAGGTCATTTGATGTCAATGCGCACTCATGGAAGTAGTACTTGTTGAGACATGGTTTTCCACAAAGATCAGGTCAGCTAAGTCACTTTCACACTCTGTTTTCACATACGTGCAGATGTTATTAATATAATATGCCAGGTGGTTCACTGTGAGTTTCATAGAGAAACGAACAAACTATGAGTTTCATCACACGAGACGGACGAGCTTTCAGATTCCATCGGAATTGCATTAATGCGGTTTCACTGAATACGTACATTGTTCCTCGCATAATACAGTACAGCGGCAAGGTCCACGCATCGTTAACCTTTCCTGTGCATGATTTAATCGGGCATACATGCACTCTACAGCAGTTTGATGGATGAGGTCTAAACACTTGCTTTGTGCTCCGACAGATATCGGATAACGTACAGCATCGACGGTCAGTGGGGCAGTTTGCTGGCCAACAATTCCTGGACGGGGGTGGTGGGCATGCTGGACCGGAAGGAGGTGGACGTGTCGGTCACTGACCTGTCCATCACTGACGCGCGATTGCCGGTCATCGACTATTCCACCAGCCTGCAACACATCAGGTCAGTGGACCGAGTACCCTGCAACACATCAGGTCAGTGGACCGAGTACCCTGCAACACATCAGGTCAGTGGACCGAATACCATGGAACGCATCAGGTCAGTGGACCGAGTACCCTGCAACACATCAGGTCAGTGGATCGAGTACCCTGCAACACATCAGGTCAGTAGACCGAGTACCCTGCAACACATCAGGTCAATGGACCGAGTACCCTGCAACACATCAGGTCAGTGGACCGAGTACCCTGCAACACATCAGGTCAATGGACCGAGTACCCTGCAATACAGCAGGTCAATGGATCGAGTACCCTGCAACACATCAGGTCAATGGACCGAGTACCCTGCAACACAGCAGGTCAGTGGGCCGAGTACCCTGCAACACATCAGGTCAGTGGACCGAGTACCCTGCAACACATCAGGTCAGTGGACCGAGTACCCTGCAACACATCAGGTCAATGGATCGAGTACCCTGCAATACAGCAGGTCAATGTACCGAGTACCCTGCAACACATCAGGTCAATGGACCGAGTACCCTGGAACACAGCAGGTCAGTGGGCCGAGTACCCTGCAACACATCAGGTCAGTGGACCGAGTACCCTGCAACACATCAGGCCAGTAGACCGAGTACCCTGGAACACAGCAGGTCAATGGACCGAGTACCCTGCAACACATCAGGTCAGTGGACTGAGTACCCTGGAACACAGCAGGTCAGTGGGCCGAGTACTCTGCAACACATCAGGTCAGTGGACCAAGTACCCTGCAACACATCAGGTCAGTGGACCGAGTACCCTGCAACACATCAGGTCAGTGGACAAAGTACCCTGCAACACATCAGGTCAGTGGACCGAGTACCCTGCAACATATCAGGTCAGTGGACCGAGTACCCTGCAACACATCAGGCCAGTAGACCGAGTACCCTGGAACACAGCAGGTCAATGGACCGAGTACCCTGCAATGCATCAGGTCAGTGGACCGAGTACCCTGAAACACAGCAGGTCAAAGGGCCAAGTACCCAGCAACACATAAGGTCAGTGGATCGAGTACTCTGCAACACAGCAGGTCACTGGACCGAGTACTCTATGTTACGCCAGGTCATTGGACCGAGTACTCGGCACCACATCAAATTAATGGGCTAATGACTGGAACACATCAATTTATTGAACTGTAACCCTTCCCATTCAATCCTTCAAAATAAATTGTCTTAAACTGGTTAATCTGGAACACTTCTGGTCAATGAACTGATTGCCCTGCCGCACATAGGGCTAGTGAACCGATAATTGCTCACCACGCCATGGCGCTCAGCTGATTTCCCTGCACTTGGTCGGGTCAGGGAGTCGATCACCAAACACATCGGGTTATTGAACCGATTACCTTGTAATTGATCAGGTCACTGAGCTTTGCCGCGCACCACATTCGATTACCGAACAAGTGTCCAGCGCATCAACATGATGACATGACCGGCATGCAACCGGTTCGATAAAATATTTCATGGATTGCGCGACGTGAAATGGAGAGCATAGCCATCCGTGGGGGTGGTGCCTGGCCTTCCTCCTCCCCCGCGGTGATTTTGGAATCACATGTCTAATCTTAAAAAAGCTGCAACCGAAAGCTCATTCGAAGTGCCCGGATAAATGTCTCCTATAACCTTGGATAAACGTGATATTAAAGATAAAAATCAGATCAGCGGAACTTCATGCGCTACTCATGACGTTAATATAATGCGAATGATAACATCATCCAGTAAGAGTTTTGCAACGCGAAAACATGACCGAATATCAAATCGTACAGGGAAAAGTAAGGCCACAATTTCGTAAGGTAATATATACAAAGCTGAACGCACGAGGACGTGTTCGTGTTCATTCTGTTGATTATTGGCGCGTTTCAGTAGCAGTGACAGACGAAGCAGTAACCCGGCATGGCCCCTCCATACTGTAGCAGTGGCCTGGCCCTGACTCTTAGAGACTGTAGCATTAACCCGGCTCTGACTCTGCAGACTGTAACAGTGATCCGGCCATGACCCTCCAGAATGTAGCAGTGACCCAGCCCTGACCATCCAGAATGTAGTAATGACCCTGCCGTGACCATCCAGACTGTAGCAGTGACCCGGCCCTGACCCTCCAGGCTGTAGCGTGACCTGACCCTCCAGAATGTAGCAGTGACCCAGTCCTTACTTTCCAAACTACAACAGTGACCTGAGCCTACTGACCCTTCAAACTGCAGCAGTAACCCAGTCCTAACCCTCCAAACTATGACGGTGACCCGAACCTGACATTCCAAACTGTGACGGTGGCCCGGCACTGTCTCTCCAGACTGTGGCAGTGATCCTACCCTGACCCTCCAGAATGTAGCAGTGATCTTACCCTGACTCTCCAGAAGGTAGCAGTGATCTTACCCTGACTCTCCAGAATGTAGGAGTGATCTTACCCTGACTCTCCAGAAGGTAGCAGTGATCTTACCCTGACTCTCCAGAATGTTGGAGTGATCTTACCCTGACTCTCCAGAATGTAGCAATGATCTTACTATGACCCTCCAGAATGTAGCAGTGATCTTACCCTAGCTCTCCATAATGTAGCAGTGATCTTACCCTGACTCTATAGAATGTGGCAGTGATCTTACCCTGACTCTCTAGAATGTGGCAATGACCTGGTCCTGACTCTCCAAAATGTAGCAGTGACTTACCCTGACTCTCCAGACTGTGGCAGCAACCCAGCCCTGACCCGCATGCTGTGGCAGTGACCTGGCCCTGATTATCCAGCCTGTGGCAATGACCCGGGCCTGACCTCCAGGCTGTGGCAGAGACCCTGCAGGCCTGACCGTGCCACACGGTCTGCAGGCCTGACCGTGTGGCAGAGACCCTGCAGACTGTGGCAGTGACCCCGGCCCGACCGTGCAGGATGCGGATGTTCATCAAGAAGCCGTCGTCGCTGGACGTCAACTGGAACACCTACCTGGACGTGTTCAACACCCCGCTGTGGCTGACGCTGGTGATCACCGTCGTGCTGGGCAGCACTACCATGGCCGGCATGTACTGCGTAGAGCGACGAGTCGGCATCAGGGCCGTCAAGGAGGGTAACTTCAGCTGGAGGGACAGCTTGCTGCACTTCTACGCCGCGCTCTGTCAGCAGGGTGAGCTGTGGGATCACTGTTCGGTCTGGGTGTGCGTGGGTCCTTGTCATTGTTGGTGGATCAGCGCGGAGACCTTGGCTGGGATGGTCACTCGCATGATTCTTGAAAAGAAACCAACAAGATGAAACATCTTAGGTCGATGCTGTGCATTTCCAACCTGCTGGCTTATCACTGATGAATTTCCACTGGGAACCCTAATATATGGTCACATGTCGAAAATTTCACCCTTGAGGAAGCAATATGCCATATTGGACTATCCGCTGTTGAGAATATTGTGGCAAACATTGGTCTAAATGTGGTATAAATAAAGTTCTCAAGCGTACTACAATTGCAATCACATATAGCAAAGTTCTGAAGACGCTAAATTCAGAAAATCAACTGGAGGCGCTTTCCCTCGGTCACAAGAAGTGCCAGCGTAACAGGGGCACAGCTCATTCAACCTGTCAGGGTAGCTGTCTGCCCTTCAGGCCAGCGGCACATCTCCTGAGCACTGCGGAACAATACAGGGATGGATAAATATGGCAAGAGAGGCTTTATTTCTACCAATGGACTTGAAAGATTCTCAACACTTTATCTTAGTCACTTGGTTAAGCTGTAATTTTTCACCTCGAATTGCAACCTCCCCTTGTATACTTCTTCACACCTCATGTGCATGCATGAGAATGAGCGGCCAAATTCCTGCGTGTATTGTAATTTAATCGCTGCAAAGGAACAATTTAGCTTCTTAGAACAATTGCACACAACAGCAACAGCTAAAACCGCAACAGCAACAGGTGCCGTTTTCACAGCGGGCGCATTTACTCGGCTGCAGAGCAGCAGGGCTGCTATCAGAGGCGTCTATTTTTAACTCCTGGCCCGTTCGGCAGGCGCCGAAGCCCTGCCGGACGGCCTCGGCACTCGCTTCTTCTTCTGGCTGTTCCACATCTGCATGGTGACGGTGTTCGCGTCCTACTCGGCCATGCTGGTGTCGTTCCTGGCGGTGCAGACGCTGGTGCTGCCCTTTGAAGACGTCGAAGGCCTGTTGGCCGATGGAACGTACAAGATGGGCGTACTGCAAGGGACCTCCCAGATGGACTATTTCAAGGCGAGTTGCACCTTTTTTCCTAGGTTGGCATTCGGTCAGTTCACATGTCGCTTGGTTAGCGCCAAGTGCTTGAATTGGTGGTGAAATCGCTGCTTCTCGGGAGATGATCCAAGAAGGGCTGAGAAAGATGTTACCTCTCGCACTGCGACACTTAGGAGGGCCTCCGAAAAACATGCGAAGAAGTTTTCGTTGTCTCCACATGGAATGCATTTCAAATTACGTTGTGTGCCTGTCGCTGAAAGAAATGAGTGACAAATCATGTCCACAACCAACTTCCCGATTGGCCGCACTCGAGCCGCAGCTCGACGGAAATCTACACAAGGACTCTACAGAGGTTCCTTCGAATACTACACGAGGCATATTCGTGCAATCTCTGGAGCCTCTTTGGCGGTCCCATTGAGTCTCTTTCGGAATATACAGGGAATACACACCTAGAGGCTCCACAGGGGACTCTTCGAATGCTCTCCTGGGTACCCTTGGGTGTTCCATTGATCGCACAATTTCATGTTGCCTCATTACACCTAAAACGTTGCATTTCATGTTGATCACGCAAGGCACATATTCAGCAAGTTTAAAAAAGCGCATACAAATGAGATTACGTTTGGGAGGTCTTCATCAGTTTGGCATCAATCGGAGAAAACACAAGTGAAAATCCGAGTGTAAGTAAATATCAATGTTTGGTTCACTAATCCCACAAGCTAATCTCCAGCTCGGAAAATGGAGTTCCTGGCCTTGCGAAAATTCTTAGTCCACCTTGCTGTTGTTCTTATGCACTGATATCACCGCACTTTAACATTAATGCCATTGTGTTGGATCAATATCATCTTTGCACGCTAATAAGAACGGCTTAAGTGGAAATCCCATTTGTTTTGTGTACGCTTACCTAATTTTGGACTGTCTTTTTATTGGCGAGATATCCACCAGTAGCACACTGTGGGAAATCACCTTTGCTCTATGTTTAGCTTGAATTTATTGAAGCAACCACGTATTAACATATCTAGATGAGCATGGCAAGGGAAGGAGCGGTTCCTTATCCTTCATCCAAAGTTGATCGCATTTACGTTGATGCTCATGGAAAGAAACGAATCTAAAGTGTTCCAGTTCCCTCTCACCTCCGAGTGCTCTTTGTGCCTACGCCTCTCCATGTGTAAGCGTATTCCCTTGGAATGTGAGGTGTCGATTTGATGGTTTCGTGCGCACCGTACTGACGTCGACATTTCATTCCTCCCCCAGTTTTCGACGGACCCTACTCTGGCGGCAGTCTATGAGCGTTATGTGGTTGAGATGACCAGCGACGAGGAAGGGTTCCGGCGCGTCGAGACTGAGAAGTTCGCCTTCCTAGACGTTTATGAAATGGCCATATTAAACACACCATGCCACATAATAGACATCAAGAAAGATTATTTTGACCACATGACGGCATTAGGATTCCAGAAGGGCTCGCCATACCGCGCCTTCATTAATTTCCAGTGAGTACACAACATGTGTGTGAGCGCACCTTTGAGGGTAGTTTACTGGGCGGGTTTACTACACCAGAGCTAGGCGAGTCGTTCGGGTTGATGATGGAATCCACAAAGTAGACTACACGCCATGGAAATTATACATGAAGGTAAAAGTCGATATCACATTCTACTTCGAGAATTTACTTGGTTTAGCATGAGCAAATGCCTATCCATTGCTAGTACAGACCCGTCTTCTGTTCACATATCTTCTGCTATCTTCCGCATTGAAAAGACTAAAAGAAATAAAACATGGAATTTTGGTGACATAATTTGTATTTCACATTTCGTCGCTGTATATGAAAACAGCAAACTCCGGGAGCATGTCCATCAGAGGAGACGGGCTTCCTGTGCTTATGAATTGGTGACACTGCTCAAGCACTCATTTACAGATGATAGCCATGTGAAAAACGCATGCAATGAAAATACCGATGACTTATTACCCATGTTTTGGGAATTACCTAAATGTGTTACTGAAGCGCCCATGTGCCATACATGTCCTATATGGCAGTAGACATAACGCTTTTCACCTCTGTTGAAGTACATACCCTCAGTGTTCGGATGATTGCTGCTTGCGAACAAACAGCGTGGATTACTCAGGGTTTGCCGAAGACCGATATATATATATATATATATATATATATATATATATATATATATATGTGAGTTATCCATAGACAAGTATGAATGAGGATGGATGATGAAAACAAGCAAATTATGTGGAGATGACTTTAATGTAAACGTTTCGACCTCAATAGGTCTTCATCAGTACAAAACATAGAGCACAACTGGTGCTCTGGTGCAGTTGTGCTCTATGTTTTGTACTGATGAAGACCTATTGAGGTCGAAACGTTTACATAAAAGTCATCTCCACATAATTAGCTTGTTTTCATCATCCGTCCTCATTCATATATATATATATATATATTTTTAAAAAAAATATAAATCTATTGATCTATTGGAATATATTAACATATATGTATTAACAAATGATAGTGCGATGGTGTGCACCAGCTGACTGACTGGGACACTAATCTAGCCAACTATGCGGCAGGTTGAGTCGGCTGAACGAGATGGGAGTGTTGTCGCAGATACTGTCGCGCTGGTGGCATCCCGCCAGGTCCTGCGAGGCCGATGGCCTGGAGGTACGCTCCACCGCAGTATCCTTGGGACCCGGGTGCTGTTCTGGCCCAGAAGGTGCTGGTATAATCTTGGGTATTGTAGTGGTCTGAAGAGTTTTGGACTAATCCAGAGGATGCTGGCATGGCTTTGGGGTGTTGTCCTGTTCCTCTCCCCTCCGGTGCGCATTGCTGTCTTCGGGGCCCTTTTCTCACTCCTTTTCAAAAGCCTAGCATTCGGAGCAACCTTTGACAGTCCGAAACACGATTAGCCACTGTCCGCGCTGTCGTCTGTCATGCACATTCCGAGCTGAGGTACTGCACTGGTAACGAAACACGTTGTCCGTCCGTATTACTCACGGGGGTGTCAGCGTGTTGCTCGCTCGACCTGCTGTGTGTACGCATACATTATGTCATTGCATTCATCTCTGGTACTGAAGCTGTCGCACCTGCAGCATTGTGACCATCTGTATATCAGGTAAATCAGGTGATATGATGCTTAGCAGTTCTGAGTAATATGCAGTTTATAGTGCCTAGTGATCTTGCTCTCTACAGTGGACGCATACACTTATGTGTAAAATGCTATCATTCCCATCCCCTCATCACCCTTGCAACGTCCACGCGCTTTGTCTTCTGTGGTTTTCTTCTGTAATAGCAGACTGCAATAGCATACCTCAACCGGCCCCAGAATTGACAGACTACATGGTGCCGTTTGTCGTAATGATTATTACTCGCATGTTTCATATGGTTGATATAGCTTGCTCCCAATCAAATACACCAAAGCTACGTGATGTTATGGAAGAGTCTGCTCGTTCTCCACCCAGGGAGACCTTGCAACGCGCTATGATCACTAGCAGTCTCGCGGACCGTGGTCTGTGCAGTTTGATTTAGCCTGAGTCGTTAGTATTTCACATACATTTCACCATCTGCAGCCCCTATAACCCAATCCACCCCGCCCACCGGCCAGATATGACCTGCAACCCTGCTCAGAAGTTCTGATAATTCGTGGTCGCATGAGACGTACAGATCCATTTTGTGCACTCAGGGCCTTGGTCTGTCCTCCGTGTTGTGCCGTCCGGGTCCCGGTCTATCCTCCGTGTTGTGCCACCCAGGTCCCGGTCTATCCCCCGTGTTGTGCCGCCAATATCTCGATCTGCTCTCAAAGTGTTATCGCCAGAGGCTCGATCTGCCCTCCGTATTGTGCTGCCAGGGCTTCCATTTTCCCCACCGTGTTTCTACAGGTTCGTGTTGCGCCGCAAGAGCCTCTGTCTGCCATTTATGCTCTGCCATCAGGACCTCGGCCTACCGTCCGTGTCCTTTACATGTCTGTGTTGTGTCGTCAGGATCTGGGCATGGCCGTACGACTTCTACAAGTCCGTGTTGTTCTGCCAGAGCCTGCTGCCCGTGTTCTCTACAGTCTCGTGTTGTGCCGCCAGAGCCTCGGCCTGCCGGCCGTATTCTCTGCGTTCGTGCTGCTGGTCGGCGGGATCGTCCTGGGCGTGGTGGTGCTGCTGCTGGAGTGCTGCTGGCACCGGCCGTGCTGGCAGCACTCTGACCGTGCTCCCCGGCGCGCCTCGGCACGGCCGAGCACGGCAGAACCGCCCACCGATCCGCCACAGCACCGCCCAAAAACCTCGGACCTGTCCAGGTCATGCCTTGTTGAAGTCAAGATGCGGATGGAGCTCAAGAACAGCCACCAACCGCTGCTGCCTATGCTGCGCTAGGACGATTTCACCTAGGATATGCGGCTAAAATGGCATTCAAGTGTCCATCGTGAAGGGGTAGAATTGAAGGTATTAGCTGAGGAGAGGAGGCGGACTTCAGTTCTGCGTTCTATGACGCAGGCCCGATGACAGGACATAGATGGAATTAACTTAGAAGCGTGCTTCACCGCAGTTCTTCTTGGCGTTGTGAAATCATGAGGATGGTTATGGCGCCATCGCGCCTACGCAACACGTTCTGGCTTACAGGGTCGGATCGCCCATGCCTTCGCCTCCCCATTGGATCCGCCCCTGGTAGCTTTCATCCTTTTTTGTTTGTTAAACACCTGTGGTTCCAAGCAATGCTGGAGACCAACGAATAGTCAGCACTGAGGGTTTTACAGACAAATATCTTATACCTTCCAGAAATCCAGCAGCTTTGAAGTTCGTATTTAAGAGCTTGGTGCCATCAACAGTTCAATCAACTAGACAGACTACGTTGAGAATATAAGAACGTCGAGAAAATAATGCGGGTCGATGGCGTTCTGTTATAACTTGATTTCTTCACGTTTTTGTCGCATGAAATCAAAATATATTGTTGTCGTTCGTTTGTTATTTGGGCTTTCGGGCGCCTCGACCGCCATGGCCATATTGCGCCCATAACTCAGACAATCAAATGCGATTAGATGCAGAACCACGGCTCACATCTTGGCTACCGTCTGTACGCCGCTAGTTCGCTGAAAGTTGTGTTTGCAATGCATATTAGTGAGGAGTATATATAGTTGAAAATGACACTTCAGACCAGAAATCGATCAGTCGTCCCGATTGGAGAATGCAAGATTTGTTGGGCAGGATATCACTGAGGGACGTTACCTGGGCAGACCCAAAGTGACGTCCACGTGGGTGAGAATAAAAGGGACACGAGAGCAGAACATAGCGAACTGTCAGCGGTGCACGATATCTGGGGCACTGCGGTCTGTTGTCACCGCACAGAAGATAACCGTGAGTCGCATAAGTGTGCCCTATGCGGAGGCGGCACAGCGTAACTTCTTCTTTTCCAGACTTACGGCAGGATGAGCTTCATGGACACAGACGTTGCTTGATGACTTTCAGCTTGTTTGTAGGTGTCGCGTCCCACATTGCCTGCCACTTGTCTTGGATGAAAATAGAGATTTATCGGTAATGGTCAGTGGCAGGGAGTGATAATGACCTGGTGCACGGGACACACGCTGCCCACTTCGCGGCAGCATCCGCCAACTCATTTCCAGAAATTCCCACATGGCTCGGGGGCCAATACAGGACCACCCGCCGTCCCAAGCGATGTACAGCAGTAAGGCGGTTCAAAATATCACGTAAACGGGGGTTGGACGGTAAAATGTGTTCAGAGCCGACAGGCTGCTCAGAGTCTGTGAATATAACATGTCGATCACCTTCCGACACCTCGATATCACAGCTTTCGGAATGGCGACAAGTTCTGATGAGTACACGGATGAGTACGTCGGGAGGGAAAACGATCGGACGGCGGGTCCACAAACAAAAGCACTGCCCACTCCATCATCCGTTCGAGACCCATCCGTACAGGTTGCCACCCATTCCTGGAACGATGCGATGCGTTCGAGGGCCAGCGCGCGAAACTCTCCTGGAGCCACATCAGCTTTTCCTGTTTTTGCGAGGGACACATCCACCTCCGGTACTATCCACTCCCATGGAGGTGTCTCCATGTACTGAGCCCTCAAGATTCCTTTGAGTTTTACTCGGCTTTCTTGGAGGAGCTTTCGAAGGCGTACACCAAACAGGGCGACATTGAAATCACGTTCGCCTGGAAAAATGGAAAAATCCAAATATATTAATCTTGCTCATGAACATGCTGCACATTTGTGTATTTCTTCCACTGGAGGCAAGGACTTCGAACAAATAACACAATTCAGAAGCTCAACTCGAAAGAATGACGCAAATACCATCGTTCTGCGCAGGTTTGCACTGTTCCTGCTCTATTCGAACTCATCATATGCCATTTGTTCTAGTCTATGTCTAGGGCCGAAGTACGCTACGCTTATCGTGGCGCAATTTTCGCACCAAGCAACATTTCTCCGCAGCTAAAATGGTACCCGAGACCTTTCTGACAGATTGTAGAGAAAACTAGACAGGCAGTTAAAGAAGAAAACACATAAAAATGTTCACACAGCACCAGAGTACCTGAACACTCTCCAAGAAAAGTGAACCCCAAAAGCGTAGCGCTTCTCGCCAAGGAATCCTATTTGTCCCAAAGCACGTATAATCTGCGAACGTTTGTCCTGACGCTGGGCGAGTGTCAAGTCTCTTCACGGTAGCGTGAACTCACTGGTGGCATTCTACTGTAGTCGCAGTAGCAGTAGAAGCGGTGTCAGCGCCACTATGCGGTCACTACACCGTGGTAGCGACATTGCACATGTGTGCACTCCACCATGCACGCTGTTGCCGTGTGACCTGATGTCGGGCGTCGGTGGTCGTCGCATCTGCGCGCGGGCTGCCCCTGTAGACCACGTGCTGACACGCGGAACATCGTGCAGAAATGCTTTCAGCGCTGGTAGAATGCGGTCACTTGGATCTACTTGATTGATGCTTGACCTTTCTCATCCAGTTAATCTTGTATGGATCGGAAGCTGACAGTAAGCGAGCATCAGGCAGTGGCGCAATCGGGGGGAGCTAGGGAATTGGGATGTCGTTCCGGCCTGGGTTCCAAGAGCCTCAAAGTGCCAAAACACAACCATTAGCTTCCCGTCGTAAAGTTCTGGTTGTACCCCTGATCAGAGTCATGGCTGGCACATGTACGGGGCGGAAAATTCGATTCTGACCTACCGAATTGCTGAGCTCTTTCGACTGCTACTGAGGATGGAGCCCGTGAGATGGATCTCGTCACCCCTCGCTTAGATTAGGTGTCATTGTTAATTGGTAGGCAAAATTGGGATGGGGGAGGGTGGGCACGGAAGCGGCCCTCACAGCGTCCAATGCGAGCACCTCCAAATCCCAACGTCATTTTCCTACAGCGCTTTAGAGACGCTTAGCCCAATGTACATTCTCCGACTCCGCACTTTTGGAAGTGACTATGAATACATAACCATATCCACGAGACGCGAAGGCTCACTTCCCAGAGGTAGTGCGACATGGTGTTGTGGGTCCCGCGACGTGCCGACCGACTATAACAGTGTGAATGACGCTTTTGCCACGACTATCTCGATAAGCAGAGGTCGCAAAGCAAACATGAGCAGATATCCGAGGTGAGTGCTGCCAACTGCATCAGTTCGTCTTAAAACAGAAACGACATCCAGTATTTCTTTATGCAGCGGAGCTTTCTAGCGAGTAGTTTGTGGTCGTAGACAGTAAGCTCGGCTGTTTGATTTTGAATTACTTAATTTGTCTCCGCTGCTTCGAAGTGTTCGATGGTGAAGACGTACGTTCATTGCCAATGGGCAACGCTCATGCGATGTGATAGCTGGACATTGATTGAGTGGAAGATAGTTGATGGATACGCGCGAATGGTCTGTGGTATACATCAGCTTATAATGGAGCACATTCCTGACGGATGAAACCGCGAGTGTGTCCTAGAATAGTATCGTTGCAACTGCGATTTCAAAGAGTGCTAAATGTGCTCACATTTGATGACATGCTTCCTACTGGTGTGGATCCAGAACATGAAATATTGCCTAGTTGCATGGGTGTAACCACTGGGGAATGGGGGGCTGGGGGATGTCCTCCCCCAATTTATGAAAAGTGGCGATTTGTCCACTCCAATTTCTTTCGTGTTCCCCCCCCCATCCTTAGCTACCTGAGCATGATCGCAGCAAGATTATACGTAATCATTTATAAAGTGAAAACATATATATGCAGGAGAATCACCGAAAATACTAGAAGCCGATCTAGCCAATCAACGAGCTTCACAGGCTCCGTCGTCACAAAATCTCCGAATGGTAAATCAGCAAACGTTAGAAATGTCTGTGTCCGGGCCATTCTTGAATAACATGCACCTTGACCACCTTGTGTTCTCACTTGGGTGGAAAAGTGTGCTTTGCGAGGCAACAAATTTGCATTATCGCAAGGATTTATACGTCTTAGGTTATATTCCCCTGCGCATATATCGATGTATGTTGAGGAAACGTGACTGTGTGTCCTTGGGTATCTTCAAGACCATGGAGGGGAGTCATGGACAGACCTAAGCACGTACGCCAAGATAACGTCGTATTTGCACTCGTATTCAGCGACGAGTTCGCCAGAGGCGTATTTGTATTGGCATTGGCATTCAGCGACGGGTTTATGATCGTTCGAATCAATTACCACCAATGCTTCTGCTTGCACTGGACACGCTGGAAACAACTACATAGGTCTCACATTACCACTTGAATTGTGAAGGTCCAACGCAAACCGGTTTCTTCGGTCGCCTCTCATTTTTTTCCGTTTTCACCAAAACCTGCCCAAATCTGGCCACAGGCGATAACCCGTGGTGAAACATCGTGTAACACTTCAAACCGGTACATGTCAAGGTTAAACTTGAAGGTCAAAGGTAGCTTTATTTATTAGATGGCGATATTAAAGCGATATCGATCGAACGCGAGGTTCGGTTGCTATTTCTTCAATTTCCATGAAATCAAATTTTCCATCATTCAACGCTGCTTGTTATGCGGTATCAGAAAGCTAAGCAATATAATTGTTGCTCAGGGCTGATCCTTCTGTCGCCTCAATTTTTTCCGTTTTCGCTCAAACCTATCTAAGTCTGGTATCAAGCGATAGCCAGCGGTGAATACTTGGATAACATTTCAAACCGGGACATGTCAAGGTCAAAGGTTTGATTGAGTTTTCGATGACCTCGCGTTTCATCACTATGGCTTCAATTTGAAGAAAATGGATGTCATTCGACGTCACTTGTTGTGCGGTGTCAGAAAATTGATAATTCGTAATAATCTCGACGGGTCAAAATTCAAGCTGATTTCTTCGGTTGCCTCGCATTTTTCTTTGCGATAGCCCATGGCGAATCCTCGAGTAATATTTTTAAACCGGGATATATCAAGTCAAACCTCAAGGTCAAAGGCTAATTTGAATGCTTCGAAGTCTTCGCGATTCGTCGCTATGGGCTCAATTTGCACCAAGTGGGTGTCATTCGACGTGGCTGGTGCCGTATTATAATGCTACAAAATCGAACTAATTTTAAGAGGAAAGCGGACAAAGTGACAAAGTTATATATTTTATATGTCCGGAACAGCAAGGTGGCAGTGTAAATTAAAGACCAGCGATGAGAGCGCCGTCCGAGCTGGTTATGACGGATTTCTTGGGGGAGCTCCTATTCATATAGGATATGAGTGCCTGCTATCACAACGGCTGCAAACAAAATATATTTTATCCTCCTATTCCTATTACACTCAATCATTGTACATATTCCGGACCTTCGACACCTTCGAAGTTATTTCGATATCTCAGCATTCTGATACGGTACGGCAATCCACATCGAATGACACCCACATAATGCAAATTGAAGCCATAGCGACGAAACGCGAGGACTTTGAAAACAAATTATAACTAACCTTTGACCTTGAGGCTTGACCTGACATGTCCTCAGTTGAAATGTCATTCGATGGTTGCCCGCGGGCGATCGAAGAAAATAGTTCGATCTCTGACTTTGAAAATTAATGTGATTTTTGAACAGTTTGCCAGATTACCGGACGGCACATCGAATGACACCCACTTGATAAACATTGAAGACATAGCGACGAGGCTCGAGGACTTCGAGCAATTTAAGCTAACCTTCGATCTTCTGGTTTGACATTGACATGTCCCGGTTTGGAATGTTATTGGAGGTTCACCACAGGCTATTGCTTGATACCAGATGTGGGTAGGCTAGGGCGAAGAAAAAAATGCGAGGCGACCAAAGAAGTCGGTTTGACCTATGACCTTTAATGGTTCAACGGAAGCTGTCAAATTTCCAAGAGAAGCCACACGTGAATGCGCACGATTGTATAACCAGCAGGAGCTCATAACCGCGAGAGAGCAATGCTGTAATCAGGAGTGGATCTAGGAGTTGTCATGGGGACACTTGTCTGGAGGCACAATTTATTTGGAGCGGCGCCAGTGCGAAAGCACCTGGAAGCTTCTGGCTGAAAAATTAGACGGGATTGCACTCGGCCTTTCCTTCCAAGGGTGCCTTTTTCTTTCACAAGGGCGCCTCTGACCGAAAAATTCGAGCGGATACACTTTTTCAGAGGGTCGCCTTTTCCCGGCCGGAAGGACGCCTCCTTCCACGTGAGGGGTACATGCCCTCAGTACCACACCCTTTATTCACCCTGGTTGTCATTGCATCGAAATGTGTCCCCGCAAAACTGGAAAACATGGGAAAGGTTATTGTATGTCCATATTTACTACAACAAAACCATTGTCCAATATTTTCTGTTTTTCCTGCTACAAGAGGGCAACGATTAACGTACTTACATCATTGCTCTATGGTGATTGTGAAATCGGGCCCAGCATATACGACATAAAGCAAAATGTTCATAGGCAGTGACAAGGAGTGGAACTTGCTAATTTGGTGGAACTTTTTGTCCCCAAAATATTATTTTTTGCAATTGTAAATCTGAAAACCAGCCATTGAATCTTTTTTTTTGTTTTGCACTGGCGCTATATTTCCGCATATCATCACATAGTAAACTTACATACACATGCACACCTACACACATGCACACACAGGTGAGTACACTTATATATCGAAATATACATTTTGCACAAGCGGTTGCCACCTATCCGTAAACTTTTGCATTGATTCGTTCTTGAATGTAGTACATTTTTCGATTTCACGTATTGTCCTGATCTTTCCCATAAATTCCGCCAGTGACACTCTTCCATTTCCCCGTATTTTCCTACCTATTATGTACTGTTTCACGAGCAACAGCACAAACTTGACAAAGTCATTGCACCTATACATCCAAACAGTATGTACTCTATGCATAGATTCAGGCTCGTTCCGTTGTTTAGACACAGTTTGTGCATCAGTACATTCCAAAACTGAGACACCGTTCTGGATTCCGCTATGAAATGTGTGATCGTATCGCTGTGTGAACAAAATTTGCAGTCACTGTCTGATCACTGATTGTTCGGTCGCATAGGATTTTTTGCGTGCAAACAAATCGATTTGTCATCTGCACATTTTGAAGTTTTGTTAATTTTGTACATCTATATGGGAGAGCATAGATTTTCTCCCATTTTGCCTCCTGAAATAAAAATTTTATCCCTCCCATTTTATTTGACATGGTGGTTTTGCTGTTTTCGACAGGATTCCATACATGAGGTAACATGTCAGTTCTTTTGCTTCTATTTAGTTTCCGTCATGTCTAACAAATGATATGTTTTCATTCCTTGTTGTGGGACGCAATGAGTAGTAATTATGCAATCTCAACAACCTTTTCCATTCATGGGGAATAACATGCAAGAAACACTGATACGTATATTGGGACACTTCAATATTTGGACATCGGGCCACTAAAATGCTATGTTCTACGCTGTACGAATCCCCTATCAATTTGACAGCATTCTCATAGAGTGATGGCACACATATTGATAGTTGATCTATTTTAATCTACTTATTGTACCATAAGAATTGAGCACTTACTGATGTGACATCGTTAGTATTCAACCGCGCTTTCATTTTACATGCCGCATCAATGACATATGCATACAAATTTGGTACATCTATGCTTAAAAATGCGTCCTTCTCAGCACTCGTTCGCAATATATCCTGTAATTTGAAACGTCCTAATCTACCTTGAAGCATGTTTCCAAATTGGTTTACTGTCGTCTATCATTCGCTTCGACCACATCAATTGCAGGGCTCCAGCTATTGAAAATTAGTGGCTGAAATCCAAGGATTTTTTTTTGGTGGGGGTGGGGGTAGGGGCAGGCGAGCTACCCCTCTATCCTCTCCAAACTTACAGCGCCCCTGGTTTGACCCCCAATTCCGACACCGTGGCTACACCCATGCGGCTGGTTGCAACACCTTAACTTTTTCAACCATCTCTAGCAATGGTACGGATTTTTGGTATGGAAGATGGCAAGAATATATCAAGGAAGCGTGGTGGAGAGGCATCCTCGTGCCCCTCCCACGAGCACTCTCGCATGCCCAATTTTTCACGTGTGCTATTCACACTGTCGCAATGATGTATGCACATCTGAACTGAGCGCCCCTTTACCGCACTGCAATTCTGATTGCCCGTCCTGTAGCTGTGGTTGTCGCTCAGAGGATATCCGACATTTCCAGTGTGTCATCACGTGCAGAGGCGCCGCCAAGGTGGCACCCCGCCCCCTTTAGCATCCAAAAATACACTGGATGAAACAAGACATTTTGAGATTTTCACCACGCAAAATCCTAAATTTATCCCATGCCCCTTCACTAGTTTTCAGCGTTCATTAACAATAATTCCAACATTCTTGAAGCATGATCTAATAATAGTTATGCGCGTCTGGTAACGTGACAGGCGCACGAGATGAAGGACAAATTATTTCCGTCAAAATCCTACGTTTCCAAATCCCCGAGGGCTTATTTCACTGAAACTAGCTTCGACGTTAGTTGTCAGTCAGGTGTCGAAATACATTCCATCCTTTTTTCTGCATCTCAACTGACATCCTTGCTAAATATCGTCTCGCTAAATAAAAACAACGGCAATAACTGCTGCTACAACAGTTGAGTGCCACCTGACTTCTGGTGCTTGGCAACTCAGCTGACGCTAGCAGACGCTGGGTAAGCAGACGAGCCGCTCTGGAGGGATTCGCTGGATTATTGCAAAGGAGTGGCATGTTCAAGAGTGTGTGCAGGTGAAGTTAGTTAGTTATTGAGGCTTTAGGGCGCATCGACTTCGTTGTTCATGTGTGCCCATGTGTGCAGGTGAAGCCTGAGGGTGACATGTGATGAGCGCCATATGTTCGTGAACAGGATTACGGTGTACATGATTGAACTTACCTTACTTTGCGTATTATTATCCGTTAGCGGCTTACATCGGAAATTCAACGCCTATCATTGTGAGATGTATTGCGCGTGAGCAAACCACAAACGGTGCTTTCAATGAATGATGCAAAGAACCTACCAGAAGAAAATTAAAATGCCAGAAAATGTTTCGCCGGGTATTGACCTCACCCAAATTTAGGCATTTCGGAACATTGCATCCCCCTGCAGTCAAAATTCCTTGTTAGAAGGCAGCAGCCTTGTTGTACGGGACAGTTCGATTGAAACTGTACAAGTGGCATAATGGAAGTCATGTTGAGGACCATGTAGGTAAGACCCTGCCTTCAAATCAACATTCCATGAATGCAGATGATAAGCAGCATCGACACGTTCGGGACCTTCGAAGAACGGCGTTCACTGTACTTACTTTTTATAGTGACAAATAATTAAGACAGAATAATTGTCCAAATCTCCTGCAAAACGCGACGCTTATGTTTAATTTCCCATTTGATCTGACCAGAATGATTGTTAAATCACATGCACGTAATGTCAGTACTTGCAGCCCATGACGTTTCACGTGTTGAAGCAAACACCCGTCAACCAAATGTCAGAATTCCTTTTCATGCATAGTGCAAGGAAGAGACCGTTTGTGCTCTCGAGCTGGTGTTTCCGGAGAGCAAATATCGGTGTAATTCTAGGTTAGGTTAGGCTAGGTTAGGTGTAATCTGCTGTGCTACTAGGTTGCAACTCACAACTCAAGCAATGATACTGCCTCAGCTGATTTCATGTGCGACCACCAAGATTTAGAACACACGGTGATGCTTTTATAACCAGTTGTTCTCCCGAAGTTATGACGTCACACGGCTTCGCTGGTTGGCTGGATTCTGCATACTGCATACTGATTCTGCATCTACTGACCTCATATGAATGGACACGGCATTCTTGGAAATCAGTTCGCATGCACGCATATCCTGGCATTGAAATACACGTCTATGCACAAACTCGTCAAAAACCGATTATGCTACCAAGTATTAATTATCCCGATGCCAATATAAATGTATCACATTTTAAGTTGAATAGTTACCCCCATCACCCTAAATACAAATTACCCTGTGGAGGAGCAAAATAAATTGAGCTTTATTGAGAACATCTAAACCACTGGGAGATGCCCACATTCCAGCCTTCAGCGCCTTAACCCGCGCCGTCTCTCCGGTCAGCTCCTCACACCCCATCTCGGTGGGTGGGGTCTTTAAAGGATTCCAACTAACTTCCAAACTAGGCGTTGCACAAAAACGAGCGGGGTACCACGGGAAAGCCCTTTGACGAATAGGGTCCGAAAATGGTCCTTGTTTCTATTTCGGATAATTTTGAAGATCAAAATGTCAGTTGTTGATGGATTTCATTGTTCAAAAACATTTTACTTGGGCATATCAGGATAGTTTAGGTTGTGATGCAACTCCGACACCATTTAGGCCATGAAAACTCGAAACAGACCATAAAATAGCAGTGTATAAATAGGCTTAGCCCACATTGAGGACTTTATCGTGAACTGACTTCAGGCCACTTGACGGAGGTCAAACAAATTAGATAAGGAACTTCTGATGCTTCTGCAGGCATGCCAAGGTCAAAATGATGTTCGAACAGCATGCAGGTAGGAAAATTGGTCCAAAAGGGGCCAAAATTGGCCTTGACTTAGGGCCGCTGACCTGATCTCAAACAAAAATCCGAAGAATACGTTTCGGAGATGCTGCCCACTTGCACTCACGTAGCAAGTTGAATATAAATATCTCCATGTATATGAGTTATCGATCATCAAACATTTTTGGAGGTGGTCCTGTTTGACCTGAGCCTGCTCAACGACCGTATATGACTGGACGTTGAAATGCTTTCTTCAAACGCAAAAATGATCCAGGAAAAGGTGGTGAAAATGTTGCGGTGCTGCGCGCCACCGTTTTCCCGCTATCGCGTAACATCCTTAGAGGGGGGGGCGCGTAAAAAGACCCTTCCCAGACGATAAATGCACACTACGACGTAAGTATTCACCTAACACAGCCGTACACTTGCTCCGACTGCTTGTGAAACACACTCGATTTAAAGGTGGCGAAAATGACCTTTCTAGTGTCCGGCACTCTCCTGAGCATTCACGGACGAACACACACACACACACGCACCTCTCTCTCCGAGACATATACTCGCGAGTTGGTTAGTTAGTTATTAGGGCTTTAGGGCGCATATACTTCATTGGTCATATAGCGATCATAACAATATAAGTTACTTACACGTCGATATATCGCACATGCTAGATAGCTCAGTTTGCAGAATATCATTCATAGTAACGAACGGTACGTAAAATACGCTATGGCATAATTCAACATTTTCAGCGTGGTGCATATGCTACTGAATATGATACTTCGGCTAGGAAGCAAAAAGTTACCCCGATCCAACAATATATGAGTTGTCGCCTAAAACTTCACTGAATGACAATGACTGAACACGCCCAAAGTGACGCCTACCATATTCATAACCGGGGCAGGAAAGCAGGACATGACGTACACAGATAGGCGGGCGTGACATTTGGGGCAGAGTGGTATATCATTACCATTTAGTAAGCAAGAGTGAGTGGCATATATATGCCCAATTCTCAAACGACACAATGCTACTTCATCTCGCCTATTCCTATGCGAGCACGAACTCCATTTTTCGAGGCGATGCTTGATCGCTCTCAACTTATTATCAGGTAGTGCGTTCCAAGAAACTTGCCACTGCGAACACAGACGCAGACATGGTTCGGAAGTGGTCACGGGCAGGGAGTGGTAGAGTTCGCGAACATGGAGCTAGTGACGCACGTTTTGCAGCAACGCTCTCTTACCTGTCTGGTACACGTTGGTAAGATGAGCTAAAACCCCCCTTAAAATTGGATTTGATGGGTCGTGCGTCCTCATCGTTAAAAGCCTATTGAAGGAATCCGTCAAAATAATGTGAAGTGGATCGTCTGATATTTCAATGAAACAGAGAGCTTTCAAAATGTCAATAAGCTCGGAAGAATACACAGCAGCATGTGTTAGAAGTGAAAAGATTTTAACCACAGTACCTCTAAGAAAAGCGCTGCCGACGCCGGTCTCCGTTCTGGATCCATCGGTGTATGCTGCAACGAATCCAGTGTAACACCCAATATCTTCATGGCAAGTGCTCTGAATTCATGCGGTGCAATATCGGCTTTATTTGTGCAGGCGAGGGATATGGCCACTTCTGGCGTGATCAGTTCCCAGGGAGGCATTGAAATGCATTCAGTCCGCCGAACACCCCGGAGCCGGAGACCGCTCTCATAAAAAGTCGTCGCATTCGCACTCCATGCCAGATGGCTCTCATAGGCCATTCGTTTGAGAGCAGCGTTAGTATGCGATGGGAAAATACACGGACGTAAGATGGGTGGTCCGGGTATTTCCGCAATTTGCATGCATATCGCATACCAAGCTGTTCGCGGCGCAGAGAGAGTGGAAACTCGTGAACTTCCGCAAGGGGACTTGCCGCTGGAGAAGCACGAAAAGACCCTTTGATAATACGAAGAGCAGAGTGGTGGACTGTATCCAAGGTATGTTTGCTCATCAAACAAGCTCCGTTATAACTAAAACACGCGTAGTCAAGCTGATATAACGAGCGCTCGGAATAGCAGGAGCAGCGATGCCCGGTCTGCTACATAGGTCACACGAGCCACGCATTCTAAGATATTCAAAGTCTTTACACCAGTGTTGAAATAATGGGTTTTCGTTAGATGTGAGATGTCGAAACGAGTCCAGTAAGTTGTCGAAATTCGCCATGTGAGCAATGTAGCTTAACCTAACTTAAGTTCTTAACTTAAGTTCTAGCTTAACCTAACGCGTAAGTTCTTAAAATATAATTTCGATCCAACAGTTTACTCATACATACACATAGGGTGGATTACCATATTTTGCTTTATTTTGAGATACCTAATTTAGGGATAACTATTTTAGCGATACGGATACAAAATAACCATCCTTATCAACTAATATTGTATAATAGACCACATCATAGGTAATCCTCTTAGATGGAACTATGCTAAGAGATGTTCGTACATCACAATCCATAACGGTGAGTATAAGCATGAAACTTACGAACAATATTCTGCTAGAAATTATATATGAAGACTTCATGAAAACTCATGACAAAGCATGATGTCGGTACTGGGTTGGGAGGGATGTCAATCCAGAGTTCAGAAAGTGGCATATTCCACCCTATTTTACGAATAATTGATCACTGCTTTACACACTTACCTGGTAGCGTTTCAAGATGCTGTCGGTAGGTTTCGCGTGGTCAAATTCCACCCCCAGAAATCTGACTACAGTAGGACTTCCATATTGGGACATATGCGGCGGCGATAGACGTGTGCGGCAACAGTCTTCGCTGTAAAGAAATTGAATCCGTTGGCACTGCCCCACTTTTCCAAACATCTGACCGCTAGCTGTAGCTGTCGTTCCATCAGCGGTGTCCGTGAGGCACATGACCATATTGCGAAATCAACACATAAGGATCGCCCAAAAATCAGAGGAAGCGAGTCACCAATATCATTGATCATTACCCCGAATAGGGTCACACTCAAGACATTCCCTTGTGCGACTCTGTTCTCCTGGACAAACCAATCCGAGTCAGTTGCCGACTCGTCCACGAAAACAACTATTTGCTAAGAAGTTTTGTAAAAAGGTGCCCGGTTGTCCTCGAATCCCATACTTGTGAATTTTCCACAGAACTCCCCTACGACACGTGGTGTCGTAGGCCTTTTCGATGTCAAAGTATACAGCGTCTAGATATCGCTTCCTTTTACAAGCGAGGCATACTTACGATGTCCAGGATTAAACTATAGTCAATGTTACTCATGTTTTTTTTTGCGAAAACCGCACTGTGTGTTGACGGAAATGTCACGCTTTTTCTAAAAACCAGGACAGGCGTCCACTCAAGTTTCTCTATTAGCTTACCTAAAGCAGATGTCAAAGAGAGTGGGCGATAATCTAGGGGGCTTAACACGCGCACTGGAGGGGGGGGGGGGCGAAATCCGTCCACCCCTCCGGTTTTTCGTAAATAACTCCCGATTGTACTGGTCGATATACGCCATTTTTTGCGTACCTGCTTAGAAATGTCCGACGCGTCGTTTAAAGCAAGAATAACGGAAATCGGCCAAATTGTTTTTTTTCTTCTCAAGTTACAGGCCGTTAAAGTCAAAACATTTCGTAGCGCCAGATCACAAAATCGTCGCTGATGCGCTTCCCCTATATCGGCAAAAGCGAAGTGTTCTTGGCAACACTGGCGACTTTTTTCATGTATATTGTCATGCTGTATATATTTAAGGTCATATTATGTCACCGAGGTCAAGTCAGGCCAAGTTCATGAAAGGTCAATGGAACCAAACTTGGTCAACTGGAATGTTGTCATAACTGCAAATGACTGTCATGCGATTGATGTCATTTTGCATGCTACTCCCTACTCATCCTGAAAACTACTGTTTGTGCCATTGTGTACCTAAGCGTTTCCATACTTCATTCATATACTTCACTCCTTTCTTCGCGAAGCCGATTGCGCCGAGCCGCCCGACGGAGCAGTCGGGCGGACGGCCCGGTTCCGGTAACTGGAACAGGTAACTGACCTGATAAAGTGCTGTTATATAGGTGACCTGAGGTCAAATGCCGAGTCTAGCATCTGTGTTGCATCATTACTCATGTCCAAAACAACATTGATGCCCATTTCGGAGCATTTAAACACAATCACAGCGATCGATAACAATGACAAGCCAGGCCACGCAAAACAAGCAAATTGTGACATGTGACCTCATTTGACCCTGAATATATTGACCTAAGGTCATGAAATTTGCACACAATAGAGTTCACTATCATACCCAACCACCCTAAGAATTTCGTTACTCCAGCTTTAATAGGAGCTGAGATCTTAGGGGGCGGGCGGAATCCACCCCCCACCCCCCTCCAGTGCATAGTTTTCAGAGGCCCTCCATGGCGCGTGTTAAGCCGCGTTTCCCAGGTTTCAAGAGGTGGGCCATTGTAGCTTGGCTCCAGGATGGAGGATACTCGCCATTCATCCATATGTGGTACAAATACTCGCGAGGTGTTAGGGATAACCAGCCGACCCTGCTGCGAATTTTGTATTTCCGATAAACCATTTGCCAGTCCATACAACCTGAAGGCACAAGCACAACCACAACTGCGACACGGCAAGCGGCACCAACCACGTATGACTGCAGCACTGCAACTCGGCACCAACCACGTATAACTGCAACACGGCAAGCGGCACCAACCACGTATGACTGCAGCACGGCAACCCGACACCAACCACGTCTGACTGCAACACTGCAACCCAGCACCAACCACGTATAACTGCAGCACGGCAACCCGGCACCAACCACGTCTGACTGGAGCACGGCAACCCGGTACGGCACACATTATAAATGAACGATTATCGATCGTCGCAAGTTTCGGCTTTCCACATTGTCGTACATACGATTATCGGCTTTCTACATTGCTTCCTTTGCTGACAATTGATATCCTTGCTGTGCCTTTCTCACGGTGCTTGAGGTGCATTCCAGGCAAGGGTGCTATCGTCCATTACACATTAATCACAATATGTTGCATACAATATATGCCGGAATGCATCATTGACTATTCCAAGTTTCACTTCACCTCCACGCAAGAATCCCGTCGTCCTGAACGAACACTTGTGCAACACCAGCACGCGGGAGTCTAATGTCAGTTGTTCTTGAGCATTTCATTGGCGAAATTTATTGTAAAACGCGACAAAGAGCATGACAAAATTTCGCGGAAAACGAGTACAGCGAATCGAGTTGAACAGACGCAATCCAGTCTCTGAACACAGAGCAACCGGGAACCATGACTGCTCTACCAAGATTGGAAAATAAACACAGCGGATAGGACTGGCAGCCGCGGCCATACTGGCCAGCCGGAGCACAGGAGTCGTCAAACGCCAATGGCGTGTCTCAGCGGCGATACATTGCACTGTCTTCGTCACCGCCACTGTCAGTCACACCACACTCGCATACTCTGCTCACTGAAACCCCAGACAACTACACACATAACACAACCTGGTGTGACAATGCCCTGACAGCTGCACAAAAATGGCATGATAGGAATAATCCACACAGTAAAGCCCAGCATGCCCATATGGCAGCATGTCGTGTGGGTGCATAGTGCATGTGCACCACCACGGAATGCAAGCGCCATTACTAAATCATACTGGAATGTGGAACGGTACCGATGTAAGCCAGCAGTCATCTGTGGGATTATCTTGGCAAAACAAATGTCAACATCATATCTGACAGAAGAGGCCCGTCCAGAGAACACTCGGCTTCCGCTTCCGCAGTACTGGCCAAGGTCATACGTCGACGGTACACAACATTTGTTTTGGATACTGAATTCGGCCGAGTGGATTGCCCGCTCGCTGATCGAAAAGTCGTGCATTCCTGAGTTATTTGATTTTACTGCATCGTGCCAAGTTCCCACGACGCCTGTCTTTTCAGTCCGAGTACAACACCACTTACACTCCGGACCTATGCCAGGACCAGCTGCGTCGAGAAGCATCGCCCAGACACCACTTAACCGCATCGCACTCAATCTTCCGGCACTTCGCCCTTGTGCATTCGTCACGAAGGAACGCAAAGAAACGCACACAACTACCTGACAGCTAAATGGTGTCGCCAGTGGTGGTTGCAGACCTCAGGGGCGTTCAGAGCCTTGTGCATTTGGCTTCAGTGCTACCTAACCCGATCAAAAAGCCAGGACTGACAGTCATACCCGGCGTGCAGGCAAACTGGGCAACCTCGAATCCGTTCATCTTGATAGCACGGCAAACCGCTACCATTTGTACATCCAATCACTTCCAAACAAAGAAATGCGCCGGATGCCCTTATCTAAGGCATCAGCGTTGTACGCAATGCAGCTTCAATACTAGATCTGCACAGGATTTGTGGTAAAATCATCAATCATCATAATTATCACAACACCAGCACAATCATCATCACAAAATCATCATTCGCTTGCTCATCGTCACAGATTCATGACGAGTTGACGGCTTCGGTCTTTGCGACCGAGGTCTTCGTTGCAATTAGTTGGGCAGTGACAACTGCCCATGCAATGCCAAGTGAAACCTCGGCTACGGCATCAGCAGAGCATATAACGCCGAGTGAAGACATCCCCCGCTGAATCTAGGACCCCGACTGAGTATGCATAGTTTGTAAAGCAGCCAGAGGATGGCCGACTGGGTCGTCCACCACCGATCTAAGCACTGTCACCACACCGGTCTACTCCGGCCGACCTGCCCGTGTGGCCGATCGCACACAGACCAAGCTATGCGCTGGCTGTGCACGGTCACCGAGTTACGCCTGCACCTCAGCATAGAGCACGGACCGCTTCTACCTCTGCATAGCCTTGCACCTTTGCATAGCTCTGACCAGGTGCTTCCACCTCGGTTTAGAGTCCAGTCCGCCTAGACTTCACACGGTTCGTTGGAAGGACTCGGGATGCCAAAAGATGAGACGCATGCCATTTGGCTGATGATGTGCTAATGTTGAATATGTAATTTACTCAAAATATATCGAATGCCTTTCTGGAAACACATATATCTGTTTCATTCTGCAATTATTTCAATTGACCAGATCGGCTACTTAAGCTACTACATGGTTATGCAGCTGTCTTATTTGGTATCTATTAATTCCTAACAGTAGACAAGAATATCCCATAAGTTACATTGCTTGGACATCTCGAAGTCGGTGCAATAATTGATAAAGCCCTGGTACTCCATGTGACGACCTTACGCCATACTTTCGACTGCGCATGCGCGTGAAATAGCCCATAGTGACACCCCAGCTGATAATTCAGTGACAACGGTCTTCAGTTCAGTGACAATGGTTGAGCTGCCGAAGAGCGTACATCACCGTGTACCGTGCGACCAGCACCACTTCACTCTGCGCGGGGCGCCAGTGATGTACGGAGCAGTTGTTGGAGACATGCAGTTGGCCAATGGTGCTCTTTGAACCAACTTCGTATTTGAGGTGCAAATCCTAAAATCTGGACCTAGGAATATCTGGATCTGGGTATGAATCCGTGGGGACATATAATTCAAATGTCTCTTGCTAAGCTCACTGAGAGTCTTCCAATGACGAGTGTGCTCTTCCTCTAGCCCATACAGTTCTTGAGTTACCCAGTGTGGATAATTTTCCCATAACCAGTCAATGGCGTTCGGCTGAGAGCTCAGTCGCCGGGGGAGGGGGGTAAGAAGCTGACCCGACCGATTGAAACAAGTGCAAAATCGAACAAGGCGATGCTAAAAAGCCGACGAAAAAAAATTGTGTTAAAATTAAATACCCGAAATCGGTACATGCACAGCTTTCAAATAGCATGTGCAAATACACACTTCAAGAACAGGCATATACAAGCTGAATAGCAGATGCAAATGCATCTAGACCTTAGAGTAGTCGGCCCTCCTGGAGCCCGGCGTGGCGTCCGGCCCACCCATGCCTGGGTGCGGTGCGGCCCGCCTAGACCTCGGTGTAGAACTCGGGCCGCTCAATGCCGATCAGGCGGAACACGAGCGGCGCCGTGTAGATGATGTCGAAGCCGACGGCCGCGTACGTCATGAACTTGTAGCTCAGCTCGACGATGACGAACTGGCGCTGGCTGACGTTGGCGCGTCGCAGCGTCACGTCCCGCTGCTCGAGCCGCAGCAGCGCGCACACGGTCGCGTACGACAGGCTCTTGAAGATGGCGCGCGTCGCCAGCACCGAGCTGAGGCCGATCGAGGAGCGCGCCAGCACCTGGCCCCACATCTCGTACGTCGGCCAGATGATAGCGTACGGCGGCGCGGAGGCGGCCGCCGAGATCAGGTTCTTGCCGTAGTTCATCCACGCGCCGCTGTAGATGCCCAGCACGACGGCGCACACGATCACCGTGTCGCCCCTGTCGGCCAGGTCGGCGGCGCTCAGCAGACTGCCGCGGCGGCCGCTCAACCGCTCAATCAGACGTCAGACACAACATGTCACAATACAACGTCAGACACAACATGTCGCCAGCGGACTGTGCAGAACCGGACAGCACACCACCACCAGACCATCAGCTGGAATCACAACATGGTCTCACCTAACTCGGGGTGCGTCCCGTATGTGACCGGGTCCGTCCCCTACATGACCGGGCACCCCATCCCCTATTGGCCCGTCCACTCACCTGGCAGGTGTCCAAGTGTTGCCGGCCGGATACAGAAGCACGCTGAGCGCGATCAGTGCGCTGAGAGTGATGGGCGAGTACGCGTTTGTGACCAGGTACTCGTCGACAGCGTCAATATACGGCAGGATCAGACCACCGAGGATGAGCGCGCCCAACAACAAACCGGCAACCACGTCCTGGCGGACAGACGGGCGACATGACGAACCGACCGAGGATGTGAGACATTGCCGAGTAATATGAGGGGCAGACGTGCGACGTCATGAACAAATGCCGAGGTGAGACTATATATCACTGAAGGTGCTGGGAAAGAAACTTTGATGTTGATTGCTAAAACTCACTTTGCAAGAGACCGAAGGTCGATTGCAGTGTTTTTTTTTTTATTATATAGAACAGACATCAAAATTCCCTCTCCAGCACAAGCTTAGTGAGGTATTTATCATACTGTCATCTGCTTAACTTCAATGCATAGAATAAATAATGGACTTATCACTACTGATTTATGCTCTTAATTAAGAAGTAATGAGACATCGCGAAATATAATTGAATACGTTACACAATTGAAATGCACTACTTAAAGATGCCAAGCAAGAGTGTGGGTGAACTTTTTTCTCTCAAATTTATATTTTGCATCCTAGAATAGGCAATTTAACACGCAATGCTGCTTTGACAATTCGGGTGTGAGAACATAACAGGCGACATGAGAAACCGCCGGATGACGAGGGAAATGGACGAGTGGTCCGGGGATACACCCGTTGGGCCGGTGTGAGCAGATGAATCGACGTCAAACACGGGCAGAAGATGTGACAATCGGACAGACGACGTGAGAAACAAACAACAGAAGTGAGAAAGAAAACAAGCAACGTGGGAAACAAACGGACAACTTGATAATCAGACCGGCGACGCGAGAAACAAGCCGGGTTTACGTCATAAACGGATATGCCGACGTCCGGTACTGGCGGGGCGACGTGATCAATCAACCGGCAGACGCCAGAAGTGAACGGGCTGATATTTGATAAACTTGGCTAGGTCCTACCAGTAATTATTTACCTTTGGGGCCAGAACGGCGCCATGGATGCAAAGAAAGCTATGCGGTAGTCGGCTAGAAGAGGGGCTATGGCAGCTATCCCGCCAAGTTTAGCATTTTCAACCACAGTCGATCATGAGTTATGGCAAGGGCAAATTCCAGACAGCCACTGTCACAACAGTCTACATCAGTCAAAATTAGGCAACCATCTGGGCAATAACAACCGCCACGGGCGTCGATGGCAGACTCACCAAGACCGAGTGCATGCCCAGATACAGTCGACTGCCGCACACAGTACCGCACCAGAACAGTGCTGGAATCAGGCCCAGGATCACCGGGTACTGCAACAACAGAGAAGCAGCAACTTCAGGTAGGGTCAGATAACATTGCACCAGAACATTGCTGTAATCAGGACCAGGATCACCGGAACTGCAACAGATAAGCAGCAACTTCAGGCAGGATCACATAGCAATGCACCAGAACAATGCTGGAATCAGGACCGGGATCACCAGGTAATGCAACAACAGAGAAGCAGCAACTTCATGTAGGATAACATAACACTGCACCAGAACAATGCTGGTTGGTTGGTTATTGGTTTTACGACACGTCGACCGTTGAGTCATAACGTCCGTAAAGTTGGCACACGTATTCATATTCGTATTCAGCACACACAACCGATTGCACCCAAATTATCGTCCATGGTCAAACCGACCTCGCTGTTTACGAATCTGAACTTCGTTTTGCGTTAACTGCAACCGTTTGACCTCGACATCATAAAATGTCAAGGTCAACCAGCGGGACAGCTCTAACTTACAAATGAAGGCGAGAACATACATGCAGTCGCTATTTTCAGATAGCCCATTACAATGCGCAACTTTTAATCATAACTTTACTTCGATCCGGGTCAAATGTCAAGGTCAAAAATCACTTAGAATGACGGGGACAGCTATAGCTCATGCACGATGACATGCATGCTACCAAATTGTTACTAGCAGAAGAGGTGATCACCGTGCACAACTTTTAGTTGCATACTTCATTCGGTCACGGTCAATTACAAAGGTCAGAATGCATTAAAATCTACGGGAACGGTTAAGCCTCCTGACATATGCGACCGATGCGCACAAAAATGGCATTGACGGACAGCACCTGGCGGTGTGCATCATTTCGTCGCACATTGCGGCAGGTCAAGGTCAATCGTAAAGGTCAAAAATGTCATAGAATGATGGGGACAGTCATAGCTCCCCAGCTAAGAAATATATATCCTTGTAATCGTCATTGTCATGGAGCTGACCACTGTGCACAACTTTTAGTCATATTTTTTAGACCGCTCAAGGTCAAGTGGAAGGTCATAGTTCACTTGAAATGACAGGGACAGCTCTAGCTCATGAGCGAGAGTATGCACACTACCAAATTGTTACTTGCAGAATAGGTTATCATCGTGCACAACTTTCAGTTGCATACTTCATTAGGTCAAGGTCAAGTACAAAGGTCAGAATGCACTAAAACCTACGGTAACGGTTGTGCCTACTGAAATATGGGACCGATGCGCACAAAGAGGGTATTGACGGACAGCACCTGGTGGTGCGCATCATTTCATCGCACATTGCGGCAGGTCAAGGTCAATCATCAAGGTCAAAATGTCCTAGAATGATGGGGACAGTCATAGATCTCCAGCTAAGGCACATCAATCCTTGTAATCGCCATTCTCAGGAGGTTGACCATCGTGCGCAGCTTTTAGTCGTATTTTTAGACCGCTCCAGGTCAAGGTTAAGGTCACAGTGCACTTCAAATGACCGGGACAGCTCTAGCTCATAAGCGATAGTATGCACACTACCAAATTGTTCCTTGCAGAATAGGTTATCACCGTGCACAACTTTCAGTTGCATACTTCATGAGGTCAAGGTCAAGTACAAACGTCAGAATGCACAAAAGCCTACGGGAACGGTTGTGCCTCCTGACATATGGGACCGATGCGCACAAAAAGGGTATCGACGGACAGCACCTGGCGGTGCGCATCATTTCATCGCACATTGCGGCAGGTCAAGGTCAATCATGAAGGTCAAAATGTCATAGAGTGATGGGGACAGTCATAGCTCCCCAGCTAAGGCACATCAATCCTTGTAATCGTCATTCTCGGGAGGCTGACCATCGTGCGCAGCTTTTAGTCGTATTTTTAGACCGCTCCAGGTCAAAGCTAAGGTCACAGTGCACTTGAAATTACCGGGACAGCTCTAGCTCATGAGCGATAGCATGCACGCTACCAGATTGTTACTTGCAGAATAGGTGATCACCGTACACAACTTTCAGTTGCATACTTCATTAGGTCAAGGTCAATTACAAAGGTCAGAATGCATTAAAACCTACGGGAACGGTTGCGCCTCCCGACATATGGGATCGACGCACACAAAATGGGTATTGACCGACAGCACCTGCCGGTGTGCATCTTTTCATCGTACATTGCGGCAGGTCAAGGTCAATCATCAAGGTCAGATGTTCTAGAATGATGGGGACAGTCATAGATCTCCAGCTAAGGCACATCAATCCATATAATTGTCATTGTCAGGAAGCTGACCACTGTGCGCAACTTTTAGTCATATTTTTAGACCAATCGACGTCAAGGTGAAGGTCACAGTGCACTTGAAATGACCGGGACAGTCCAAGCTCATGAGCGATTGCATGCACACTACCAAATTGTTCCTTGCAGCATAGGTGATCACCATGCACAACTTTCAGTTGTATACTCCATTAGGTCAAGGTCAATTACAAAGGTCAGAATGCATTAAAATCTTCGGGAACGGCTGTGCCTTCTGACATATGGGACCGATGAGCACAAAAGGGGTATTGACGGACAGCACCTGGCATTGCGCAACTTTTCGTCGCACGTTGCAGCAGGTCAAGGTCAATCATGAAGGTCAAAATTAGCCTAGAATGATGGGGACAGTCATAGATCTCCAACTAGGGCACATCAATCCATATAATTGTCATTGTCATGAAGCTGACCACTGTGCGCAACCCTTAGTCATATTTTTAGACCAATCGAGGTCAAGATGAAGGTCATAGTGCACTTGAAATGAACGGGACAGATCTAGCTCATTAGCGATAGTATGCACAGTACCAAATTGCTACTAGCAGAAGAGGTGATAACCGTACACAACTTTCAGTTGCATTCTTCATTAGGTCAAGGTCAATTACAAAGGTCAGATGCATTAAAAGTTACGGGATCGGTTGCGCCTCCTGACATATGGGACAGATGCACACACAAATGGTATTTACGGACAGCACCTGGCATTGTGCATCTTTTCGTCACACGTTGCAGCAGGTCAAGGTCAATCATGAAGGTCAAAATTGTCCTAGAATGATGGGGACAGCCATAGCCCCCTAACTAAGGCACATCAATCCTTTTAATCGTCATTGTCATGGAGCTGACCACTGTGCACAACTTTCAGTCATATTTGTACAACGCTCAAGGTCAAGTTGAAGGTCATCGTGCACTTGAAATGACCGGGACAGCTCTAGCTCATGAGCGATAGTATGCACACTACCAAATTGTTACTAGCAGAAGAGGTGATCACAGTGCACAACTTTCAGTTGCATACTTCATTAGGTCAAGGTCAATTACAAAGGTCAGAATGCATTAAAAACTACGGGAACGGTTAAGCCTCCTGACATATGCGACCGATGCGCACAAAAAGGGCATTGACGTACAGCACCTGGCGGTGTGCATCATTTCGTCGCACATTGCGGCAGGTCAAGGTCAATCGTAAAAGTGAAAAATGTCATAGAATGATGGGGACAGTCATAGCTCCCCAGCTAAGAAATATCTATCCTTGTAATCGTCATTGTCATGGAGCTGACCACTGTGCACAACTTTTTGTCATATTTTTTAGACCGCTCAAGGTCAAGTTGAAGGTCATAGTTCACTTGAAATGACAGGGACAGCTCTAGCTCATGAGCGAGAGTATGCACTACCAAATTGTTACTTGCAGAATAGGTTATCACCGGGCACAACTTTCAGTTGCATACTTCATTAGGTCAAGGTCAAGTACAAAGGTCAGAATGCACTAAAACTTACGGGAACGGTTGTTCCTCCTGAAATATGGGACCGATGCGCACAAAGAGGGTATTGACGGACAGCACCTGGCGGTGCGCATCATTTCATCGCACATTGTGGCAGGTCAAGGTCAATCATGAAGGTCATTGTATAGAGTGATGGGGACAGTCATAGCTCCCAGCTAAGGCACTCAATCCTTGTAATCGTTTCTCAGGAGGCTGACCATCGTGCGCGTTTAGTCGTATTTTTAGACCGCTCCAGGTCAAGGCTAAGGTCACAGTGCACTTGAAATGACCGGGACAGCACTAGCTCATGAGCGATAGCATGCACGCTACCAGATTGTTACTTGCAGAATAGGTGATCACCGTACACAACTTTCAGTTGCATACTTCATTAGGTCAAGGTCAATTACAAAGGTCAGAATGCATTAAAACCTACGGGAACGGTTGCGCCTCCCGACATATGGGACCGATGCGCACAAAAAGGGTACCGACGGACAGCACCTGGCGGTGCGCATCATTTCCTCGCACATTGCGGCAGGTCAAGGTCAATCATGAAGGTCAAAATGTCATAGAGTGATGGGGACAGTCATAGCTCCCCGTTGTCGCCGTTTAGGTAGCCGCCCGTTGTCAACCAACAGGCGTGCTCAACAGACGGTGCCGCTGCCACCGCGTTCTCGCTGTCTAGTGTTGCCCTGTGATATATCGGAACTGAGCGTGATGTTTGCGACGAATTGTGCTGATCCCTACATAGGTCAACTACCATATGGTGGGACCCTTATTGAGACGTGTGTACCGACCGACCGACCGACAGACCGACTGACCGACTGACCGACTGACCGACTAACTGACGACAGACAGACAGACAGACAGACAGACAGACAGACAGACAGACAGACAGACAGACAGACAGACAGACAGACAGACAGACAGACATACAGACATACAGACATACAGACATACAGACATACAGACATACAGACATACAGACATACAGACATACAGACATACAGACATACAGACATACAGACATACAGACATACAGACATACAGACATACAGACATACAGACATACAGACATACAGACATACAGACATACAGACATACAGACATACAGACATACAGACATACAGACAGACAGACAGACAGACAGACAGACAGACAGACAGACAGACAGACAGACAGACAGACAGACAGACAGACAGACAGACAGACAGACAGACGACAGACAGACAGACAGACAGACAGACAGACAGACAGACAGACAGACAGACAGACAGACAGACAGACAGACAGACAGACAGACAGACAGACAGACAGACAGACAGACAGACAGACAGACAGACAGACAGACAGACAGACAGACAGACAGACAGACAGACAGACAGACAGACAGACAGACAGACAGACAGACAGACAGACAGACAGACAGACAGACAGACAGACGACAGACAGACAGACAGACAGACAGACAGACAGACAGACAGACAGACAGACAGACATACAGACAGACAGACAGACAGACAGACAGACAGACAGACAGACATACATACAGACATACAGACAGACAGACAGACAGACATGCAGACAGGCAGACAGACAGACAGACAGACAGTGCACGGTGATCACCTACTCTGCAAGTAACCATTTGGTAGTGTGCATGCTATCGCTCATGAGCTAGAGCTGTCCCGGTCATCTCAAGTGCACTCTGACCTTCAACTTGACCTTGAGCGTTGTACAAATATGACTGAAAGTTGTGCACAGTGGTCAGCTCCATGACAAAGACGATTAAAAGGATTGATGTGCCTTAGTTGGGGAGCTATGACTGTCCCCATCATTCTAGGACAATTTTGACCTTCATGATTGACCTTGACCTGCTGCAACGTGCGACGAAAAGATGCACAATGCCAGGTGCTGTCCGTAAATACCATTTTGTGTGCATCGGTCCCATATGTCAGGAGGCGCAACCGATCCCGTAACTTTTAATGCATCTGACCTTTGTAATTGACCTTGACCTAATGAAGAATGCAACTGAAAGTTGTGTACGGTGATCACCTCTTCTGCTAGTAGCAATTTGGTACTGTGCATACTATCGCTAATGAGCTAGATCTGTCCCGTTCATTTCAAGTGCACTATGACCTTCACCTTGACCTCGATTGGTCTAAAAATATGACTAAGGGTTGCGCACAGTGGTCAGCTTCCTGACAATGACAATTATATGGATTGATGTGCCTTGGTTGGAGATCTATGACTTCCCCATCATTCTAGGCTAATTTTGACCTTCATGATTGACCTTGACCTGCTGCAATTTGCGACGAAAAGATGCGCAATGCCAGGTGCTGTCCGTCAATACCCCTTTTGTGCTCATCGGTCCCATATGTCAGAAGGCCGAAGATTCCGTTCCCGAAGATTTTAATGCATTCTGACCTTTGTAATTGACCTTGACCTAATGAAGTATACAACTGAAAGTTGTGCACGGTGATCACCTATGCTGCAGGGAACAATTTGGTAGTGTGCATGCAATCGCTCATGAGCTTGGGCTGTCCCGGTCATTTCAAGTGCACTGTGACCTTCACCTTGACCTCGATTGGTCTAAAAATATGACTAAAAGTTGCGCACAGTGGTCATCTTCCTGACAATGACAATTATATGGATTGATGTGCCTTAGCTGGAGTTCTATGACTGTCCCCATCATTCTAGAACATCTTTGACCTTGATGATTGACCTTGACCTGCCGCAATGTACGATGAAAAGATGCACACCGGCAGGTGCTGTCGGTCAATACCCATTTTGTGTGCGTCGATCCCATATGTCGGGAGGCGCAGCCGTTCCCGTAGGTTTTAATGCATTCTGACCTTTGTAATTGACCTTGACCTAATGAAGTATGCAACTGAAAGTTGTGTACGGTGATCACCTATTCTGCAAGTAACAATCTGGTAGTGTGCATGCTATCGCTCATTAGCTAGAGCTGTCCCGGTCATTTCAAGTGCACTGTGACCTTAGCCTTGACCTGGACCGGTCTAAAAATACGACTAAAAGCTGCGCACGATGGTCAGCCTCCTGAGAATGACGATTACAAGGATTGATGTGCCTTAGCTGGGGAGCTATGACTGTCCCCATCACTCTATGACATTTTGACCTTCATGATTGACCTTGACCTGCCGCAATGTGCGATGAAATGATGCGCACCGCCAGGTGCTGTCCGTCGATACCCTTTTTGTGCGCATCGGTCCCATATGTCAGGAGGCACAACCGTTCCCGTAGGTTTTGGTGCATTCTGACCTTTGTACTTGACCTTGACCTAATGAAGTATGCAACTGAAAGTTGTGCACGGTGATAACCTATTCTGCAAGTAACAATTTGGTAGTGTGCATACTATCGCTTATGAGCTAGAGCTGTCCCGGTCATTTGAAGTGCACTGTGACCTTAACCTTGACCTGGAGCGGTCTAAAAATACGACTAAAAGCTGCGCACGATCGTGAACCTCCTGAGAATGGCGATCACAAGGATTGATGTGCCTTAGCTGGAGATCTATGACTGTCCCCATCATTCTAGGACATTTTGACCTTGATGATTGACCTTGACCTGCCGCAATGTGCGATGAAATGATGCGCACCGCCAGGTGCTGTCCGTCAATACACTCTTTGTGCGCATCGGTCCCATATTTCAGGAGGCACAACCGTTCCCGTAGGTTTTAGTGCATTCTGACCTTTGTACTTGACCTTGACCTAATGAAGTATGCAACTGAAAGTTGTGCACTGTCATAACCTATTCTGCAAGTAACAATTTGGTAGTGTGCATACTCTCGCTCATGAGCTAGAGCTGTCCCTGTTATTTCAAGTGAACTATGACCTTCAACTTGACCTTGAGCGGTCTAAAAAATATGACTAAAAGTTGTGCACAGTGGTCAGCTTCATGACAATGACGATTACAAGGATAGATATTTCTTAGCTGGGGAGCTATGACTGTCCCCATCATTCTATGACATTTTTTACCTTTACGATTGACTTTGACCTGCCGCAATGTGCGACGAAATGATGCACACCGCCAGGTGCTGTCCGTCAATGCCCTTTTTGTGCGCATCGGTCGCATATGTCAGGAGGCTTAACCGTTCCCGTATATTTTAATGCATTCTGACCTTTGTAATTGACCGTGACCGAAAGAAGTATGCAACTGAAAGTTGTGCACGGTGATCACCTCTTCTGCTAGGAACAATTTGGTAGTGTGCATGTCATCGTGCATGAGCTATAGCTGTCCCCGTCATTCTAAGTGATATTTGACCTTGACATTTGACCCGGATCGAAGTAAAGTTATGATTAAAAGTTGCGCGTTGTAATGGGCTATCTGAAAATAGCGACTGCATGTATGTTCTCGCCTTCATTTGTAAGTTAGAGGTGTCCCGCTGGTTGACCTTGACATTTTATGATGTCGAGGTCAAACGGTTGCAGTTAACGCAAAACGAAGTTCAGATTCGTAAACAGCGAGGTCGGTTTGACCATGGACGATAATTTGGGTGCAATCGGTTGTGTGTGCTGAATACGAATATGAATACGTGTGCCAACTTTACGGACGTTGAGTCATATAGCGTCGCCAATCTCTCACGCCGATTGGTCGCGGGCGAAGAGTAGCGACAGGTGAGATTCGAACCCACAATCTTTCGATTGTGAGACGAGCATCTTACCCCTAGACCACTCGTCCCCTACCAGAACATTGCTGGAATCAGGCCCAGGATCAATGGGTACTGCAACAACAGAGAAGCAGCAACTTCAGGTTGTGTCACATAGCAATGCACCAGAACAGTGCTGGAATCAGGCCCAGGATCACAGGGTGCTGCAACAATAAAGAAGCAGCAATTTCAGGGTTGAATGCTGCACTGATCAATTATTTGTGAAATAGAGTGGAATATACCACATTTTAATGCTTAATCAACATCCTTCTCCAGAAAGTATTGACATTCTGCTTCGTGATGTATGCTTTTGAAGTCTTGGTGTCTCCTTTCGAACAGTATCTTGTTCATAGATGTCATGCCCATGCTCTCGACAAGGGATGATTATACACAAGCATTTTGCAATGCAATTCCAGGTAAAGGGGTTACCTATGATATGATATGGCATACAATCATACAATACCAGATTATAGCATGGTTATTTTGTTCTCACTACCCTGAATATAGCCCTTCCTAAATTGTGAATATGAAGACATGATAAAGGTAGTCATAAGTATGCCATTGGCTCAAACTTGAGTGAAAGACATCAAAAGCATTTTAAATGACAATAATTCCATGGCAAATTTCAACATCCTACTGTGCTCATTTCAACATCTCACACCTACCGAAAAACCATCATTTTAACATTGAACTGCTGCACACTGTGCCACACCAGAACAGTGCTGGAATCGGGCCCAGAATCATCAGTAATCCAACAACAGAGAAGCAGCAATTTCAGGCATGCTCACATACCACTGCACCAGAACATTGCTGGGATCAGATGCCTGAACACCAGGCACTGTGACAACAGGGAATAGCTGCATTGTCATTCAGGATCACATGACATTGCACCAGAAAAGCACTGGGATCAGACTCATGATCTGCAAAAACAGGAAACTTGGATCAGTGAGGACAACATACTTATGATACTAAGTGCAATGCTTTTTTAAGCATTGTGACATATGATGCTACTTTTATGCTACTAATAAAAACAATGGCAAGAAGGTATAGTTATCTGGAAGCTATAGAAGCAGACAAACTGAAATAGTTCCAAACATACCTGGTACCGTTCTATGGTGAATATCACAAGGGCTGCTGGCATGGCCAAGCCACTCATGGAGTGTGTTGAAGGGAAACCATACTCTAGAGACCACTTCTTCTGGACCCGGATCACAGGTGGGCATGCCGGTCTTGGAAGTTGCATCACATCTTTCAGAGCCTGACCTGAAATAAACAACAACAGATGCATCAACACATGAACCCTGGACACACTACCCTATCAATGAATTCCAGTACAACTACATAATTTGTATCAATAGTATAAAGTGCAGTCAATGCACTGACATGGCCTCCCCAGCAGTTGTCTGCAGCCTTATCAGGCCAGCTGCCAACTGATCCTCTCAGGCAGGGGTAAATGTGAGCAAGAGAAGTTACTCACACCCTGTCTGGCCAGCACAGGGGGACTTACAGAAAATGAGTGGTCACTTCATCCTAAGCACATTCATAAACATTGCATTGGAAAAATAAATTCCAAGAAATCAAAAACTACCTTAAATGCTTTCAACAACCATCAAGGATCAAATTGTATAATGGTCAATAATTTAAAGTACCTACCTGCCTACTCATACACTGACAAAGAATAGCCAAAACAAACCTACATAGAAAGTTACCAGGAAGCATGGCATCCATGAGTCACAAAACCACTTTTCACCTACTGCCACAAACATATTGTATAATAGCTTGTACATCCACCAGAACTCACCAATGTACATGGTGCCCAGCCAGACTAGTACGGCTCTTCTTCCAACAGCCCCATCAATGTTCCAGAACCACAATGGGAAGAAGGTTGCATAGAACAGCTCATCTCCTAAGGCACTCCCAAGCAGGAACAATGAATGCCACAAAGGTTTCGTGACAATGAAGTTCTTCACTTCTCCATCAGAATCAGTGCACTCTCCATCAGCGACCATTGGCATAAATAAAAATTCCTTGAGTTTTGCTGTTGTTTGTGAACCAGCAGAATCAGAACCTGATGTTTCATCTTCACTTGCAGGACTCTGTGATCTGGTGTTGGGCAGCACACTACTGTGCATCACATCATTGCTGGCAAATGTCTTTGGGAGCATTCCATTCACATTCACACTGTCCATGTGGGCCATGTGGGGCATGTGGAACACAGGACTGAGATCTCTGTCATACGACCTTCCTGTTCTTGTACAAATTTTGGGTTCCTCCGGATAGGATGTTTTTCTTATTCCAAAGTACCGTTGAAAACGAGCAACCAAGTGGGGGTCATCCAAATATCGGATAGCGCTCTTCAAATACTCCATTTTCAAGATTCTTGCAACTTTACGCTTTCAACAAACTTCACCCATTCAAAATCACAACCACACGTCTTTGAGGTTTCACACGTCCCGTTGCCAAATGACGCTGTTATAGTGCAGGATGACGCTTTACCAAGTAGTGTACAGTATGATTCATGATGACTGCAGCATTTGTCAACGGGGCACCCCAATATCGTTTGGCAATCGGTGACGTCACATAGGCTGGACAATTGCTCAGTCCCGTAGTCGCTCCAGCCAAGCTTCCGTGCTTTCCACACGACATTTCCGATCTTAAATACCATCAAAATGGGACGAAATCGGGTTCATTTGAAAGCTTGAAGAATCTTGTACACGAATATGAGCATTATTTTCCACTAACACTAGGACTTTTTGCTTGGACCCGCGCTAACTGAATTCATGTCGAGTGCCGCAGGAATCGCGCGGTGCCACGGGTAGTAGCAGTGTGATGAAACAGGCCAACTGCAGATCACGGCTGGGAAGGAGGGGTAGGAGCACGTAAGAGATAACTGTTCCAACATAATTCCTCCCCACTCGGTGCAGGGGCGTAAACAAGGGTGGGGGCACTGGGGGCATGTGCCTCCCATGGGAATGTGGAACCCCTCCGGCCAGGAAAAGACGCCAACATTATATTTAGGCTACCAGAAGAGGTACCCATAATGGTTTGAATGTCACGCCCTTATCACCCATGTGCAGATATGGAACCTGCAGCTGGTTTTCAGGATTCTTTTCCCACTTTTCATTCATATGCGTCTAGACCAGGGGTGTTTTAGAAAAATATATATTTGAGGGGCAAATGCCCCTTAAGTGTTGGCTCTATCCTTCAATAATTTGGACTTTTAACATGAGGTACAATGGAACATGCGTCCCATCGATGTGGGGCTTCCCATAAACTTCATGCTTTTTGCACCCCAATAATCTATTATGATTATTATTACACTAATAATCAATAATATATATATCTATATATATATATATATATATATATATATATATATATATATATATATATATATATATATATATGTATATGTACATATATATATATATATATATATATATATATATATATATATATATATATATATATATATATATATATATATATATATATATATATATATGCCGGCCATTACGGAAGCATTTGAACAGGAGGGAGAGGGTTGAAATCCACTGACTTCGTTACGATAGTGATAGGTTTTGCACCTTGCAGCGCCAAATTAAGTTGTTCCTACCCATCTTAGCATAAGGGGGGGTGATTTTTTAGGAGTGCCGGACCATAAAGGTCATTTGCGCCGCCTTTAAAGCGAGTACGTTATGTGTCTGTCTATAAAGCGAGCGTTTGTGATCAAGGTGCAGGCAAGTGGACATTTACGTTAAGGAATTTTACGTTAGTTTGCGTGATATTTTAGGTGCTGAAGGCGAGGGTCTGGGTTGGGGACAGCTCCCTGATGTCTAAATGGTTTAGTTTTACTTTACTCCTCCACAAAATAATTCGTAGTTTTGGTGGGGGTGGGGGTGTTTTGAGAGTGGCGAGAAGTTGATTTTGCCAGGGTGCCGGCTTTAGCCTACTCTTATCGAAGAGCACCGAGGGATCTTTACCGTGCGAACAAGGAGGTAATTGTTCATAAAGACATAAAAGATCAGTGCAGCTATGAGCCACAAGGGCCCTTTTTGGTTGCACTTTGGATACTGAACCAGTTGCCCACCAAATCTGTCGATCAACCCTTCCTGGAATACAGAAAAACAAGCCCCCTATTCTTATGATTGCCTATGCCGTTTTTAAAGATGTTCAGTGTGTAACATTGTTCATGTTTTACGCGTGTTATGTGGCCTTCAGCCAACCGGAATACGTCGAGTGAGTCGGCCCGCAGGTGGTAGCCTCTGCCGTCGTAACGTTGTGACGTCACACGCGGTCGGCCTTGGTGCCGTGTCTTAAATGCGGCCGCCAATCAGAGCGCCCGGGGGGGACCGTCGCCCGGCGGCGGGTAGCCTACCCAGGGGTAGCCGCCGGCTCTGCAAGAGAACCAACTGAGCAGCGGGCGCGCGCGGATGGTTCCGTTGTTGTAACACCGTCGTTGTAGTGCCGACAGTAACTGCTAAAATACTGTCGGCACTTGTCATTTTTCGGCCCCTACTCATCAACAGTCAAATATAACGCAAACGTACCGCTATACTTTGAACGGGAGTTATCGCGACGCGAGGTGCCTAGACTACATCACGAGCCAACTAGAACTACCCCACAAGTGTGTTGCTATTGACAATGGTTCCTGGCAGCTGGTTCCAGTGTCCTACTATCCTGTTGGTGAAGAAAGACTGTCTTAACCTTGTCCTGCTGTGATTAACTTTAATTTTGAATTGATGACCTCTAATTGCATCATTTCTGTTAAATTCAAACATTTCCCCGAGATATCACTGCTCCTGACCATGAACAAATTTAAAAACCTCGATGAGATCTCCTCTCAGTCTTCTATATCTAAGTGAAAACATATTCAATTTCTTCAATCTTTCCTCATATGACAGATTGCCTATACCGTTAACCATTTTTGTTGCCCTCTTTTGTACTCTCTCTGAAAGCCAACAATCTTTCTCATAACTAGGGGACCAAGTTTGGACACAGTATTCCAAATGTGGCCTGACATATGCACAGTAAAGCTTCCTGATGACCTTCTCACTTTTGTATGACACATTCCTCTGTATTGCCCCAAGCATTCTTAGTGCCTTCTTCCTGGCTTCTTTGGTCTGTTCTGATGACCCAAATTGTGTGTTCAAAATAACACCTAAGTCCTTCTCCTGCTGAGTTACAGATAGTACTTGGCCACCCATCAAGTATGGAGACTTCATATGCTGCCTACTTACATGCATGACTCTGCACTTATCAAAATTAAACTTAATTTGCCATTTTTCGGACCACTTCACAAGCTCGTCTAAGTCTTTCTGCAGCAAAACCTGCTCATTGTGTCCTCTTATTGCCCTAAATATCTTCAAATCATCCGCAAATTTCAAAACCTTACTGCTTAGGCCACATTCAATGCTATTCACAAATATAATGAACAATAGTGGCCCCAGTACCGACCCCTAGGGGTCTCCACTAAGAACATTTTGCCATGATGACTTTGTACCATTTAGCATCACTCTCTGCTGTCTATCTGAAAGCCACAACTCTATCCATTTTAGGATGCTACCTGCAATACCATGGACCTGAAGCTGCATCATTAACCGTTTATGGGGTACCTTGTCAAAGGCCTTACTAAAGTCAAGATATGCTACATCAACCTGATTTCCCTGATCAAATTGTTCTGTAGAAAAATTCAGAAAGTCCAAGAGATTTGTGAGATACGATCACCCTTTTCTAAACCCATGTTGAGTATCTTGAATCGATCTGTTTCCTTCCAGAAAACTAACTATTCTATCCTTGATTCGAGTACCTTGCAGACTAGGGATGCGAGGCTTACTGGCCTATAGTTTTCAACTTTGCCTCTTTCTCCTTTCTTGAAAATAGGAACTACATTTGCCCTTTTCCAATCTGTTGGAATTTCATTTTGTGAAACTGATCTTCAAAATATTATACTAAGTGGAATTGCCAGTTCCTTTTCAGCTTCCCGCAATACCCTATCATAAATTCCATCAGGTCCTGCTGCCTTGTTTGGCTTTATTTTTCTGATATACTTGAAAACTGTTTGATATACTGTTTGAACATCTTTAAGAACAGCATAGACAATCATTATAAGAATAGGGGGCTTGTTTTTCTGTATTCCAGGGAGAGTTGATCAACACATTTGATGGACAACTGGTTCAGTGTACAGAGTGCAACCAAGAAGGGCCCTTGTGGCTCATAGTTGCACTGATCTTTTATGTCTTTATGTCTTTAAAACAACATCACTATCAATGAAATCAACATCGTGTATCTGATCACCTGTCACTGAACTGTGGTTCACGGTTGGCAGATTAGTCACATCCTCCACTGTAAACACTGATTTAAACTACTTGCTCAGCTCCTCAACCATCTCACCATCCTCACTCAATATAGTCCCATTTACTTCCAGTGGACCAATTGTGCTTGAAACTTTACTTAGCTTGTAGAAACTAAAGAACTTTTTACTGCCCCCATTACAGTTCGTAGCCAAATCCAATTCTTTTGCTCGCTTTGCTGCTCTGGTTTTCTGTTTCACAGCATCTCTAGCTTTTTGATACGACCTTATATTTACGATATTTGAAGCTTCCTTAAATACTCTAAATGCATCTTTCTTAGCCTTAATTGCTTTCATCAAATCTGGTGTAAGCCATGCTGGCTTTCCTACCTTTCTTTTGTGCTTTGCTTTTGGGGACATGTCTAATCTGAATTTCCCTCAAGTAAGATGTGAACTCTTCCCACATTTCACAGGCATTTAAATCAAAGAATTCTTCTTCCCATTTTATGGCACTTAAAGCCTCTCTTATGCAGTCAAAGTCTGCCCTGTTAAAATCTGGAATATTTGCCAAATTATCCTTGATTGTCCCTGCTACTTGTGCCTTGAATCTGACTATGTTATGGTCACTTCTTCTCAGAGTTTCTCCTACAGTCAAGTCTTGAACTAAATCACTTAAATTTGAGAAGACAAGGTCCAAGAATGAGCCCTGCCTGGTTGGTTCCGTTACAAACTGGTGTAAGAACAAGTCCTCTTCAAGGCATTTCCTAAACAGTTTACATGATGGGGAGCCAACACTAACATTTTCATATCCTTTTAGATTAAAGTCACCAAGAATAAGGCATTTCCTCTGAAAGTTTCTACTGATTTCCTCACAAATCACCTTATCGAGCTCCAGTTGCTGAGAATGTGGCAAGGTTCCTGATCGATACAAAGCTCCTATCCTCAGTTTATTGCTGTTGCCTTTTCCCACAGCAACATCAAGTCAAATGGACTCCACACACACATTTTTTTACCCCATCTGCTACTTTTTGAGAACTGTATAAATTATTTACATAGAGCATTACACCACCCCCTTTCACTGCTGGACTCCTATTGCATGAAAACATATTGTATCCCTGGATCTCATAGTTCTGCAAGTTATCCCCAAAACATCCCTAACTGACCCATGCCTCAGTAATGCAAACAAAATCTGGTTTCTCCTCAGCAACATGTTCACACCGCCTATCACGCCGGCCGCCGCGTGTTAGTTCTTAGTAGCGGGTTAGTCTAAGCATGCGAAGCAGGGTTGTCAGTTGGGTTAGTACGGTGTTTTGCAATTCGGCTCTTCTACGTCCGCTGTACCTCTGGGTAGCCGTTTACGTTATGAGTTGCTAGGCAAATCGGCTCATCTACGTCCGAATTCGAATTCGGAGCGTGATTTCAGTGTATGATTTTTGTCATGATTTGATGTGTACAAAATATTGTCACTCTTGAAAATGATCCATGATCGAAAAGTTTAAGATCTAATATATCTAATTGTTATTAAAAGCACAGCATTCCTTGTCAATGTGGGCCAAAACGTTTCACCTTATTTTACTTCCAATCATGGCAAGAAAGGATATAGTCCATTTCTTCTCACAATTAACTGAAGAAATTATGCACCAAACTTAAGAGCATGTTCAATAGCCTAGGAATCCAAACAATATTCATCAGTCTCATACTTCAATTTTCCATGCCAACAATCAGAAACACCGTATGCCCAACCACAGCACTCTGATGTCTTCGCTGCGCCACAGCTGAATCTAAGCCAGGTTTTAAAACGTATTTGGAATGTTATCTGACGTCACCGTATATACCAAAATCATGGTAGATTCTACTAGAAATCTCGCACATTCCTGCTTGCGTCACTAGGGCTGGAACTAGAAAACCTACTAGATTCCGTTGTGCCCTTTAGTATTAGTACCCAGTTGTCAACAGCCCGCAATAGGCGCCGCAAAGGAACGCTGCAAGAAAGCTGAAAAGAGTAAAGATAAACGGTATATATTGTCTTGAGAGAAACACAAGAGCGTTCCAAAACAACCATGAAGGTGTTTCATCCGTAGACATCAAGTTCTTCAAGACGTCGGGAGGGAGGAAGGGGATGGGGTGAGAAGTGGGGACTGCGATTCCTCCGCGCCCGGCGCTATCTTTTGTGCCCGTGAGCGAAGTTTCATTGTCCTGACGCGAGTTGTCAGTTCCTTCCGGGACCTTTCAAGGCGCAGCTGTTTTCGTATATATTTGAACTCAGAATCGAAATGCTACGCTTTCAGGGCCAACTGTATATACTTCGGACCCTCGACACCACTTTTTTGGGTTTCACCGGGAATTTTTGGGGCCGCAGTGCGTTGAGGGAGGGGGGCACGATTTTTCTTTTGGCCCGTTGTACTTGGCTGGCGGCGGACGTGATTGAGTTTTGTGGAACCGAATTGCAATCTGGGGGACCTAGCGCGATTTTTTTTTCGGACGCGGCGCGATTTTTGAGGCACCGACGATATTATGCAGACCCCGCTATATTTATTTGCTTCCGAAACTTTTTTTGGACCCAGCGCGATTTGTCTGTTTTTCTTTTTCGGGGGGGGCAAACGCGATTATTGTAGTCTCACCACCGTTTAGGGATAGGGGAGCATGTCATTCCCCCTTCGGTACGCCACCAGGGGTGTCGATTTTTGAAAAACATTGGGGGGGCCGAAGTGCCAACGCACTAGACCCCCCCCCCCCAAAAAAAACTCGTCGGATTTAGCCCGCTATATTTTCGGATCTCAGAAATTCCGATTTTTTATTCGACGATGTGTATGTTTATGTTTATTCAGCATCCTCACCAACGGGGAAAATCGTCCAATAACTGGTGAAGTCACATAATTAAAAGAGCAGTGCTCAGTACATGTCAACATAACAACTCTGAGTAATAGCATGCGACTGCCGTGCCATATAGTGGGCTCGGATCTATCGTCACCGTAACCGTCACCGTTACCCTCCTCCTTACTTCACACACCAACAAACACACACCGGCTTAAATAAAAATACTTCAGCGATCAGATGCAGGCTAAAACACACCGGCATTGATGGAGCATCAGAGCACAGCAGACCTGAATAGTAATGACGGTGGGTGAAAGTATTTCATTGGTGCCTGACATTAGGGAGGGAAACTTTTCCCTTTAGTACGCCACTGCGGCTGCTCAACGTGTTTTTTTCCGCAGATTGCACGATGGAGAGTGGATTGCAGATTGCACATCAGTTCCTTACAAGTGTCAGCAATACATTTCCTTCATGTGCTTTAAACATGATTCAAGAAAGCACTGTCATCGATTTTAAACTTGCAAAAAGAGTGGGCCGCCTGGTGTTTTGAGTGCTATTTGAGTGAATTTGCTGTCTTGTTAGTGAACTGACCATTTATTGAGATATAAGTACTTTAACTTTGCTTGCTTCTATCATGAAACATTTGTCATGTTCCAATACATCAGAATTCATCAGAATAACTTCTTGTCCACAAACCGGTGCATGCATTTCTATGAATTTTTCATATTTATTAACACTAATGATGTAGATCTGATTTGCAAATTTATTACAGAAAATATCATCAGCACAGGATTCCATTCCTGAAAATATAGTACTTTCAACATGTTATTGTTCTTTTACATTTCAACATGTTAAGTTGGGTTACATTTTTTATTGTAAAAAAATACATTGCTTGAAATTTTTACAACTTGATGTTTTGGTTTTGTTCTTCTCCAAAGGGAGGGTAGGCTAGGTTAGGTTAGGCTATGTTGCATTTCTTTTTATTTAAAAAGAATAGCTTATCCTATGACACCTAATTCAAAGCCTTTTTTGGTGTTATTTTGCTCACAACCTGAAATGTAGGCATTTGTATAGAAAATGAGTGGTCCCATAATTTGGGTCACATTCATAAACATTGCATTGAAATGATACATTCCACGAATTCATAAAACACCTTAAAACACAACTTTACCAAAATGAGAAGTAACATCATGTTCATCACATTCTTAAACATTGCGTTAAACAAATCAAGAAATCAGAAATTGCCTTAAGCTGTAAATTTACCAAAAGGTGTGCCAACCCCTGGACGGAAATGCAACACTAGGTGCCCCAATCCAGGACAGAAAAAGCACCAGGTGCAGTGGAGTGAAAATATTAATAAAAGTAAACTAAAAACAGCCCTTCTTGAAGACATACGTGATAGTTATGTGACATTAAAATGGAAACCCTGAGCACAAATCAGAAAAAGGCATGGACTGGACTTTAGGCGCTGTAATTTTTGTAACTTGAATTTTTTATTTGGATGTTCTTGTTCAAGCTTACCTGCCTACTTCTTCAACTACTGTTCCTTTGGGAATTAAATAGCAGCAGGCTATTTATTCACTATTTAAAATCACACCAATATGCAGATACATCAGAAAGTGCGAAGTACGAAAAACGAATCAGTACGTCACATGAGATTGGGCTACGGATTAAACACTGCGCGCAATTGCATCAAGAATGTCTCACCTCCGTCACATTTGTCGACTGCAACCTCAAATTTAGACTTTAGGCGCTGGAATTTTTGTAAATGGAATTTTTTATTTGGATGTTCTGAGAAACGCCCACCACGATTTGTGGCATGTATTGAGCGCAAGTGTCTATGAAGTCTCTCCAGACACATTTGGTGATGGGCTTTGACCTTATATAACTTACAAGCAGGTGTTTGTCACTTCTGCAGCCGCCACAGGCCCATATTTCTGAGCTGTGACGTCACGAGTTCGATTGCCAGGCTGCGCCGAATTTCTCCACCGAATTTGGAATATGCCCGATTTCTGCTCGGGTGCGTCAGTAAATAAGCCTCGGTAAAGCGACGATAAACTATGTACCGCGTTGCCAAGGATTAAGGTTGCTTTTATGATGTAAGTCATGCTTGCAAATTGGAAGGAAATCCAACTCCTTTGTTTTTTTTCCACAAAGTTGTCAATTTTACAGCAAAGGGTGGAGAGTCAATCCACTAGCCAATTCAAATCTGTTTCATTTCAGTACAAAATGTGCTGGTTGGCATCAACTAAGCTACGTAAGTTGCATGGTGTTTTTTCTTCTTTTTTTCTTTAACTTTCTTCTCAGCATAAAAATAGCATATGTTATTGGGGGGGGGAGCAAATCAACATTGAGGGGGCCAAGATCAAAATTGGTGGAGCAATGGCACCCACAAAAGGATACAAATCGACGCCCCTACTTTGGAGAAAAAAATAGAAACCAAAATTAAGCGAGGTACATTTCGAAAATTTTATAAATTGAACAACCGAACCCAACCTAACCGAACCTAACGTCAGCTCCTTTTGAAGGAAAATTTCCGATTTTATTTTATGTTTGAATTTTTTTTTTAATTTCGAAGTTCAGCATCTAAACTAGCCTAACCTAGCTAAACCGGTATTATTGTGCTTTAAGGTGGTAACAAGACAAGTTTTTACACACATTTAATTCCATATAGCAAACAAATGGGTTAGATTTGGCTAAGTTGGGTTAGTTTAGGCTTTCCAAGTGGGAAAACTTTTCAAAAAATTTCCAAAAAAGTTTCCCCGCAAAATTTCGAATCAATTGGTAACCTTGCAGTTTAAGGTGTTCTTTTTGTTCCTTTTTAAAAAAAAATTTCTGCAGAATACCATGTTTATGAAGGTGACTAAGATGATTGGATCCACTTATTTTCTTTGTGAATGCTTACTTTTCAGGTTGTGAGCAAAATATTACCAAAAAGGGCTTTGAGTTCGGTAACATAACATAAACATAAATGTTTTTTTTCTTTAATGCAACAAAACCTAACCTAACCTAGCCTAACCTATCGTTTGAGAACAAAAAAATAAACAAAATAAAAATGTCAATTAATTTATTTTCTGAAAATTCTCAACCTTAATAAAGAAACCTAACCCAACCTAACCTAACCTAAGCTGGTTTTGAAGAAAACAAAAGTCTGAACATGTTTGTTTTTTGTTTTTTAAAAACTTTTTGGTATTATTGTGCTTTAAGGAACAAGGAAAGTGTTGTGGGCGCTGTATGACCAACGCAGTCAATGCGGCCGTAAGCCCAAATAACTAACCAACCAACCAAGAAAAGTGTTTACACACATTTGTCACCATAAAGCAAACAAATTGATTCGGATTGGTTAGGGTAGGTTGGTTTAAGTTTTTCAGTTGGACAATTTGTCATTTTTTTTCAAATTAAAATTAAATATATTTGCACCGAAAATAAGTGGTCCCATCGTCTTAGTCACCGTCATGAACATGGTATTCTGAATACAAATTAGAACAAACAAAAAATCACCTTGAACTGCAAGTTTACCAATCATCTTTTATTCAACAGCAACTTAAAATAGGTTAGGTTCGGCTTGGGTAAGTTCTTTAAACTTTGAAAATTGACAATTGAAAAATGCTCTAACTCTCTCATGCGCAGTGAAATTGAAACACGCCTGATGCTACCAATATCTGCATTATAAGAGAAAAAAGCTATGACGTCACCAAATCTTGAAGGCGAATTTTGGTGTACCTTCTAAGGTAATAGTATCGTGGGGGAGGGGGGAAATTTAATGCCGCTACAGGCCTTGGCCGCTACCAGACACTGGTCTTGTATGACTCTTTAGGGTTTGTTTAGGAAGTCATGTGTGGCAATAGCTTACTAACCATTGTTTTCTTCAGGAATATCAATTATAATGAGGTGTCTATACGGCTTCTTGCTGACTTTGCTGTCGTGTTTTCATAGGCTGGCAGATTGGCTCAAACGTGGCTTTTGTTGGTTCAGTTTGAGATTGGGTAGCCCCATATCAATATCAATGCACATTGTCATTGGGTATGTAGGTAGGTAGGTACCTTGGTAAATATCAAGCTGATGGTGTGATGGGTAGGTTGCTGAATATAATTATAGTTTGTATATCCACAATATCAATGATAACCATGATTTGCATGCAAGTTTGACAATGACTGGAAATTGAGAATGGAATTAATGATGTTCAAGCTCCATATGCATGTGGTTTTGCCATTGGTGGTGTGTACCAACATCAGTATGACCATGCAATTGTTGTTTAGTTGCTTAGCGGATTTTTTTCTTCAGACAATCTGGTTTAAAATGCATTAGCATTGCTTATTTCAACATTTTATGATGCAAGCTGTACTTCCACAGTGGAGGGAAATACTGCTATTTTGTTTGTTTTTTTGCACAAAATTTTACATTTTTCAGCAAAAGGTGGAGAGTCAGTCCACTATCTAATCCAAATCTGTTTCTATTCAGTACAAAATGTGCTGGTTAACATCAATCTTTCTAGTTAGCATGATATTTTTTCATTTTTTCCCTTTAGCTTTCTTATCAGCATAAAATAGCATAGGTTATTGGGGGGGGGGGGGCCAAATCAACATTGCGGGGGCCAAGATCAACATTGGTGGGGCCATAATCCCCACAAAAGGATACAATTCGACCCCCCTGGTAGTCCTCCATTTTGTCGAGAAAAAATAATGTAACGTGCAATACTATATGGGCAATGCATAAACTTCGCACGTCGCATGCGCAGCCCCACCCCCACCAAAACTACAAATTATTTTGTGGAGGAGCAAAGTAAAATTAAAACCATTTAGACATGTCCCCATATCAGCCCCCGCCTTCAGCACCTAAAATATCCCACAAACTATAACGTAAAATTCCCTTAACGTAAATGTTCACCTGCCTGCACCTTGATAGCAAACACTCGCTATTATAGACAGGCATGTAACGTACTCGCTTTAGAGGCGGCGCAAATGACCTTTATGGTCCGGCACGCCTAAAAAAATCACTCTCCCCCCCCCCATGCGCAACGAAATTGAAACATGCCTGATGCTACCAATTTCTGCAATATATGAGGAAAAAGCTGTGACGTCACCAATGCTTGAAGGCTAACTTTGGTGTACCTTTTAAGGTTTGCTTTGGAAGTCATGTGCGCCATAACTTAGTACATATTGCTCAGGAATATAAATTATAATGCAGTGTCCATGCAGCTTATTGCTGAGTTTTGTCTTTCATGGTGTCATAAGCTGGAAGATTGGCTCACACATGGCTCTCGTTGGTTCAGTTTGAGACTTGGATTCCCCATATCAAAATTGAATGCATGCATATGGATCTATTTGAAGAGGTATTGATGATCTGAAGCCACTGTGATGGTCTCATGGCAGTTTCACGCTGCACTGAGTCATATGTAATGTTGCAACATCGTCCGGTTTCCCGATGGGCGAATAAGTCGTATCACTGTGACTGTTTGTGACGTCATCAAAACGTTGCATACATATCCAGTGGTATATTTGAACAGTGCGACATTTCCTGCCGATATGCGGCACATTCGGTTACATATCTAGTGTAAACAACGCTATGGCGGAAAGTAAAAGAATATCCACATTGTCACTGGGCATGTAGGTACCTAGGTAGGCACCAGGTAAATATCAAGCTGATGGTGTGATGGGTGGGCTGTTGAAGATAATTATAGTTTGTATATCCACAATCTCAATGATAACTGTGATTGTTGTTCACTGGTTCACTCAGTGGTATGCAAGTTTGACAATGACTGGAAAGTGAGAATGGAATGAACCTTATTCAAGCTCCATATGCATGTGGTTTTGCCATTGGTGGTGTATACGAACATCAGTATGACAATGCAATTGTTGTTTTGTGGCTGAACATTTTTTTTTGTTGAACAATCTGGTTTAAAATGCATTAGCATCAGCTATTCTTAACATTTTATGACGTAAGTTGTCCTTCCACAGCGGAGGGAAATCCAGCTGTTTTTTTTTGCACTCAATTTTGAATTTCATAGCAAAAGGTGGAGAGTCAGCCCACTATGTAATCCAAATCTGTTTCCTTCCAGTACAAAATGTGCTGGTTAACATCAACTACATTTTCTATGTTCCTAGCAGTCTTTTTTTCTTCTTTTTTTTCCTTTCACTTTTTTATCAGCATAAAAATAGCATAGGTTATTGAGGGCAGGGCCCAAATCAACATTGGGGGGGGGGCCAAGATCAACATTGGTGGGGCCATGGCCCCCACAAAAGGATACAAATCGACACCCCTGCTGGTGTGTACAAACATCAGTATGACCATGCAATTGGTGTTTAGTTGCTTAGCAAATTTTCTTTCAGAAAATCTGGTTTAAAATGCATCAGCATCGCTAATCTCGACATTTTATGATGTAAGCTGTACTTCCACAGTGGAGGGAATTTCAGCTATTTTGTTTGTTTTTGCACACAATTTTACATTTTTCAGCAAAAAGTGGAGGGTCAGTCCACCATCTAATCCAAATCTGTTTCTTTTCAGTACAAAATGTGCTGGTTAACATCAATGTTTCTACTTACCGAGCATGGTGTTTTTCATTTTTTCCCTTTAGCTTTCTTATCAGCATAAAATAGCATAGGTTATTGGGGGGCCCAAATCAACATTGGGGGGGCAAGATCAACATTGGTGGGGCCACGGCCCCCACAAAAGGATACAAATCGACGCCCCTGCTGGTACACCTGAAAAAGTCACTCCCCCATGCAGTTAAATTGAAACTTGCCTGATGCTACCAATTTCTGCAATATACGAATAGAAACCTGTGACGTCATCAAGGTTTGAATGTGACTTTGGTGTACCTTTTAAAATAATGGTATTTTTGCGGCGTTTAATAATGGTGTTTTTGCGGCGTACGAGACATTGGGCTTGTCAAGGCTATTTCTCTTATGCAGCGGAAGTTGGCAGCATATTCAGCAGCACATTCGGCAGCAGATTCGGCAGCACATTCGCAGCATATTCAGCAGCACAACACCAGTTTCCGAATGCTCCTCCAATCAACGCTCAACCAAATGTCAGTCAAGGACCAGTCAGTCAAGTCATGTTTTTGGTGCACAGTAGGGTTGGCTTCGGGCGACTAATTTTGTTGGAAAAAATGCCAAATTTCGTTTCTTAATAACACCCGTTGATTTTGTATTATAAGAAAAACTTCTTCAGCCAATTTCATTGGGTGGTTAAGGCCTATCCACACAGTAATTTGAAGCGAATTCGTAGGGGCCTCCCAGTAGGGAACAGAATGTTAAAATGACATCAGTTTTCCTGTGGGAAAAATTTCACAACGGAATTAGAAACCGTATTTGGGTCAACGAGTGCTTTTGATTGCTATATGGCATGGTTGGTTTTCTCCAAAGAAATGTGTTGGAAAAAAGATTCCAATTTAAATTTCTCAAAAACTCAAAATTTCTTTGTTTTTCAATTGTAAGAAGGATGTCTTCAGCCAATTTCATTGGATGGCTAGGGCCTATCCACACAGTGATTTGAAGCGAAATCTTAAGGGGCCTCCCATAGACAACACAATTTAAAAATAACAGATCATTTTTCCTATGGGGAAAAAATTACAACGGACTACACAAACATGTTTGGGTCAGCGAGTGCTTTTGATTGATATATGACATTGTTGGTTTTATCCAAAGAAGCGTGTTGGGAAAAAAATTCCAAATTAAATTTCTCAAAAACGCCCATTGTTTTTCAATTGTAAGAAGAACGTCTCCAGCCAATTTCATTGGGCGGCTAAAGGCTATCCACACAGTGATTTCAAGTGAAATCGTAGGGGCCTCCCCATAGACAACACAATTTTAACATAACAGATCATTTTTCCTATGGGGAAAAAATTACAACAGACTTCACAAACATGTTTGGGTCCACGAGTGCTCTTGATTGATATACGGCATGGTTGGTTTTCTCCAAAGAAGTGTGTTGGGAAAAAAAAATCAAAATAAAATTTCTGAAAAACGTCGCTTCTTTTTCAATTGTAAAAGAAACCTCTCCAGCCAATTTCATTGGGCGGCTAAAGGCTATCCACATAGTGATTTCAAGTGAAATCGTAGGGGCCTCCCCATAGACAAAACAATTTAAAAATAACAGATCATTTTTCCTATGGGGAAAAAATTACAACGGACTTCACAAACATGTTTGGGTCAGCGAGTGCTTTTGATTGATATATGACATTGTTGGTTTTATCCAAAGAAGCGTGTTGGGAAAAAAAATCCAAATTAAATTTCTCAAAAACGCCCATTGTTTTTTTATTGTAAGAAAGACGTCTTCAGCGAATTTCATTGGATGGTTAAGGCCTATCCACACGGTGATTTGAAGCGAAATCGCGGGGGCCTCCCAATAGGGAACAGGATGTTAAAATTACATATCATTTTTCCTATGGGAAAAATTTCACAACGGGATTCACAAACCTATTTGGGTCAACGAGTGCTCTTGATTGATATACGGCATGGTTGGTTTTCTCCAAAGAAGTGTGTTGGGAAAAAAAATCAAAATTCAATTTCACAAAAACGCCCCTTGTTTTTCAATTGCAAGAAAAACGTCTCCAGCCAATTTCATTGGGCGGCTAAAGGCTATCCACCCAGTGATTTCAAGTGAAATCGTAGGGGCCTCCCCATAGACAACACAATTTTAAAATAACCAGATCATTTTTCCTATGGGGAAAAAATTACAACGGACTTCACAAACATATTTGGGTCAGCGAGTGCTTTTGATTGATATATGACATCGTTGGTTTTATCCAAAGAAGCGTGTTGGGAAAAAAATTCCAAATTAAATTTCTCAAAAACGCCCATTGTTTTTCAATTGTAAGAAGAACGTCTCCAGCCAATTTCATTGGACGGCTAAAGGCTATCCACACAGTGATTTCAAGTGAAATCGTAGGGGCCTCCCCATAGACAACACAATTTTAACATAACAGATCATTTTTCCTATGGGGAAAAAATTACAACAGACTTCACAAACATGTTTGGGTCCACGAGTGCTCTTGATTGATATACGGCATGGTTGGTTTTCTCCAAAGAAGTGTGTTGGGAAAAAAAAATCAAAATATAATTTCTGAAAAACGTCGCTTGTTTTTCAATTGTAAAAGAAACCTCTCCAGCCAATTTCATTGGGCGGCTAAAGGCTATCCACATAGTGATTTCAAGTGAAATCGTAGGGGCTCCCCATAGACAACACAATTTAAAAATAACAGATCATTTTTCCTATGGGGAAAAAATTACAACGGACTTCACAAACATGTTTGGGTCAGCGAGTGCTTTTGATTGATATATGACATTGTTGGTTTTATCCGAAGAAGTGTGTTGGGAAAAGATTCCAAATTAAATTTCTCAAAAACGTCCATTGTTTTTAAATTGTAAGAAAGACGTCTTCAGCGAATTTCATTGGATGGCTAAGGCCTATCCACACAGTGATTTGAAGCGAAATCGTAGGGGCCTCCCAAAAGGGAACAGAAAGTTAAAATGACATATAATTCTTCCTATGGGGAAAAAAATTACAACGCACTTCACAAACATGTTTGGGTCAGCGAGTGCTTTTGATTGCTATATGACATTGTTGGTTTTCTCCAAAGAAGTGTGTTGGGAAAAAGATTCCAAATTAAATTTCTCAAAAACGCCCATTGTTTTTCAATTGTAAGAAAGACGTCTTCAGCGAATTTCATTGGATGGCTAAGGCCTATCTACACAGTGATTTGAAGCGAAATCGTAGGGGCCTCCCAATAGGGAACAGAATGTTAAGATGACATATCATTTTTCCTATGGGAAAAATTTCACAACGGGATTCACAAACCTATTTGGGTCAACGAGTGCTCTTGATTGATATACGGCATGGTTGGTTTTCTCCAAAGAAGAGTGTTGGGAAAAAAATCAAAATTCAATTTCTCAAAAACGCCCCTTGTTTTTCAATTGCAAGAAAAACGTCTCCAGCCAATTTCATTGGGCGGCTGAAGGCTATCCACCCAGTGATTTCAAGTGAAATCGTAGGGGCCTCCCCATAGACAACACAATTAAAAAATAACAGATCATTTTTCCTACGGGAAAACAAATACAACGGACTTCACAAACATGTGTGGGTCAGCGAGTGCTTTTGATTGATATATGACATTGTTGGTTTTATCCAAAGAAGTGTGTTGGGAAAAAGATTCCAAATTAAATTTCTGAAAAACGCCCCTTGTTTTTCAATTGCAAGAAAAACGTCTCCAGCCAATTTCATTGGGCGGCTAAAGGCTATCCACCCAGTGATTTCAAGTGAAATCGTAGGGGCCTCCCCATAGACAACACAATTTTAAAATAACCAGATCATTTTTCCTATGGGGAAAAAATTACAACGGACTTCACAAACATATTTGGGTCAGCGAGTGCTTTGGATTGATATATGACATTGTTGGTTTTACCCAAAGAAGCGTGTTGGAAAAAAAATTCCAAATTAAATTTCTCAAAAACGCCCATTGTTTTTCAATTGTAAGAAAGACGTCTTCAGCGAATTTCATTGGATGGCTAAGGCCTATCCACACAGTGATTTGAAGCGAAATCGTAGGGGCCTCCCAATAGGGAACAGAATGTTAAAATGACATATCATTTTTCCTATGGGAAAAAATTCACAACGGGATTCACAAACGTATTTGGGTCAACGAGTGCTCTTGATTGATATACGGCATGGTTGGTTTTCTCCAAAGAAGTGTGTTGGGAAAAAAAATCAAAATTCAATTTCTCAAAAACGCCCCTTGTTTTTCAATTGCAAGAAAAACGTCTCCAGCCAATTTCATTGGGCGGCTAAAGGCTATCCACCCAGTGATTTCAAGTGAAATCGTAGGGGCCTTCCCATAGACAACACAATTAAAAAATAACGGATCATTTTTCATATGGGGAAAAAATTACAACGGACTTCCCAAACATGTTTGGGTCAGCGAGTGCTTTTGATTGATATATGACATTGTTGGTTTTATCCGAAGAAGTGTGTTGGGAAAAAGATTCCAAATTAAATTTCTCAAAAACGCCCATTGTTTTTTTATTGTAAGAAAGACGTCTTCAGCGAATTTCATTGGATGGTTAAGGCCTATCCACACGGTGATTTGAAGCGAAATCGCGGGGGCCTCCCGATAGGGAACAGGATGTTAAAATGACATATCATTTGTCCTATGGGAAAAATTTCACAACGGGATTCACAAACCTATTTGGGTCAACGAGTGCTCTTGATTGATATACGGCATGGTTGGTTTTCTCCAAAGAAGTGTGTTGGGAAAAAAAATCAAAATTCAATTTCACAAAAACGCCCCTTGTTTTTCAATTGCAAGAAAAACGTCTCCAGCCAATTTCATTGGGCGGCTAAAGGCTATCCACGCAGTGATTTCAAGTGAAATCGTAGGGGCCTCCCCATAGACAACACAATTTAAAAATAACCGATCATTTTTCCTATGGGGAAAAAATTACAACGGACTTCACAAACATGTTTGGGTCAGCGAGTGCTTTTGATTGATATATGACATTGTTGGTTTTATCCAAAGAAGCGTGCTGGGAACAAAATTCAAAATTAAATTTCTCAAAAACGCCCATTGTTTTTCAATTGTAAGAAGAACGTCTCCAACCAATTTCATTGGTCGGCTAAAGGCTATCAACCCAGTGATTTGAAGTGAAATCGTAGGGGCCTCCCCATAGACAACACAATTTTAAAATAACAGATCATTTTTCCTATGGGGAAAAAATTACGACGGACTTCACAAACATGTTTGTGTCAGCGAGTGCTTTTGATTGATATATGACATTGTTGGTTTTATCCGAAGAAGTGTGTCGGGAAAAAGATTCCAAATTCAATTTATCAAAAACGCCCATTGTTTTTCAATTGTAAGAAATTCAATATTCAATTCAATTGTCTTCAGCGAATTTCATTGGATGGCTAAGGCCTATCCACACAGTGATTTGAAGCGAAATCGTAGGGCCCTCCCAATAGGGAACAGAATGTTAAAATGACATATAATTTTTCCTATGGGAAAAATTTCACAATGGGATTCACAAATCTATTTGGGTCAACGAGTGCTCTTGATTGATATACGGCATGGTTGGTTTTCTCCAAAGAAGTGTGTTGGGAAAACAAATCAAAATTCAATTTCTCAAAAACGCCCCTTGTTTTTCAATTGCAAGAAAAACGTCTCCAGCCAATTTCATTGGGCGGCTAAAGGCCCTTGACTGACTTGGAGGAGCCGTCGACAACTGGTGAATGTGCTGCTGAATATGCTGCGAATGTGCTGCCGAATCTGCTGCCGAATGTGTTGCTGAATGTGCTGCCAACTTCCGCTGCATATTTCTCTTGTATAGCATTGGTCGTGGATGACTAAGGTTTGCTTAAAAGTCATGAGCCATAGCTTTTTATTTTTTTATTTTTATTCTTTTAGGAATACCAATTATATTGCAGTGGCCATGCAGCTTCTTGCTGACTTTTCTCTGTCATGGTATCATAAGCTGGCAGATTTGCCCACACATGGCTCTCGTTTTCACCATATCAATATTGAATGCATGCATTGTCATTGGGCATTTAGGTAGGTACCTAGGTAAATATCAAGCTGATGGTGTGATAGGTGGGCTGCTGAAGATAATTATAGTTTGCATATCCACAATCTCAAGGATGATTGTCTGCTGTTCACTGGATAATGCAAGTTTGACAATGACTGGAAATTAAGAATGGATTTTTTCCTGTTTAAGCTCACATGTGTGTGGTTTTGCCATTGGTGGTGTGTACAAACATCAGTATGACAATCCAATTGTTGTTTTGTGGCTTAACATTAAAAAAAGACAATCTGGTTTAAAATGCATCATCAGCGAATTTTAACATTTTATGTCGTAAGTTTTCCTTGCACAGTGGAGGGAAATCTAGCTATTTTGTTTTTTTTGCACATAATTTTGAATTGTGTAGCAAAAGTTGGATACTCAGTCCACTATCTAATCCAAATCTGTTCTTTTTCAGTACAAAATGTGCTGGTTAACATCAACTAAGTTTTCTATGTACCTAACACAGTGTTTTTTTGTTTTTTTTTCCTTTAGCTTTTTATCAGCATAAAAATAGCATGGGTTATTGGGGGGGCCCAAATCAACATTGGGGGGGGGCCAAGATCAGCATTGGGGGGGTCATGGCCCCCGCAAAAGGATACAAATCGACGCCCCTGTACGCCACTGCACCTCTACATATTTCTACATTTAGTACTAGCCAAAAACATTTTTGTTTAATCAGCTTTGGCATAGCCCGCCCGACGATTCTTGTACCACCTCCGGGTGAAGCAAGAGCAGGAGGCCACCAATGATAACCTTCCCCTTTGCGGCTGCGAAAATCGCAAGGAGTCCTGGCGCGGACATTCGATGTCGCCCTTCGTTCCCCCGGCGTCCTGAAAAGGGATCTTTGGATCTTCACACGTTCGTATGTCGCACCGGATACATTTAAGTAAGCCGGGATCGTAGCGATTGTTGGGCGCATTGCTTAACTGCAATCAGTATGCAAATAAACTGGAAAGTTTACGTATGTTGTTTTCAGGTGGCGTTCACATTGACCTGGTCCGAGTAAAAAAAAAAAAATAATGTAAATGCGGAAAGCTGGTGCAGAGGGCGGCCACCTAGTCGAGAGTTCCACAGGAGTAACGTATCAAGAGCAGACTTGTGCTCGACTCGAGTTGAATCAAGAATCGACTCATGAATCAATCATTTTTGGATGAGTCGAGAGTTGAATCGATTCTTCCCCCAAAACATATCTTGAGTCGCGAGTTGAATCACATCTTTCTTTTAAAAAAAATTAGTTGAATCACGAGTCAATAACTTGAGTCACAATGAGTCATTTGAGTCTTGTGACTAAAATGCAAGTCATGAACAAATGATATAAAGCATGTATCTTTGTGAATAGTATGCCATGGCACAAAGTAGGGAGTAAAAACACAGTATAATTATTCATGCTTAGCATTACAATTGTCAACTTATCAGCTGCCATTGAGTGAAGAATGAGGGGCACTTAAGTTATTTACCAAAAACGGATAACAATAACTACAAATAAGTATTAATGTTAAGCTTGGTAATCACAATCAGTAGCATGCATGAGTCAATCCTAGTGCCAGGAACACAACACAGAAATGGGATGTGATTGTGAAAAAGAATATGGCACCGAAACGATCCTGGCATTTGCAACAGGCATTTGCACTCAATAAAATTGCATTGGCATGTGTGACAATAACAAACCTAAGGTACCTTTACTAGAAGGTAGATCGAAGTTTTCCTTCAAGCCCGCCTGACGTTATTCAGTTTTTTTTAAATATGGTATCAATTTGGTTGCAGAAGACTTTTATCAAATCATGCGCAATGGCCACTTTAATTTGCTTCCTAGCAAATATATTTGTCTTCTGCTCACCAGGTGAGTCATAATCTTGTCCCATTCTTTCTAGTGAGCATTTGTTCCGACACATTTTATTCTCATGAATAGACAAGGTTGGATTTGTGCATTGTATTCCGGAATGTGGAGAGGAATATTGTGTAGTCATCCAGTATGGAGGATATTTTTCTTCAAACCTCATGCATCGTAACTCAATTTGCATACAGTTTTAGTGAATTTTGAGCACTTTTACTTGATCACAGCGGTTCGTTGTCAAAAGTTAATAACTTATGAAATTAGTAAATTTGGAGATCAAGGTAAATTTGGATTTTTTCTTTTTTGTATGTAATAGCATGCTTTCTGACGTGATGAAGACGATGCGATCACTCATTTCACTCATTTTCAAATGAGTACATTTAAGTCAATGGCGGTCGTTACAATTGATGACGTCATAGGCACAAGTAACCTAACCTAACCTAGCCTAGACTAAGATAATGTAGCATAATATATAAAATGTATCATAGCATAATATAATATAACCCAATCTAATCTAACCTAACCTAACCGGAAAACAAGAATCCTCCGAAGCAAATTTTTCGGCCATGACGTGATCAAATATGTGCGACATTGTATAGGTAGCTTTAGTAAAACTACATACTAAACTTCAAGGAGTTTAGTAAATATTCTTATTAAACACACTTCCCCTCTTACTAAATATACATACTAAACTTCGAGGAAGTGTTGGACAGCACTGCCCTTAAATATTACAGCATCACAAGGAATTTCCGGCATTGGTCGTGCTGTGGACGAGTCGGTTTTGGAGTATAAATTATCGAAAATAAATGTCGAATTAAGGCAGAAGCATAAAGTTTTCGATGTCAAAGTATTAAATATAGTGCATAAAGTGTTTAATTTCTTCTTTACCACGTCTATGACACACCAGGTACGGATGATTGTACGCGATGTGCTATATTTGTAGGGTGAAGATTTTGATCGTTTATTTCTTTGCCAACTGAAAAGTAATCATTTGCGGAGAAAATGAGTGGTCGCATCGTCATTTTTACGTTAAAATACCTTGTGTTCTAAATAAAAACTCAAAGAATCAAAATTTACATTGATTTCCAATTATACCGGAAATTCAACCTCCAGATGAGAAGACAAATAATTTTCTGGAGAGGATAATGTTCGGGAACCCAAAAACCTAGGATTAGCCTATTTTTGAAAACGTGTACCTACCTACCTACATTGACATACAGCAGTTGTTGAAAAGTTGTTTTTCTAGGCCAGCTAGACCCAGGGCATGATGCATTCTTCCTTGATGAATCTTGCATGGATTATTGATGATGCATGCATAATTGGACATTCATGTACAACACCATTGTGATCTAGGAATTCCCTCATGAAACTTGCAACTCGACTGAAACTCCTGCCACTGGGGAGAAGGAGCTATGGTGCACTTAGCCCCCCTGACTATCCTTTCTTCTGCTCTTGAACAAGGGTAACAATTTGGACACATAAAATTGAGGTAGAGGGAGCCTGCCAATATCGGGAACAATGCATTTATTTTGGAGGTACTTGATGGTGAGCAGGGTGGGAATTAAGGCAATTCTTAAGAGATTTGATCTCTGAAAACATTTTTGCACTCCGGATTCCTATTGGATAGGATGGGCTTCACATGTACTCCGACACAAATGTGGGAACAAAGATATCAATAAAATCAAACACAGAACGACACCCAAAAAAAAACGCTGGTTATTCCACTTGCGGTCACCACTCAAACTAATCACTTTTTGTAGCAGTCAGCAGCCGGACCACAGCTTCACACACTCCATCAATCTCAACCACCGGAATTTCCGACAACAACGCGCCAACAGCAACTTGCAAGATGATGCGCATGCGCACTGAGAACATTGTTCTCCGGCTCTGGAGCCGCGTCTCGGAATACCTACGTTCCTGCCACCCTATAGTGGGAAACTTTGACAGTTTTAAGAGACGTCTCCGGAGTCCCGGAGGCCACCGATCAGAATTGGCTGCGTTAGCGTTTTCTGTTCTGAAATCTGTCTGTCAACCAATCAATGCAAGGTATTTTGTATATGACGTCATAACCATTAGCAACTTTGAACACATGGTTAACAGTTTCCACACAAGTTAACAGTAAACACAAGACCTTGACTGATCCTTTGCTTTGATCACATCCAACTGTGGCGTGTGCGGTAGCGGAGTTGCGTTCGTATTACGTGGGAAATTGGCTGGGTAGGTAGGTATGCGCTCTGAGCTGAGTGTGAAGTATTTTTGTTTGTTTTTCATATGGCTAGCCTTGTACTGAGACCAACAGTGGAAGGAAAACGCATTTCTCCTGAGTTATAAGAAACGAAACAGTGCTGATTATTACGGGTCACTGCCGGGCGGTGCCATCCATTGTTCACTTCTTTGTTCGTATGTTTTGGCATTTGATTTGACCAAAAATGAGAATGATATTACTTATGCATATTACGTAGGTACTGATTTAGGTTTTTCCGGTCGGTTACTGGTATACAGATTCCATGCATAACAAAATAATGTCCATGAAAATGTACTCCGGAAGAAATCGGTATGCACTCCGACTCCCAACCCGGAAAGTAAGTTTCCCACTCTGATGGTGAGCCTTCTGGAAATGGCAGTGTTAGGCAGGATAATTATTACTGGGTTATTTAGGTCATTAAACCCCTTTGCTGAAGCTAAAGAATAGGTCTTTCAATTATAATACATCAAAGTACCCTATATTGCCATAAAATATGCAAGATAGCATAGAGAAAGTTGGTAAAATTGAGTGTAAACCAATGGTGAAGGGAAACCTTCAAGCCCACTACCAAACCAACTTTGTGCGGGCCACAAACCAACTCAATTTTATTATGTGCGGATACCTATTGCAGTGCAGGATCTGGGTGCTATGTTGAAGTTAGGTGATGTGTGGCAGGTATATATGATCCAGGTTGTGCATCATGCCGATGTGGATTGAAGTATTATGCACTCATTGCTTTGCATATGCATTGACAACCATTCATCTTGTTAATGTTTTTGAGTCAATTACTACATGCACATGCAATTATCTGAATATATCCAATATACCAACCATTATAGTGCATGACGGATGATAAATAATGTGAGGTGAAAACAAAGTTATAGCAAAAATAATATATTCAACAGATAAATACTAATTCCCTTCTTTAATTAGACACAGATGAAGATGCATTGACATCAAACTGTCTGTTAAGTAAATTATTTTTGCCATAACTTTGTTTTCACCTCACATTATGTATATATATGTATATATATATATATATATGTATATATATATATATATATATATATATATATATATATATATATATATATATATATATATATATATATATATATATATATATATATATATATATATATATAATGTGTGGGCAGTGCACACTGAATCATATGGCTTATGAATCTGATACCATTGAGTCAGATCTGAATTGATTCAAATTTATGTTGGAGTCATGAGTTGAATCGGATCTCTGTAGCTGAGTCTGAATTGAGTCGAATCAAATAATTTTGACCTGCTGTGAATCATGAGTTGAATCGGATCTCAAGATCTATGAGTCAAATGTGAGCCGACTCAAAAAATTTGAGTCGAGCACAAGTCTGATCAAGAGGGTACCAAATTCGATCAGAGCGGCGCTCAAAAGCACACCAGTCATGGTTATGGTTGTTGGTTGTATGGTTATTAAGCACTCAAAAGCCTGTGAACCTCGTGCTTTACACCTCGTGCTTAAACGATTTTGATGTTTTTGGAAGGCCTTGGAACGCCTCTGAATGTGCGTCATCACTTTCCGTGTTCTGGAAGGCGCCACCAACTTAAAACGGAGGAACGAGTGCAACCTCACATCAGATCAGGCCCGGAAACGGTGAACATCGGCATTTCCCCCCCTTAGCAAAGCACCAAAAAACATTATCAAACAAAACATTTTTGGATTTGCACGAGGTTAAGCCAGAGATCTTCTGCGCGCTTCGTGGGCCAAGCCGGCTCATTTCAGTTCAATGGAAGGATCTTGAGTATTTAATGCCAGACTTGGAACAGAACCCAGGGAACCATGGGAGCTGGAGAGGTGTCTCTCGAAGCTAGAGAAGCACTTGGCACAAAAAGGGCCATTTGATGCCGGGGGCTCCTTGAAGCAGGAGGGACCCTTGAAACTTGAGGGAGTCTCGATTGCCCGCATGGCTCAATGGAGCTCGATTATCTCCGCAGGAGTTGAATGGCCTCTGAAAAGATAAGTACCCGGAGTCAGGTGCCCTTGGGATATGGAGCCCTGTAAATGCGATAATTTGAGCAACTTCTGGGATTTTAAAGATTTCCAGACAGCTGGAGCAGAGGCCCTATGAGATGGAAAGTCTCCGGGAATTTGAGGGGCCCCGAGAGTTGGGCGAACCCCGTGAGTTAGAGGGGACGAGTGGTCTAGGGGTAAGATGCTCGTCTCACAATCGAAAGGTTGTGGGTTCGAGCCTCACCTGTCGCTACTCTTCGCCCGCGACCAATCGGCGTGAGAGATTGACGACGCTACATGACTCAACGGTCGACGTGTCGTAAAACCAATAACCAACCAACCAACCCGCGAGTTAGAGAGCCAGCTGGGAACATGAGTGTCTCATGGGAGATGGAGTGCGCGATAGTAGACATCTTTTCGGATATTTTTTTAACGTTTAAGGCTGTTACAATTGGCCCCAACCTGGCGTATGTAATCGCAGCGCGTGTTCGACATACGACCCGGAGACTCGGTATCCCTCCGGCCCCAGAAACAGACATCCCATCGATAAGGCCAGCCAGTGAGCGGTAGGATAAGGTCCGAGTGGACGTCACTGCTACGCCGGCAACTTGACCATTAGAATAGTCATCAGTCGGTTCGGTTGTTCCTCACTCCAGCATAAGACACACGTATTGCATCCATTGAGCGCCTATAGACATCCGCTCAAGTGCACCACTGACAATTGGACGGGATTTTTTTAGAATTTTATTCGAGACTATTGTAGGGTACAAGTTGCAGACACACCTCACCGAGAACTATGTGACGCAGAACGAAACGAGTGGTTTTGCGAATGGATATTTACAAATGTACAAGATTGCAATATAAATATCTACTTACACACGATACAAACGCTTCACATTCACTTACGCACACGCAAACACGCACATTGTACAGCGCAGTATGGAAGTCAGGTACGTAATATTTTAAACGAACCATGTTTTTGTGTTTTTGCGTTTTGTTTTTTTAGCCTAAGCATCTTGGTCAGGAATGTTGGATGAGGCGTTAAAATGGCACAGGAAACAGAAGCCGCACAAAGGACAGTCACTCACAAGAGGACCACCGCCTCCACCGAGGGCGCCGCCCGCGAGGTCAGACGAAGTACGCAGGCGGCCGGCCGCCGGCGGCGGCAGTCCGGCCGCCACCACGAACACCGCGGCGCGTTCACCACCACACCGTCTACAACACCGCCGGCCACAGGAGAGCCGCCGGCACCGTCGTCGTCCGCTCGTTCCGCCGCGACCGCACACACCGGCCGCGCCACTCACTCACTCACTCCCCACCCACTTACTCACTGGCACCCGCGCCTGCGCCCGCGCCGCCGCCGCCGCCGCCATCACCGGCCGCCGTCCGTCAGGTGGAACGGGTTGCGGGACTGTGCTGCCGGCTCGGTGGCTACCTGCAACGTCGTGCTGTTGCCGTCACACAGGACGCCGCCCCAACGGCGCAACACACGCAGCGCAGATCCGCCGGCACACGTGCACACACGGGTCTCATCACTGACGAGCACCACCAGAACACCAATCCCGGATGTCGCAACCGGAACATTTTTTCATCTATCGTCACTTGCTCCAATAGATGGCGATAATAAAAAACAAGTTGGCAGAAGTGTGCCAAACCAACACTGCGATTTCTATGGGGGTCACACTTTGATTGAGCCAAACCAACGCTGCGTTTTCCATGGGGACACTTTGATGGCGAAGGATCATGTCATTTGTCGTCACCAAGACGAGATAGTCGCCACGTCTTAGTCAACATTCCTGGCCAATATCGTCGGCCTCCAATGACAATTTTCCCCAGATCACACCGGAGCAGCCGGTGGCAGTCCTTCACCTTGGTCCTTCACCCATGTGGTCGGGCGTACATGACATCATGATACAACAGACAAAATAGCGACCGGTACGCTCCAAATGGCTAATATCAATCAAACAAACAACTTCAAAACGAGCAAGACAGCAGTTACTACACATGAAAACATACTATGTGGCCAGTTCGGAAAGATAAGCAATTTTAATAACTGGATGACGTGCATGCTTTCAAAAGGAAAATTCCGAGGGTAATCAGTAAAATTACCCGAGTCGTTTGAAGCTGAAACCGAAATATATGAGTCAAACTATACCTAGGTGAAACCTGCAAGATAACTATTTTGGACTCTCCCATATTAACACGCAGCAATAAATACAAGCACAAATCCATCGGTGACGTCACGGCGTTCATAAAATTCAAACCTGCCCCCGCGCTCGGTCAGGCTGAAAAGAAAACAAAACTGGTTAATAAATGGCCTCAAAACTGGCCCAGGTGAATAAAGCTGAGCGGCATCTTTTAACCAAGCTCTGCACTTCCATTGAATTGCATGCCATCTTCCGACCTACATCCACCACGAACGGTTTAAATGACAAAATGCCTTGAATGTTGTCGTCACAGCCATTGTCAATGACAAAGTAGCGACAGAAAGAGTACCATTTAGGGTATCGTTTGGGCAAATCTTTTTCACAATAGTATTAACCCATGAAATATCAAAATGGAGCAAAACACTTATCCTTCAAACATGCTTTAAACTGAAATGGTGCAAGGGTGGTTGAAGACAAACGATGCTTATGCTGAAATGAGTCGATTAAGATCGAGTATAAATGAGGGATCATGCATAAATCGCAATATACAAATATGCATGCATACACACACACACACAAATATATATACATATATATATATATATATATATATATATATATATATATATATATATATATATATATATATCTTCAGCCCACATCGAATTCTCTCTATATGGCTTCACACCTTACCTCGACGACACATCTTCAGTACACCTCAAATGTGCCATACCTAACTAAGTCTTTGTGAGACCAACTCAGGTGCTTCGACATTCACGACCAAATACCGACTGAAGAAGCATCCCTGCCTCAGTTCAGTCACTCACCAGACGACTATCGGGTAGTGAGCGATCTGCCACAGCGTCCTCACACCCGACACATGCCCAGTTCAGTCACTCACCAGGCGACTATCGGGTGGTGAACGATCTGCCGCAGCGTCTTCACACCCGACACAATCTGGTGGCGAACTACAGAGCCGGCGGGTGCGCGAGCGGCGTCAAACATGCACGCGTGCAGCAGCGCTAATCCCAGAGGCCAAGCACGACGGTAAGGACGGAGCGAGCCGACGGCGCGCAGCAATGGCGTCAGCCTAGCGGCGAGGCGCGGTGCCGGGGGAGGAGGACGGCGGGGAAACGGGAGCAGGGGAGGCGACACTGACCTGTCGGCAGGGCCGGGCCGGCGGCGGACGGCGCCGGCAACAGTCACGGGTGACCAGCTGAGGGAACTGCTCTAGCACCTGGCGGACACGGTACACGACCCGGGTGACAGGGGCACACCGACACAGACGCCGGCACAGCGGGAACACAGCGGCCACAGCACACACCGCACAGCGACTGTCACCGTCACACGTGGACACCGCGGACAACCAGTCACGGGGAGACACCAGGAAGTCACCACTACACGGGAGTATACTCACACGGAACCGTCACCGTCACATCTGGACTCGGCGGCCAATCGGTCACAGGAAGACACCGGGAACTACAGGGGGTGGCACCACTACAGGGGAATGCCACCGTCACACATAGATGGGACAACCACCATCACACGTGGATTCAGGGGATGGCCACCATCACACGTGGACTCAGGGGATGGCCACCATCACATGTGGACGCAGGGGACAGCCAACGTCACACGCGGGCGTTGTCACGACAGACAGCCACGGTCACAGCGGGACGCAGGGAACGGCCACCGCTACGCGTGGACACTCACGGGGACCGCCACCACCACAGAAGGACCGCAGCGACCCCCGGGGCCTGCGGCGATCATTGGACTCACGGACCACCATCTCGAAGGGCACGGCCAGCCCTACGACCATCGCCAGTGTCGGCCGCCACATGCAGCCGAAGTTGCGAGTAAGATAACGAGTCTGGACTCGCCGATCCGGACTGGCGAGTACGACGGCTACGAGACCCAACACCGGGACGGTACCACTACATTCACGAGGGCCGAGGGTTGGGCACGGTGACGCGTCCCGCTGACGCTATGCATTGCGAATAAACACAAAGACAGACACGAGACCGCGTGTGCCCCACAACTCTCCCCAATCGAGTCGAGACTCTCAGTAGACCGAGAAAGGCAGCTGGAAGCATACGGAGCCAATTCAGATGGAGCAGAAAAGCCGCCAGGTGCGGTACCCGGAACGGGTCCACTTCACAACACTCGCACGACACATGCTTGCGTACATACACCGACAAATAAGGCCAACGTCCGGCCGCGGACTGGCTCACCCGACGCTCCGCACTCAGCCGAGGCCGAGACACGGACGCTGACGAGATGGCCGTCGGGCCGGAACTCGGCACCGCCGCCGAGCGTCAGCCTACGTCAGCTACCGTGACGCCCACTCCGCGCACACGACTTTCTGCCGCACATGCTGCAGCACCAGTGCCCCGGCCAGTTCAGCCGCCACATGCACCCGACCCGAACGCGCGCCCGCGGTACGCACGAGCGCGCAAGTGAGCGGTCATCCCAGTGTGAGCGGTACATGCTGGGTGCGGGTAGTGGCGCATGCGGCCGCGGCGGGAGCGGGAGGAACACGAGAGCGCATGCCAGGCAGCCGAGTGGCGTCGTGCCGCCGCTAGCGAGGGTCGTGTACTCACGCCAACCGATCAACTCGACTCCATCGGCACCCTCGGCAACTGCGGAGACACGCAGGCAACAGGACGCTCAGGACAGGCAACAGGACACGCTGGTGTCGCGCAGCGGCAGCCGGTGCGCGCGCGCACGCGTGTCGCGCAGAACACGTCGGCGCTCGAAATGCGCCAGACCGGCGGATGAAAAAGCACACCTAACCGAGCTCTGTCCGACGCGACATCAACACCGGGCAGTGACGGCAGGCACAACACACACACACATTGTCAGCTCGTGAATTATGTGGCGAGTGCGCGAACCGCCAGCGAACATGGCGGCTTTGGGAGCACAGCGCAGACCCCAACGGTGCCCAGGCTTGATTTTCTTCACATCTTCCGTCGACTGATACCAGAGGCGCACCCAAGTGGGCATCCTCGAGCCGACTGATATGCTTTGGGCACGCAGTTCTCGCGACTTTGTTTGGACTTCATAAGAAGTATTTGACTAAGGTGCCACTTCTCCCCCTCCCAGATCCGAGATGACCAAAAAAGCCTAATGCACATACGGTCATGACATTTGTTCGTGTACAGTTGACTGCAAAAGCATCGCAATCGCTCTTAACGTGCCATAACATGTCGGTTCACTTCCACTCGTCGGCGGACCCGAGCAGCTGCGCCGAGACGGGACACGACGAGGCGAGACCCGACCCCGCCGCCGACGGCGGCAGTGAGCGCGACGGGCGAGCCGCTCACCTGCTTAGTGAGCTGCGAGTCGATACTGGCCGGCGCGGGAGGGGCCGGAGTCGTCTGCACGGTTGTCAGACTCGAATTGGAGTCTTCGTTCGCCAGGCCGGGCTCGTCCGGCGTCTGTCGGCCGACGGCGCGTCAGTGCGAGGTCAGGCGCAGGTCGGCACGACCTCGGGTGCTCGGTCAGCCGGGTCAGGGGCGGGATGGCAGGCCACATAGGCACATCAAGACATCAGGCTGGCCACTGTGCAGCTGGCTACATCAAGGCCGCTGGTAAATCCTCTCGGGTGGAGACAGCACGCCTAAGGTCGCTGATGACTGATGAGTTGCCACAAGCTATGGCATGGGTAATCTCAGATCAGTCAGGTCACTCTTGGTAGCATGGTTGGATTTGCAATATTGCGATATATATATATATATATATATATATATATATATATATATAATACTATAATATTGACACATTTGGATTTGACAACATTATTTCAGGACTAGTGAAGTCAGAGAAGACTTTTCTGGATATGCAATTCTAGTATTCTACAATCAGATGCAACTAAATTGGGTTAAAACAGCAGAATTTCGCTTGATTTCATTTGGCCGTTGGTTTAGAAATAACGCAAGGGCAACAAATCCAATGAAAAGTGCACGATATACATTCCTAGTCTTATGTCACAACTTACAACTATGCAGAGTGGTGCATTATTACTGGAATGGACGTCACACAAAATAGCTGCATGCCTTGGGGAGTTCCATAAAGAGGTAATCAGCCTAGGGTCAGTTTATGGCCAATCGGTAACTTCACATTCTACAGCAGGGGAAAATGTCAGGACAGCTTTTCTGGAGATCATAACGTTCCGGATGACGGACCTATTTTCCAAACCGAGGTCAGCGACTACCCACCTAAAGGTCCAGTAGATGTGTCATTGGCAGTCACGGCAACAAGTCACAAAAGGACATGAGCGATACAATGCTACTTGTATCTGCACTTAACACAACGTTGTCACCATAGCATCTACTGAAGTGCACAACTTACGCCATAATAACAATATTTTAAGTTAAACGGCAATAGCCAATTGCTAAGCACGGCGACTACAGAGAACCCTGGTGGGCGCCCCGACCGGCAGACGGATCGCAGTCAGACCGTAGTAGTGGTGGTGGTGGTGGTGGTGGTGACAAGCTGGGACCGCACAGTGACCACCACCGTGACCGCACAGTGACCACCACCGTGACCGCACAGTGACCACCACCGTGACCGCACAGTGACCGCACCGTGTCGCTGGTCCTGCACTTTTTGGGCTGCGAGTCTGGGGTGGCAGCCGCGCCCGACTCGGACGGGCGCTTCTTGTGCTGGGACGCCGCAGGGGAAGTCCCATTCAACGAACCGGCAGGCGTCAGTGTGCCACATGAGAGACTCTGCCGGGCGACGGGCGACATGTCAGCGCGGTGCGATCGGGGGCGGGACGGCGACAACCACAGCACGCAGCCGGACACCCACACATCGACAGCGAGCCTCTCGCCACACTCCGCACAGATGACCTAATAACAACGGGTCCACACATCACAACTGCCACGGCGCAATTGTAACACATGCCTTGGTGTCAATGCAGAACTTTTTGCTGTGAATGATAAGCTTGTCGAACCGACTTGTCACATTGGTGAAATGAAACACTGTAAAAGAATAAGTATTGCAAAATTAAGAATGATTAATTTACTGTAGCTTAGTGGTGCATCGACTGCACAGATCAAACAGCACCAACAAAAGAATAAGTGTACAATTATAATCATGCGTGCACATGTGGGCGGCACAAATGGTTAATGGCATGAACTAGGTAATTCTAGCTACTCCAAATCAATTAGCCGGAGGACGAAGGCTCTGCATCTCAATACATTGCGCATACCTGCAGCAGGGAACCGAGTCACTGGCAAAGCACAAGCAACAAGGAATAGCGGTCATTCAGACGAAACCGGTAAAGTAAGCAGGCGTGTAACGCAGAGGAGCAGATGTCAAGCGACAATGACACCACTATGGCGGATAGTAGCATATTACCTTATAGGAATACAATTAAAGCGGGGAACCCACATACAAAGATAAGGAAAAAGTGGGATAGGAGTAGATTTGGAGAGACAGAACCGTGAAAGAAGCAAGAGCCACACGTAGTCGGCAGAGACCATTTTCGTCGGTACTCTTTACCAGTACTCTACTCTCTACCTAACTCTATGTACCAGACCTGCATCACCCAACCTGCGTTGAGTGATTTTTACCACTGGTTGGTTATTTGGGCTCAGGGCGCATCGACTGCGTTGGCCATACAGCGCCAATATTTTTACTACTGACAAAAAGCGACATGCAAAAACTGTTTCTCCCCGTTTTATCCGTAGGATGTCACAAATACTTCACTTAATTGTTTTCAGATGCACAAGACATCCTGGTCGTACATCTAGTAATGTTAAGTACCAGACGTGTATAATACATAGCAATAGGCAAAGTTGGAGCTGAAAATATCCTGAGAAGTGTGAGAATGGCACCAATTGTTTGCCCGTCAGTTTTTTTTAACCAGCATTACTGGTAAAAACTGGCTGTCATGACAAAAGCTTTTTTCCCCTGTATAAGCAGGGGTTTCCCTGCTCTGATGATAACACAAACTCATCAACGAAATTAAAATGTAATTCATGAATTGTGCATTCTCCTTGCTACGGAAAACATGATGCATGGCAGCAACACAAAATGGGGCCAAAGTCATTGATGATAGCGGCAGGTGGGAGTGGAAGTTTGATCCCAGCTGGCTGCCAGCTCCACTCAAATTTGGCCAATTTTATATGCTACAGAAGCAAGGCACGCTACACCGCGCTGAGGCACAGACGGGCCGGCGAGCTAGAGGCGGCAGCGTCAGGGCGGGCGGGCGGGAGGGCCGGCCGCCGGGCGTCCGTGCGGGGGCGTGGGCGCAGCCGGCCGACACACCTGGTGCGCCAGGCGGGGGACCGACGGGCTGCAGGCGAGCAGGTCCGTGTCGGAGCGCGAGTGGAGGCCACCTGCGGCCGAGCGGACCGCCTGGAGCCACCAGCGCGCCCAGCACACACTCAGCGTTAGACGGCGACGGCGCCACACGGCCACGGACGCCGGACCGCCGCCACCATGCGCTCTCCGTGGGCACACGGGCAGCCAACAGGACGTGGTGCGCGGCGGGTGCGAACCGCGTCAGAGAACCGTGCACGGCAGATGCACAGGCCACACCGGGCACACCGTGCAGGGGATATGCAAGCACACCGCGTCCGGAACAGCGTGCAGGGAAGATATGAACACACCACAGCCGGGACATGATGCACACACCGAACCCAGGGCATCGTGCAAGAGACGCACACCGCACTCCAGATATCTTGCAACAGACGCACACCGCATCCGCGACATCGTGCTCAGGCTATCCGTGTCGCATCCAGTGGATGGTGCAAGGAATATATGCCGGGCATGGTTAAGCACACGGACTGAAGCGAGCATCATGCGAGGTATTCGTGCTCCAGGTTGAGGACACTGCGCGGGGAATGCACATAATCAGTCGGCATGTGGTGTAGGGGGCTAATATGCACAAGCAAAATACAACAGGGAGAGGCCGTTCGCCACAGGGAACGCTGATATTTCGGCTGGGCGGTACACCTTGTGATCCCAGCCGTCATATGATAACCAAGTCGGATGGGAAGACTGAGGGTGATTGACGGATCCGATCAGCTTCCGTAGAGGTGACATAAACATGACACGCGATGAGAATCCACGTGTAAATTCACTAACAGGTGGCATAAATAACTTCAGCCAGTCATGACGACCCCACCGTGCGGTGCTGTGGCATTTACCCTGTCGCATGGCGAGCATAGGCCACATGTGACACACGAACAGTCACACCGTGCTGAGCTATGCGCATGCCGCCACACCCGGGACACCAGCCACAAACGACGGGCAACCGTACCAATCCACAACTGATGAGGGCACATCACACACAGCCATGCACCAGCACACTAACCACCCCCGCGCAGGCCCACGCGTGCCACGAGACTGACCCCGGCTACCACTCATCAGACCAGCGACACACTGCCACCACTCCAGACCCACGTAGCTCAGCACCCGGGTCGGCCCACCGACGGCATGTCAGGGCGCGTGGGTGCACGGGAGCGCCCATACGCTGCGGAGAGCAGGGCACCGCTTACCTTCCGCATCTGAGCGATCGCAGACTGCGGCAGATACTGCGGCAGCTGTTTTCGCTTCACGTACTTGACGTCCAGCTTGTTGCCCTCCTTCATGGTCTGCTTGGCGTTGGAGTAGGCTTGCTTGTGCACTGCAGAACGAGATGTTTCGTTGCTCACGGCATGGAGCAGTTTCTAAGTCATACTCCATCGCGACGTATACCGCCTGCATCAAACGACACCGCGACAGGCCAAATAGTACGATATGTATCCCAATCTTCACGAATATACAGAATATCACTGCATGTGCTCAACATCTACTGCTACGTTTATGCAGTTTGCCATCACACCCACAGACCAGCCTCCTGAATGCTGCTGTGTTTGGTCCGCACGCACATCCCTCACGAGCAAATCACTGGTAGCGAGATGACGAGAGCCAGAGCATGGCTGCGACCGACTGACCGTGCTCGGTGAACGTCTGGATCTCCAGGGTGAGGTCGACGTTGAGATGCTCCGATTTATTGAACACTAGGCCGAGCGCCCATATACAACTGTGTGTGTCCCTGCAACGCCAGCACATCCCATGTCACACAGCTGACTGAATGGCTGATTGTGGCTTAACGACGTGCTCAGCAGCTGAGGCCATATGACATCACCTGCCTCTCACTCTGGCAGGAAGGGTGGGCACCGCGGCGAATCGAACCACACACCATGGCATGCCAGACGCTCAGCTTAGCCACCGAGCTACCGACGCCCACATGCCACACAACCGCAACAGCCAATACAGCAGTGGCAGTGCAGCTCACGTCACGTTACTTTGGCGGTGCAGTCACTGCTGATAGAACCATTTATCCATCGTATAGTCAGCATCATTTGAATATACAAAGCCGTCTCGTAGTGAACTGTAGTTCTAATAGCATGTCGCCAAAAGTAACTCGCATATCGGTCATTAAAATGTGCCCACTGTTTTTAACGTAGACACAGCAGCGAGTGAGAAATGGTAGGGGTGCGACATACCGAAGGCTAGACCCGGGATCAAGGGGGACGGGTAAACGGCAGACCGGTCACTGCAGCCACTCACGGGTTTGAGTCCGGCGGTGAAGGCAGGGTGTCCGGGTTGATGTGCACCAGGTTGATGTTGGTGTTGCGGTCGAGAGAGGTGACCAGGTGGCGGATCTTCGACTCCACCAGACCTCTGAACTCCAGCAGGTCGTCCTCCGTCTCGGCCAACACGACGATCATCAGGTAGTGCCTGAGGTGCCACACATGGTCAGTGTCGGTACCATACGGCACTGAAGCGATGTCACAGTCGTCCGTGTCGACTTAACAGCCAGTCGACGTCACACAGCCACTCGGCAGCACCGAAACTCACCAGGGTCAGCCCACCTTGACCAGTTGACGGTTCGAGCCAGCTCAGCTGCTTATCATGTCACACGAACCCGTCGCAAGGCAGCTACATTTTGTTTTTTTTGGGGGGGAGGGGTTAGAGTGCCTCGACTACCGAGGTCGTTTCGCTCAAAAGGCAACTACAGTGAACCAGTCAATGAACATAGGCTCACATGAGTGTCGGTTGAACGGGCGGGGATGGCCGAGTGGTTAAGGTGTTGAGCTCTGGATACAAAGGTTCCGGATTCAAAACTCGCACCACTCGGGACATTTCCCAATTCTGCTGCCCACGGGCGAAACAGTGTGGACGGCGCCATTAGCCCTGAGCATAAAGTGAATCGTGGACCACGCAATTAAAAAAATAAGAAAAAAGTGTCGGTTGAAATGAGAACCAGACCAACTTCACCACCACATGCATAGCACAGGAGGTGAATAGCATAGGAAAGGTGACGCGCAGTAACAGTGATAAATTATTCGTAAAATAGGGCGGAATATACCACTCTCTAAACACTCCATCGACATCCTGCTCCTTGATGCGTCCTTATGAAGTCTTCGTGACTCCTTTCTAACAGAATACCGTTTATAAGTATGATGTACATGCTCTCGATAAGGAATGGTGATACACGAACATTTCGCAACGCAATTTCAGGTAGAGATTGCCTAAAATGTGATTTTGCATACAATACCAGTTTATAGCATAGGTATTATTTCCTATATCCTGAATATAGTTCTTCCTAAATTATGAATCTCAAACCAAATGATGAAGTTACAGTCATAAGTACCTACACCATAGGCTGAAATTTGAGTCTGAAAGACATAAAAACCATTTGAAATGATACTAATTCCATAGCAAATTTCGACATCCTACTGTGTCGTTTCCACATCTCACACCTAACGAAAAACCATTATTTTAACCCCGCGCAGTAATGTAGTCGGCTCACTTGTACTTCATGAAGAAGCAGTGCGGCTGGAATAGCATGTCCCAGGACGCCGTGCCGCCCAGTATCTGGTCGGTCACGGACAGGCCAGTCTTGAACTCCTCAGTCATGACGGTGCGCGTGCTGTTGGACACGTTGAAGGTGGAGTTCTGCTGCGGGTACGCCGGCGTGATGATGGGCATCAAGTGGAATCGGTCAGAGACGTTCACCTGCGGACAAATGATGAAATGATGTGCACGGACGCGTCAACGAGGTCATTTTGCAAGCAGATAAACCGGCCAGAGACGTCCACCTGCAGGCAGACAGACTGGTCGGAGATGGACAAGTTTCAACACTGTAGTGGAGTACCAGAGACCTCGATACGAAAAGCCTACCAACACGGCTCCAGGCATTACACCAACCAGTCAGAGGCATGCAAGACCACACGCTATTTGACACCAAGCAGCTCATGTACAACTAGGTTGGGTCATCAAGGCCAGCCAAATACCACATAACCTCTCCAAACAAATGCAGCACTATTAGCATCACAGAACAACGCGACCATCACCGCGCCCCTACAGCTTGCTTGCGAATCACAAGGCTGTACCACTGCCAGAGGGGAGAACCATCTCTGCAGTAGTAACTACATGGGGTGGGGATGTCCTCGAGGCAGCACCTATCTGGTGGGAGATGGTGGAGACAGCACCTATCCAGAGGAACGTCGTCGTAACAGCACATACCCTGAGGTTGCCACAGCAGTACCCATTCCGGGGGAGACTGCAGGGCCAGCGCCTACCCCGAGGTGGCTACAGCAGTTCCCACTCAGGGAGAGATGACGTCAGCGCATTCCCTGAGGCAGCTACAGCAATACCTATCCCGGAAGAGATTGTGGGGTCAGCACCTACCCTGAGGCAGCTACAGCAGTACCTATCCCGGGAGAGATCGTGGGGTCAGCACCTACCCTGAGGCAGCTACAGCAGCACCTGTCCTGGGAGAGATTGTGGGGTCTGCACCAACCTCGGAGGACGTCATGGCGGCATCATCTGCCGTGGGATGGCCGTGACGACAGCATCTACCCTCGGGCAGGTCGCAACAGCAGCACCCTCCTCAAGGATGTGGTGCAGGCATTACCCACCCTGGGATCCCAGACGGGGAAGCCGAGGTTGACGTTGTCCGGCTGCCGCAGCAGCACCGGCTGCGGCCACTCCCACTTGCTGAACACGAGGAAGAACTTGTACACGATGGTGGAGGGCGCCGCGTTGGGGTACAGCTGGCAGGTACGCGCCACCAGCATGGCCCACGACACGCCGCCCAGGTAGCCCAGCACGTTACTGTAGATGCCGCGACCTGCAGGTGGCAGCTGGTTATTCTCCAGGTAGTCTCCAGGTATCCCCCAACTAATTGGAGGATAACTTGGTTGACGTGCGAGGCAGTCACCACACCAACTATCACGCAAAAAGGATCACTTCTGATGATTACCTTGTAATGTTATCCATTTACTGACTCACCATTTAGACTTTCTTTTCGCGCGCACCCCCACCAGTGGGTTAAGTAATGCTGTTAATTCAAGTGATTTATTTCGAAAAGCATAAGGCTGGATACATTTCGGTCCTATCACATCTTTGATGTGCAACTTCTTTTACATGACATATCTTTATCGAAATAATGCAGTGCCTCAATGGCAATGAGATGGATAAAACAAGTCAGACCGTGCATTTTGTATCGCCAACACTCTTCTATAGATTACCGCATGTGGCTGATTTCGGTTCAAGCCCGTTAGTCAGCCTAAGCTTCCAATATCATGGATGCAACTAGTTTAGACAGCCGTCTAAAGCCACGGCTTGTTGCAATCTAAATCAAAGTGTGGATATAAAAATTAAACACCTGCAACAGGCTTGTTCCCCATATTACTCATGTGTATACCACTAGGGACAGGCTAAGGGGAGACAAAAGCATTGCAAAATCATACACGAATTTTTAAGCATGATCATCTCAATGTTTCCCTATATCGAGGGTCGATACCTGCACAAAAAATCTAGAATTCATGAAACATGACTATCACGCCCATTATGCACAGAAAATGTTCTTAAACAGCATCTGTTGCCAGCACTAACGTTTGGCCCAGAGCTTGATGGCGCGCAGCGAAAGCCGGAACGTTTCGACGTTGGGCACAAGCCGCAGAATCTCGTCGGTGACTCGGCACCCGTTCAGGCTGCGCACACACTTCTGGTCCAGGTTCTTCAGCAGCAGGTCGTCGCGCAGGTCCTGCAACGTCGCGCACGATCAGGGGGTTAGATGGGTCACGTGGCGACATGTCGTACACGGCCCGGCGGGCAACACATCGGATGGACGATAACATTGCACGCGATTAATGAGTCTTCATGGATTACACACACATGAACTGAGGCAGGTGGGTATGGATGGGTGACAGGGTTAAAATAATGGTTTTTGATGAGGTGTGAGATGTCGAAAGGAGCGCAGTAAGATGTCGAAATTTCCCATGTAATTAGTGTCATTTAAATGCTTTTGATGTTTTTCACTCAGATATGACCCAAAGGTGTAGGCACTGTACCTTTATCATTTGTTTTGAGATGCATAATTTAAGAAAAACTATATTCGGGATACGGAGAATAATAACCATGCTATAAACTGGTATTGTAGACCGTATCACATCACAGGTAATCCCTTTACCTGAAATTGCATTGCGAAATGTTCGTGTATCACCATTCCTTATCGAGAGCATGTACATGCTATTTATAATCGAGATACTGTTAGAAAGGAGACACAAAGACTTTATAAGCATGCATCGAGGAGCAGAATGTCAATACTTGTTGGCAAAGGATGTCGATTGAGTGTTCAGAAAGTGGTATATTCTAGCATATTTCACGAATAATTTATCACTGATGGGTGAGGTGGAACAGGATGGCGACAAAGTTGAAAGTGGCAAATCACGCAAAATGTCGAAATCACAGGAATTGGTAGACATCAGCAGACCACATAAAATATTGCATTCTGTAGTTGATGCATTTTACTCACTCCACAATTTGGTATGTCAATCTCATGGTAGGTACCGAGTGTACTGGACAATACGATGTTCAGTCTCAGTTGCACAGATGGAAAACGAGTGGTTATATTTTCAAGAGGTTGGAAATTATAGCAGACTCTAGGCATGAAGCCAATCATATCACTCAAAATGGCGCTACCGAAACGGATCGACGCATTAGCACATTTGATGCACGCAACGACTGCGACAAGGAATAAGACGAATGTGGCATGCGAGTGGGACCGCGACACATACCATGTCGTCGGGTATCTCCTTCAGTGCCAGTCGGGCAAACAGCATGTCGATCTCGATGCCATCAAACTCCATCTTGATCACAGGCACGAATGCATCTTCCACGGCCTGGGAGGCACCAACAGTGAGATGCGGAACAACCGTTTGTAGTTCGGCATGACAGCGCCTTGCCATGCAGCAACTACGCCGGACAATGCGACCAATCATGACGCAGAAGCGCTCGACACAAATGTGGGTGTGCTGGAAGTGGTACAGTCACTTGTTAGACTGACTCATTACATGCAACCAGTGGGAGTTCCTCATGATAGTGGTTGGTTGTGGCTTTACAACGCACTCAACAGCTGAGGTCATATGACGTCGCCTGCATCTCATCCTGGCAGGAAGGGCGGGCACTGCGGGGAGTCGAATCCTGTACCTCTAGCATGCCATATGCTCAGCTTAATCACCGAGCTACTGACGGCCCTTCCCAAGACACCGAAGCACAGTGAGAACATGGCCGGCGAGAGCTGCCTGCCTGTGCTTACCTGCTGTCACACGCCAGAACACGGCCGCACGAAACCACTCTCAAAATAGCTCCCCATTGGGTCCTCCAGACACACTTTGTCACAAGGTATGGCGAGATGTCGGGTTTGGTACTCATGCAGAAGTCAACACCTCACGCATGCATGAGACAACACCCCAAGATCAGGTCAGGTCAGACCATCTTACCCGGAGGTCGGTGACGCCGGGCGTGACCCGCAGCAGCTCCAAAAACGAGCTGAAGTAGTCTGAGCGCTCCACGTGGCGGGGCGCCACACACAGTGTATCGATATCCGCCCCACGATTATGTACGCCCAGTCTGTGAACAGGGGGGGGCTTTAGGGCGCATCGACTGCACAGGTCATATAGAGTCTGTGAACAGGAAGGACATGCTGACACAGGACAAGGGCAGGACGACAGGGCCACACAATCGTAGTTGGTGACCAAAATCATACACCTAAATCGTCGAAACCTAGTACGAGGTCAGCTCACTAAGAACATGCATTCGTTGCGCTCAATGCACAACATATCACATTTGACACGACCCTTTATCAAGTTCTCAGAACTGCGAAAATTGTCAGGTAAGTGCCAGAGATTCCACACTTTAAGCAGAAGACAGCAACTACTGGAAAACAAAATATATTTCCAGCCTCCGGACACCATGAGAACATCCGGCAGTTGTAGCAACATTATGACTTAGAACAGGAACTTCCTTTAATATCCGATGTCAAAGGCTGATGCAGCTGAAAACAGAATGTGCATTTATCATCTTAGGTTTATCATTCACTAGCAGCATCCATCAAAACTACCATACCCAATAAATAATGTTTACGGAATTGATATGCTATTTTTAAAAATCACAAAGCATTTCTAGCTTGTTCTTAATGCTAACGTGTACACCACTTCTATAAGCTCAACAATGGATAATTTTGACCTGCACTTAATGGTAGCTTTATTGCCAACAGTTCACGTTTTTATGCGACTACACCCATCATAATAATTTTTAATGTCCCCATGGCGCTTGCGTTTGGGTGTTATTTGGCGCCATTCACGCCGCCGATGCTTTCGGCATCATAGCGGATGTGACGCCAAACTCCATACTGAAAACATTAAGACTGATACTGAAGTGATGCCATACTGATCAACTCGAAGAAAATTAATTTCATGGCAAAGAGTCACGAAAATGTACCATTTCGAGTCAATTCTGCCTTCAGTGTGCAAATCAAACTTGGAAGGGCATTTCATGAAGCTAATATGTCCATATATACATATCAATTACAGGAAAAATGGAAAGAATTTCCAATCCAACCCAATCGAAACGAAATCAAAATAATCAACATTCACCATTTCGTAAATCTGAGGAAAGTAGGCAAAGTGAATTATTCACTACGCCCACAAAAGTAAAACGTTTCTAATACGTTCTGGACACGATGGGACGAAATGTCAGCATATTCCATACACCAACCCAAATTTCACCAAATCAAGTTAGTGAGTACGTGACAAAGCAGTGAGTCGTGCTCGTCGACTCGCCTGTATGATCCGAAGGTGTAGATTTTCCCGCCAACATTATAGGCCACATTCTCGGGCATGTTCTTTGAGAGGCTCACGTCCCTTATCCACATCTTGAGCAGTGCATTCAGCTTGCTAAGAACCTCCAGGCTGCAGAGAGGTGGAGTACACAAATGGCAACACAACACACTATACTTCAATAAATGGTATCAACATGAATTGCATGTTGGCAATTGATAATATTGGGTACAAACATTATAAAATCACGATTTAATTGCACCCTATACAATCACACTCCCACCAGAAACAACTCAAAAGGATGACCTGTGGCATGCACGCAGAGCATACAATAAATATCACCTTACTAATTTTGGTCAATGGCAATGCACAGCTGCACAGTGGATATCGAACCAATACGAAGAAATGTAAGCGTTGCATACTGACTGCACACAATTAGTGTGCAGTCACCTAGTGTGCACAATTACTCTATATCAGCAGCCAATGGTAAAACCCCCAGCGACTGGCGCCAGTGCGCTGGTCACGAGGTCACCATTTGGCGGTCGACGTCTGGTTGGCGGCGGCTGCGGCGCATGCTCACTGACCGCTGGTGCAGCTCGGCCTCGGCCTCGAACATGCTCTGGCTGCGCAGGAACTCCTCCAGCTCGTGCGCCTTCGCCACGTCGGCGGGCTTGGGCGGCGCCAGACTGATGGCGGACGTCATGCCTAGCGTTTTGGGCGGCTGCTGTGGCGGTTCCGAGGCCCACATCATTCACTATCTGTTGGCTACAGACACACAGTTCGTCTAAGACGAGGAATTTGTTAATTATTTGGGCTTTAGGGCGCTTCGACCATAAGAGGAAAACAGCGCCGACTGCCTGATGGTCACAGCCACCACAGTATGGCTGCATACAGTGAGGCCCACATCATTGCTTCCCAATTGTCACAGACACCACAGCATGGCTGCATACAGGTGAGACCCACGTCACAGCATTCAAATAATGGTTTTTCGTTAGGTGTGAGATGTCGAAACGAGCAGAGTATACTATCGAAATTTACCATGCAATTAGTGTCATTTAGAATGTTTTTGATGTCTTTCAGACTCAAATTTGAGCCAATGGTGTATTTATGAGTGTACCTTTATCATTTGTTATGAGATTCATAATTTAGGAATAGCTATATTCGGGATAGATATAAAAATACCTATGCCATAACTGTCATTGTATGCCATTTCTCATTATAGGTAATCCCTCTACCTGAAATTGCGTTGCGAAATGTTCATGTATTAAATCCCTTATCGAGAGCATGAGCATAATACTTAGGAACGAGATACTGTTAGAAAGGAGACACAAAGACTTCATAAGCACACATGAGGAAGGATGTCGATATTTTTTTAAGGATGTCGATGAGTGTCGAAAAAGTGGTATATTCCACCCTATTTCACGAATAATTTATCACTGCCACGTCATCACTGTCTGATGTTCACAGGCACCACAGTACAGCTGCATACAGGTGAGGTCCACCTCACCACTGCCTGATGGTCACACACACACACACACATACCACAGTACAGCTACATACATGTCCAGCCAACACCATTGCTGCCCGATTGTCGCAGACAGGACAGCTCAGGTGAGACAAACATCACGGGTTGCCTGCTTGGTCAGATAACACAGCACAACAACAGATGAGGCCCACATCATAAACCATCTGCCAGCTATAGGCATCACATTGCAACTACAGGTGAGGCCCACAACAGCATGGCTATAGGTGATTGGTTGGTTATTTGAGTTTTAGGGCACATCGACCAGGTTTGGTCATTTAGTACTCAGGCTATAGGTGAGGGTAAATCATTGGCATCAGGCCCACCATCCAGATGTCAACTAGGCCACTCCCCAACATGGTTGAAACATGAGCTTCAGGATCTTGACCAAAGACCAGGTATCAGGGGGTTTTCCTGTAAGTCCCATGGGCTGCATTGAACTCTTGCTTGAAATAACTTAGCTGAAGATAGAAGATGAGGAAACAATTTAGTTGTGGCACATTATATTATCCCACTTGTTTTCTTACATTGTATCACCTGTATACAAGTTTTTTAAAATCACCTTGTAACAAACACTACCTTAGTGGTGGGCAAGAAAATAAGAAATTGTATAAGAGCCATTTAAATAATAATTATATAATACAAAAGTGAAGTGCTTTTCGGGGCAATAGACACCTACGTGCTTACTTGCTAATGGAAAATGGCATTGCCGGGACAAATGTCCCAGAATAAGAACCGATTGACCTGGTTGATATTTATGGAATGGCAATACACTTGGGTTAATTCACCATGAAGCACCACACAGTTCTCCAGTCGGAAATAAGGAACTATAATTTTCTGGAAAGGACAATGTTCTGGACACCAAAATCCAGGATGGATGTGCTATTAGTCATGATACCAATTGACTTAAATTTAAATAACTGATTAGCATTGAATAAATTAAATGGCTGTTAATATCCAAGAAAAAAAAACTATGTACCTATTTTGGTAGTAAAAGTCCACATACTTGCAAAATAATACTAACTTATCTGATTATTTCCTACCTTGAGCCATTAAGCAACACTTGCAAACTGCTATAATTACTGATTGCTAATGACATACAACAATATCAACAAACAGCTGTGAGCATGATAGGCTCACAATTTAGCTTTAGGATCTAAAGCTGAGAGAAGGGGAGATAAGCAAGAAAAGTGGTCAGAAAGGGGGCATTCATAAGTTCCCCAGCTCACAAATACCCTGCACCATAATTGGTAAAAGTTGCCAGATAACATCAAAAATAACAGACACAGAATAGGGTCACAAGTACCCTGTTCCATAAGTACTAAAAATAGTTCTGAATTACAGAAATAGTATATTAGAGATTACAATGCAAGATACCACCATAAACACCCAATGGCACGAGACTTCACCTGCATACCAACAGATGGCAGGAGCGTGTGGTGGCTGTATTGCTCCAAAAAGGCTGAATGCCTAACCTGACATAGCATAGCCTATCCTTTTTGGAGCAATGCAGCAGCAATACAGCCACCATGTGCTCCTGTCATCAGTCAACATGCAGGCATGTTCTGGTGCTGTTGGGCATTTACTGTGTCATCTAATGGAATTCAGAACTATTTTTAATGCTTGTGAAACAGGATATGTGCGAGCTGGGGTTCTTGGACTCACCAAACATGAAATATGACTCACCGACACCTAGACTGATGCATGGCTAGAATATGGCTGATGCTCCAAACACAGGAATCAAGATTCCATTGGTCATTGCTTCTACTTTCGCATGGGTAGCCTCAAACACACACTTTATGCAGGAAATGAATTCTGGCGGGAACAGTAAGCCCAGTCCTCAGCTATATTCAGGAGGATGGCAGTGTTGGAGGCAGAGGCAGAGGAGCTGACGAAAAGCTGTCGACAGGGGTGGGACAGAGCCAGTTTGAAGGCGGTCGCCAGTAGCCACGTGCCGACCACGAGCGGACGCACAAAATATATTTCACTCTTGGTATTGAAAACACATATAGTATATATATATATAAATACATATATTCTGGGTGGGGGTGTTGATGGAGCAAAAATTCACATTTGTCACCTGAGTGGTATTCAGCAGTTTTTTTTCTGGTAAAAACTGGTAAGAGCAGCAAAACATTGGTGCCATGTACTGCCATGTACTCCTCATGTCATGTACTGCCTCATGTCTATTAAACTGAAGCTTCCTGTGACATTTTCAGCTTCAATTTGACAAATTTCTAAGTATTATTCATGCATGATCCACAACACTCCACTAGGCATGCGAACAAGATGTCATAAATCGAAAAGGATAAAGCACTATATTTTCTGGACCCTTTCCAGTAAGAACCAGTAAATAGTTCTTGACATGACAGTTTTTACTGATAGTAAAAATGGCAAAAACGTTTGGTGGCAAAAAACTATATATATATATAGATATATATATGTATGGATATATCTATGTATGGATATATCTATGGATGGATATATCTATGTATGGATATATCTATGTATGTATATATATATGTATGTATATATATATACGTATGTATGTATATATGTATGTATATATATATATAAATAAATAAATATATATATATATATATATATATATATATATATATATATTATGGATATATGAACAAATAGCCAAATGTTTGACCTGTTATTTCTTTCAAAGATCCCCAGGGTCATAAATCCATTACCAATGGATCATGATTCTCAATATGAATTATACTGCCTCAGCTGATCCTATCCAACCTGTGAACTTAATAAGGTGCTTTTTTATGTTGATATTGCAATTTTGTTTAGCACCCATCAATATTTGCTGCATTGCATCATTTATTCAAAAGAACACTTTGGGGGTGGCAGGACAGTTGTCATGTATCACAAAGAGATTTTGATAGCAGTTCCATGACAAAAAAGGATTTGCAAGGCTTTATAAAGAAAAGGTACATCTGTCTCCATGGTGGAGGTGCCAATATCAAAGTTGTGATGGAGTGCCCTCCCCCCCCAAAAAAAAGAGAAGACAGAAAATAACTCCATAGAACTAACATGGGAAATATTGGGACTCACATTTAACCCTCCATCTTTCTGGTCTTATCCTCACACCTTGTCTTGGGGGGTTGACACAAACCCCCTCTAATCTTCCAAACTAAGTGTCTCACAAAAACAAGAGGTGTCATCAGAAAGTGCTCAACGAGTAGGACCAGAAACCACTGACACAATTTTACCCCCACAAAAAGTGATGTCACTAGGGGGCCTTGGTATTCACAACTTACATCATGTTTTGGCTCTGGGGCATTCATTTTTGGGGAGATTTCAGAGAAAAAAATTGGAATCATCAAAGGAAGGCGAAATCGACCATGGCACTACAATTTTTGCCCACCCAAAAATCTAAATTTTTATATTTTTGAAACTTCAAAATTGAGTTTTCTATTTTCTTTAATTTTTATTTTTCTAATGGGTAGAGTGGACCAAAAAAACGTTGTTCAGTCAACTTGCTCTCATAAAAATGCTTACTTTAGCCAGAATCTTTGATTTTAGCCCTAATGGGCAAATATGGAAACCTAATATGCAATCAAAAATTGGGAAAAAATAATTTGGGGCATTTTGTTTCATTCCTAAAGATAAGCAAATGTTGAAAGTTTCATTAAAATATCTTGATCAGTTAAAGCATAACTACTGGTTGAACTTTTCTGGAGGTGACCTCACTTGACCTTGCCTAACTCATTGACCCTAGATGACCTGACCTCAAAATTTTGATGCATGTCAAATGCATGCACACCATTCTTTCATTATCCCCAGAAAACTTTAGAGGGGGCACATATCAACCCCCCAAGATGGCATGGATTAAGGGTCACATTTATGAAAAACAACCATTTATGGAAAAGCTAATCAAACAGCCATTCAGGGACCTGGCATGATTCTTTGTGGCTTGGCAGGATCTTTAGAAACTCTAATATTGGTCGAAGCACCCTTAAACTCAAATGACTGAATGACAGAAACTCTAATATATGTTCTTGGACTCAGCCAGTTTTTGGCATCTGCAAATTTTGCTTTGGGTTAGTATGCTGTTCAGAAGACTTGTGAATTTTCAGGGCACAAAAATATTTTTGGTGGGCCCTGACAAGGTCTTTCATGAAATAAGCAAAGCTTCAGTTCACCTGTTGGCTAGCTCTGTTTGTGCCTGATTTTGTCAGTTTCCAGTGCACTGAGCCTGCTGCATGGTGCATTCCTGGCAGCTATGCATGCCTGGCATGTCTTGTGAATGCCTGGAGGCAATGATGCATGGCTGAGCATAAAACTGAATTTGGGTCTGCATGCCCCAGATCTCATCAAAACCTGCCACACTGCAGACTGTCAAGTGGGAACTGTGATTTTAATGCTGGAAATCTTTTAGTAATAAAAATCAAAGAAAATTAAGCACACATTTTCTTTAATTTTCTGAAAGAAGACGAGAGGCTAGGCAGATAAATTAGATTGTGTTTTGCTAGGTTATGCTTGGTATGATGCATTAGTTTGGGAAAGGAAAAGCACATATGTGCATTTCTGAACCAATCTGGAATTTGTAGGAAAAATAGTGTCACAAAATTAGGATGTGCTCAGCAAAGGTAGTGAAGGACATTTCAATTGCAATGTGAAGGATGTGAACATGTATATTTACTATGGGAATTAATGTGATTAATGTGGGTTAAAGTTGGAAATTACTGATATGCAACAGGGTTGAGCACTGCATGTCTTGCTTACATCAGAGATGAAACAGTATGGATAGTCATAAAGTCATAAAGTCATAAAGTGTTAAGGCTTAATAAGAGCCACAGGGGCCCATCTGGGTTAAGCCTATCTAGAAAGGGTACTCAAAATGTACATATTCTCACCCCAATCAATCCCTTATCCCAAGTTCCTAGGAAGCTACATATCCCAGCCTATCTAGCATCATCCACTTGCTATTGCATAACACCCTCAACAATTGCAAGCTCCTCCCATCATACCCATTGTGCTACCATAGCCCCTGTTTAAAGGGTCTGTGCAATGCACACTTAACATAGATCTCACCCCATCCATCCACATTAGAACTGAAAAACAAGATTTTCCTGTCTAAAAAATTTGTCCACCCTACTTTTAAATACATTCAATGAGGAACTCCCCACAACATCAGCAGGCAGCCCATTCCACTGATCAACAACCCTTTGACTGAAGACCTGTTGTCGCTTAACTGTCCTACACCTCAACTTGTCTAACCTGAATTGGTGACCCCTGTGTGATACTTTAAACTGAAGAGCACCATTTAAATTGACCTGATCTAGTCCTTTAACAATTTTGTACATTTCAATCATGTCCCCCTTAATCTCCTATACTTGAGTGAGTACATATCTAATGCCACAAGCCTTTCTCCATATTCTAAGCTACCTATTCCACTGATGAGTTTTGTTGCTTTGCGTTGCACTCTTTCTAACTTGTCTATATCTTTTTCTAGGTAGGGGCTCCAAGCTTGCACAGAATATTCCAAGTGGGGTCGCACATATGCTAAGTACAGTTTTTTCATGACTTCCTTGCTCTTATATGTCACACTTCTATTAATGAGTCCCAGCATTCTGAGTGCCCTGTTCCTCGCTGAGCTACATTGTTTCTCTGCTTTAAGGTCTTTTGAAACCAACACACCTAAGTCCCTTTCCTCTTCAATAACATCCAGTTCCCTCCCTCCCATTGTATATCTGAAAGTCTCACCTCCAGACCCCAGATGCATAACTTTACACTTGTCATAGTTGAATGACATCTGCCATTGATCAGCCCACTTTGTTAAGTCCTCCAAGTCTAGTTGAATATTACTAGATTGATCACAACTGTTTGCCACTCCTACCAGCTTGATGTCATCAGCAAATTTGAACACTCTATTCCTCAACCCTACCTCAATGTTATTCACAAAGATGATAAAGAGAAGTGGCCCTAGAACAGAGCCCTATGGATACTTTTCAACTTATTGGTATTGGTGTGGAAATGCAAAGCTACCCTGAAAAGTATGCATTTGCTGCAGGAGCAAACGGCCATATCAATCTCACATTTAAAGACATGCTTCTACAATACTTTTTTCTGAACATTCTATATTGTACCCAGAAAAAATACTGAATAAGCCATCAAATAAGATATTGCTCCACTATACTTTGAGCATCACAAGCATTATATTCCTCCCAGGTTACAAAGGAGATAACAGATCTATCCATTGCAGCGATTCACTCCTTTCACGCACAAAAATGTCCATTTGGAAACTAAGAACCAACATGGAAATTCAGTGAAGTGCAAGTATGTGCTTAAATTAGAGGGGCTGCAAAATAAACCTAGCATCCTCACGTCGTGTCTCTTGGAAGGTACGCATGAAGCAGGCAATAAACAGATAAACATCGAACATTTCTGCCTGGAGATGGGTTCTTATCCTAAAAATAAAGCCCGAATCCCCGATTGGAATCACGTTTTACATAATAGCGGCATAACATGGCGCGTCTAAGATACTCATCCAATACAGCGACTGGCACCGTATCATAAGGAAGACTAAAAATAAACGGAACATACCTATGGATGATATGCAAACGAAATACAACACACCTAATGAAAAAATGTAAAAACACCTCTGGCGCAACAGTGCACTGCACCAATGATTGAAACCAACGCCGCGTTGGACCCCCGTGCTCCTCCGCAATTGCTTGTGACGTCAGGGAAATCACCGGAAACAAACGACGGGCTTCTCATTGGTCAGTTAGCTGAGTTCGTTGGCTGGTTCGGCAATGCCCGACAGAAGCTAATGACTTTAGTTTACCAAATATATTTTGGCCTGATCCTTCACGGAAACTTGGCTCGAACTATAAGTGGCACCAAAAGGAACCGAATTATATTTGTAATTGCGGAAAAATTTAATGGCATGCATAAGCTGTATTTAGTATGCTCATTTTCCGATAAAATGCGCATCATGCTGGATTGGGACTTGTGCTTCGGCACCTGTAAGGAATCAAATGTGCATTTTCGATTTGAAGTCCATAAAGCCAAGGTGCAAGGTGCACCCAACATGTTTTTGCAGCTACCAATGTGCTTTTGGTGTGCCGCCATGCTTTACCGGCTCCTAGCTCGCTTTAGGGAATCCAACACGCTTTAGCTGTGTCCCAGCACGCCACCAGGGCCC